>SJXQ01007458.1:346191-359383 GCA_006408695.1 Aepyceros melampus
CAGCCTGGCCAGTGTTGAGTGCAGAAATATTCTACCTTCTTTTGGAGCCCAGAACTATTTTTGTTTTCTTCCTTACACAACCTAGGCTAAGCAAGGAAATCAGTGGATTTTTGAAACCCAAACTCCTTTCCTGTTTATCAGTGCATTAAAAAAATTCCACTGTTGTTGATCATGGTGTTCATTTCTCTCTGTGGGTGGTGTTGGATTCATTTTCTCTTTCCTATGTTGTGTGCTCCTATGCTACTGCTGCTAAGTCACTTCAGTCGTGTCCGACTCTGTGCGACCCCACAGATGGCAGCCCACCAGGCTCCACCACCCCTGGGATTCTCCAGGCAAGAACACTGGAGTGGGTTGCCATTTCCTTCTCCAATGCATGAAAGTGAAAAGTGAAAGTGAAGTCGCTCAGTCATGTCTGACTCCTCGAGACCCCATGGACTGCAGCCTACCAGGCTCCTCCATCCATGGGATTTTCCAGGCAAGAGTACTGGAGTGGGGTGCCATTGCCTTCTCCGGTGTGCTCCTATATATTGTACCAAAGGAAGTAGCTGTCCTGTCTTCAAGCCAAGATGAGCGAAGAGATATTTGCAACAATAGAATGAATACTAGGGTCCCTCTGGGAACTCAGCTTTCCTGAAGGGTATTCTTTCCATTAGTAAAGTGAGGCGAGTGCTTTAGGATAGACTTGCAGTGGAGGAAGACCAAGTGCCCGGGCTCTTGGAGGGCTTCCCTGACGGCTCAGTGGGTAAAGATCTCGCCTGCAGTGCAGGAGACATGGGAGACACGGGTTGGGGCCCTGGGTCATGAAGATCCCCTGGAGAAGGAAATGGCAATCCACTCCAGTACTCTTGCCTTGGAAATCCCAAGGACAGAGGAGCCTGGTGGGCTACGGTCCATAGAGTCGCAAAGAACTGGGCACAACTGAGCACACGGCATGAGCTCGTGGAGAAGCTGAAACCTACAGACCTTAACATTTGCAAGTGCTCAGGGCAAGAGTTGGACAGGACTTAGCGGCAGAACAACAACAGAGCAACAGGAGGGCTCACGCATGAAAGATCTTCATATTTAAAGTGCTGCTTTGAGCCTATAAATTGTTGAGTGAAGCAGTTTCTCCCCTCCTGGCATTGAGGACCAGCTTCAAGTTTGGAGTTCGGAGTCCGCGAGGTTCAGAGCCAGGTCCCTGGCAGCCAAGGGAGAGTGGCCCTGCCATCTCCACTGCCCCCACGGCCCCCCTCCGCATGCCTTTCCCCTCCCACCTCCCTGGGTCCCCCAGGGGCTCCTGCGAGTGTGGACGCCCCAGCCCCTGCTTCCCAGCTCCTCTGTCTCCACCAGCAGGGAAGAGCTCGGCTTCCCTGTACTCAGGGATGGGTTCACCTAGCACAATTCCCCAAGGAAGACTGTAGCATCGCCTTCTGGAAAATGGGGATAATGGCAACACTGACAGCAGAGGATTGTTGAGCAGGTTAAATGAAATAAGGTCAATACCAGGCCCATGAAAAGCACAAGATGAGTGCTGGTTGTCTTTTAAGCTGCTTAAAACGAGCCTCCCCTCTGTGACCCGATAGCATTTAAAATACTTAATACTTGTTACCAGGTGCTGAGTACTTTCCACACATCCAGGCACGGCCCACACCCTCTCCCTTAACTCTCTGGCTTTGTACAGGAGGACCTAAGGCTCCAGGGCCACCAGACAGCAGAGGTCTTGGGCTGGAAGCTGTGCCCAGGTCGGTCTGATGTCAGAGCCCATATTCTTTCCACTATATGGGTTTGAACAACATTTTGTTCTCCCCTTTCTCCCAGGAAAACTTGCTCTGTCTTTTCACCATGAAGCTTCTAGAGTGGCCCTTTGAAGTGAAAAGAGGGAAGGAGAGATGATCACCCCAGCAAGTGGGTTCCACCAGGAAGGAGGTGAGGGCAGGGGCTGGGCGCAGCAGAGAAGCCAGGCTGTGGCAGGTGCCACCACGGCAGCAGGCCTTCCCTGATGGGCTGAACAAGAAGAGGAAACTAGCAAATGCAACTGGGCTGTGTTTGAAGGCATGAAGGGCATGGCCTGGCCCGTGAGGCATTTCCACTGAACAGGAGATCTAGGGGCAGATAGCATTTCTGCTGCAAGAGCACACAGGCGGGTCTCCCCTCTGAGGTCACACATGCTATGTGTTGGCTGGTCCCTGCACGTGTGAGATGGGGGGTCTTGAGAGAGTTCGATGCACACGGGGCCTGGTGGGGCTGAGCCCCACCATTTACCCCCTACCGGGTGTCCTGTTGTAGAGCTGTGGAAGCACCATGTTCTTACCCTTTTTTCTTTTTGAGTTGATGTAGAAAATGACTTCTTTTGCCATCGCAGATGTGTGGGCACCTTGAGTGAGCGGGTAGCTCTCACTGTGGGCTCCTCTGGGGAGAGTGTGGCTTGGGTCCAACCATCCACTGCTCAGAGGTGACTGCTGTCAAGGGACGCATCCAGACAGTTGTCAGGATTGCGATGCTTTTTCATGTTTAACATCCAGGCTGAGTTTGGCCATGGTCTTCATAGCACGGCTTCCAGCCCACCTCCTCTTGGAGCTTCAAGGAACATGCTCTCACTGGCGGCTCTGATAACTTCTGGTCCTTTACCGAAGCTACCTTTTTATTAAAGAAAAAAAGTCTTCACTGGGCTTGCTTGTTTAAATTACACTTTCAGTAGCTTACTGAGATTTATGCTTCTTACTAAACTGAGATAACTGAAAGATACTCTCCAGGCAGCTGTGGATGGGGTTTTTAGGGCTCTGAGATGGGATGACAAAATCTTGGGTTGTTTTCAGATCTAACAAAGGGCCTTTTGATTTGCTTTTTAAAGGATGTGCGTGCAAGGTTTTTATCAGCATAAGAAACATGACAGAGCCGAAAAAAAGGCAGATGAAACTCCTAGTTGCCGTTTCCCCACTTTCTTTTAGTATTTGTGGATTTTGGCAGTGGGATTAGCTGAGTTTATCCCCAGAAAACTCCTCCTTGTAATTACTGACCTTACTTTGTTAATATGTGTGCTTTTTTTTTAAGTTAAAAAATGGTGAACTTTGATGCAAAGGAGAAATGTTTTGCAATGGATCTGAATTTGGATTTTAGCTTAAATTTTTTTTTTTTTTTTTTTTTTACTGGAAACAGAAACTTGAGTAAGTGAATTTCTGAGTTTCCATTTCCTCATCTGTGAAAGGGGGGATATGATAAGATACCTCAAAGAGTTATAAAGATCAGGGGTGATATTAGCAGAAAAGAGCAGAGACAAGTTTCAATTAGTTTGCTTTCACTGACAAAGGTCTGTATAGTCAAAGCTATGTTTTTTTCCAGTAGTCATGTATGGATGTGAGGCTTGGACCATAAAGAAGGCTGAGAACTGAAAATTTGATGCTTTCAAACTGTGGTGCTGGAGAAAACTCTTGTGAGTCCCTTGGACTGCAAGGAGATCAAACCAGTCCATCCTAAAGGAAATTAGTCCTGAATATTCATTGGAAGGACTGATGCTGAAGCTGAAACTCCAATACTCATTTGAAAAGACCCTGATGCTAGAAGGAGGAGAATGGGACGACAGAGGATGAGATGGTTGGATGGCCTTATCAGCTCAACATACATGAGTTTGAGCAAATTCTGGGAGATAGTGAAGGACAGGGAAGCCTGGCATGCTTTTCAACAGTCCATGGGGTTGCAAAGAGTTGGACAAGACTGAAGTGACTTAGCTCACACATGTATGATAAGATACCGACTTCAGAGTTGTAGGTATGACTCTTTGTAAGGTAAGGTAAGGTAAGCTGTAGGTAAGATTCATGGACCTTTAAAAATTTGGTCAAGATTTTTAACTAATGAAAATCCTGAAATTCTAAGTAACATTCCCTAATGTTTGCTCTTGGCTTTCAATGCACATTCATGTCCATAATCTGATTTCATTCGTCCAGCCTCATGAAGTTGTTAGACAGGTGGTGGTGGGGATTCTACCCATTTTACAGAATGCAATTCCCTTGAGTTAAATACATCTTATGTATTTCATTCCTCATTTTGTTTTCAGCAGTCGGCTTAGTGTCTGGAATATGGAAAGAACTTTGAAAATATATGTTATATGAGTGTGTGAATGCTGACTGAATAAATGAATGAATGAGAGACTGAAGCGCACATGAGATTAAGTTATTTAGCCAAAATGATCTGGTATCAGTGCCAAGATTTCATGAACCAGACATTTTGTACTGTTCAGAGATCAAACCTCAGAATGGTACGTGATCCTGTTGCAACAGTGAACGGTTAAACAGAATCGCTAAACAGTTTTGCCATTGTGTTATTCCTTTGTTGTCCTAATAATGCTGTAACAAACAGCTTTAAAATCGCAGTGGCTGGTGGCAAACACTGATGGGCTGCAGACGTGGGTCCATGGGTTGACTGAGGTTCTGTTGATCTTACTAACTTGGCCAGGCTTTGTTCCAGGCTCCGGTCAGATTCAGGCGTGCTCTGAGGGGTCCACACTAAAGGGGAGGGACTATCTGGGCCATGTTCCCCTCACACTGCATTGCAGGAGCACAAAAAGACCCCAAACAAACAAACTAACCAGGCACACATGTTTAAAACCTTTGCTTCTGTTTGCTCACATCCCATTGGCAGAACAAATAGCTGGCCAGTCCCCTAGTCAGTAGGGTAAAAAAGTATGCTCTATTTCAAGAAGTAGAGGGAGTGACTATTTCCTAAACCATGATTCAATTGATCACTTTTTAAAAATAAAAGCAATTCTCAAGCTCTCCGTCAGCTTTGTGAATTTCAAGGTTTTGTATCAAACATTCAAGGGGCTTAGTCCTTCACAAGTGGAAACCGCCTAATGTCCAGTGATCAGAGTTCAGGGCCAATTGAGGATTGTTATTCCTGCTGTTTGATATTCACACATCCCTAATGATCTTGGAAAGTACGTTTCTTAACAGCTGTTAAGAGACTCTAACATGATCAACTAAACAGAATATCCATAAAATTACACTGAATAATGTAATGAAGTGTTGTGCTTTCATTAACCCATTATGAATACCTAATTTGAAAGATTAATGAAATTGACAACCATGCGAACACTACTAGTATCATCAATAGTACTTAATAACAAGTCTCTTGTCTTTAAGAAATTCTGAAATGGGAAGATCCCATCACTAGAAAGGCATTTTTTGGTCCTAAATTAAAAAGAGTCTGCATAATATGTTTTGTTCTATGTTTTGAGTGTAGGGTTAAAAATATTTTATACTTTAGGTTTATGTGTAAATAATGTATAATATATAAGACCATCATTATTTGAAATGGACATTTGTAGTTTTTCTGAGAAGGATTACCCTTGCTAAGGGTGGATATTTTTCACTTGGATAGATCAAAGAGAGCATCAGGACCAAGGACAACTGCCATGGGGAAAAGATTCCTTATCATCAGATTTTGTTTCTGCATAAAGACCTCCCATCTGGGCTAAAGGATACAGATTTTTTTAACCTAAAACTGGGAAGAATGGTATGAGGAAATTATTTCCTTTCTTTCCAGATCCCTGAGTAAGCTTTTCATTTAATTGATTGGTTTTAAGCAGTTGAATCTCTATCAATGGGCTAATGAGTATCAATGGACATGAATTTGAGCAAACTCCAGGAGATGGTGAAAGACAGGGAAGCCTGGTGTGTGGCAGTCTATGGGGGTTTCAAAGAGTCGGCCTCGACTGAACAACGAGTATCAATAAAATTCAGACATGCAGATGGGGCTTACTTTATTTTCATTCCCAGTATAACAGCCCTCAAAGAATGAATAGCATCTTTGTTCAGATTTTCATATAAAGAAAAAATTTAAATATATTTTGTTCCTGAGTGTCCTCAATAATACATCAATAATAGGAATATGAGTACAAATACTAATACTAGTATTACAGTATCAGCAGGAGTAGTGACAATATGGGTACCCTTACATTGTACAAAGCACTTTGCATAATCAGTTTGTCCTTTGAGAAACTCAGTGGAATGATTGAGAAGACACTGCAACTCCTTTGTGTCAATAGCAGAACGAGGTTTGGGAAGGTTATACGTGATTTACCCAAAGTATAACGATTAAGATGTGTCAAGGCTGTGGCTTGATGATTCTGTGCTTTTAAAGAATCTCATGCTCTACCAACAGAGCTACCAGTCTTTTTAAGTTGTTCTTTTTAAGTTGTGCCTCTGTTGTGCTGGTCTGTTCTTTTAAAGTTGTGCTTCACAGCATTGCCATCTCTGGGGTTCAGAAACCATGACTTTCTATTAGCTTGTTGTAGTTACATATCATTTTTAAAAAATGATTATTTTATTTCTGATTACAAAAATAATAAGTGGTCATTGTAGGAAATTTGAAAATGTGGAGAGTTAACAAAAAAATAATAATCACTCCTGGAATCCAACCATGCAGGCATAGCACACATTATTCTCTGTGTGTGTGTGTGAGTGTGTATGTGTGTTTGTGTGCAAGCACACTTAATTCTTTTTTGTCCTAGATTCTGTCACATGACTCATGAAGACATCGGAGAACACTAGGTCACAAAACTGACTTCAACTCCTGAGGCTCCTGGAACTGCAAAGTCTGGAAGAAAAGACAAGATGTAGAAACTATCTTTGCAAAGTCTCAGGAAAGTGGGCTTCCGCCTTGAAAGCCCAGGTTGTGTGAACCTCACTGCGAATGAGACAACTGTCTCTCTGATGGTTCTCAGGCACTTCTGAGGCTACTCCATGGGCAGAGAGAGTCTCATGGAGGGTTCTGGAAAGAGGAAACATTCCTTAGTCCTCAGACTCTGCAAGTCCACTTCACAACCAGTTCCAAGTTACAAAGCCCTCTGAGCCTCCATTTCTTCATCTGTCACATGGTGAAGCAAGCATGAGGTTAATCGATACACGGCTAGGACCTCCGGCAGGACCAGCCGTGGCTCACCCTCGGTAGGTGCCAGCTGTTGTGACTGTGGCTCTCACGGTCAGTATCACTGTCCCCATCAGTCTTTCACCGCCCGCCTGGCTCCTCTGGCATGGACCCTCATCACTGGTTCCCAGGGATCCTAGACACATGTTGTATGCGCACATCTCACTGCTTCCTGCGCTTTCCTCCCCAGAGGAGGCTCCTGGAACACCTCCTTCCTCAGCTCCCCACCCCCCAGCCCCCCAGCCCATGGCCCACAAGCCCATCCAGTGACTGGGGTGTGGGGGTGAGTCCACCCTCTGAGAACTCTACGCTTTGGGAATATTTTCTTAGCTCCGGGTGCCTCAAGGTTCTTTAAACCAGAGACAGTGCTTTTGGAAAGGCTGTTTCTAAGGCGATACAAGGTGAGATATTGCAGTTGTGTGTTGGGTAGCAGGCATGCTCAGAAAGCTTCCAACGTACTTCCCCACTTGGATCTCACCCGATGGCAGCCTGCGGAGCAGGGATCATTCCAGGTGAAAACACGAAGCCTTGGGGGAGATGAGACAGGCTCCAGGCCACACAGTTCGTTGGGGACTGATCTCCACCTCGAATGTAGGACTTCAGGCTTTCCATCCTATATGGTATCTACTGCAAATTTGCAGAAACATTGCTGCTTTATCTATTAATAGCAGACTCTCAAACTTTCTCAAATTTAATTCATTAATTCAGACAGTGAAATACTGTTATATTCTGATTATTTATTAATTTATGTGTTTTATATGCTGGGGTTTGATTGTAAGGCTATATGGAAAGGAAAAAACAGATAGGGATAGACAAGTTGCTTTCTCATAGCAAGGCACCAAAGGAAGCTTTCTGGGTGGCTTATTTTGGGGGCCTTGAGACCCCAGATGTTAGGATCAGGCAATCAAAAAGGCAAATTAGCATCCGACTCATTAATGATGTTTCTGTATACCAGAATCTGTGCACAGAATAAACCACGATACATACACGTTGAAGAGTGTTTTACCTTATATAGCATATTTTTTTCACAGCCCCACTTCAGTTAGTCGATGTAAGCCAGCCAGCAATGGCGTTTGTGTGTGTGTGTGTTAGCACGCACGTGTGTGCAGGCACAGTTTTCTGCCTTCGGCCGACCCTCGCCTGCCTTTCAGCCCAAGGGAGCTGTCTCCACCCCAGATCTGGTGTCATAGCCCACCCTTCCACTTCTGCAATCACATCAGGTATGATTCTATCTCAAAGTCTGAGGATCTGACTTGAAAAGGAGCCAGCTCTCATAGCGTCATTCCTGACAGATTTCTTAATTAATCCTCTCAGATTGTCAATAATGTAATTCACTGTTGATTTAGAAACTAGTTATACGAGCACTGCTAGTGCCGTTGTGGGAAAACATCTGAATAATTCAGCTGAAAGATGGAAACTCACCCAGATTGCTGGGGCACAGGAAGAGCACAGCGAATTCGAATGAGATGAGCTCAAGCAGAGGGATTCCAGCAAGTTCCAGGGAGCAGGGAGAGGTTGTTATATTACTGGGGGCAGCAGCTGCCTGGTTTAATTATTGTCATTTTGATTTTTGGAAAAAAGAGCATGTGCCTCACACTCTTGCAGGCAGAGGCCATTAACACGCTCTTGAAAAATACTGTGGAATTTCAGGGTAAGTGTGTGGTCTAGTTGATTACTGACTCTGACCTACGCACGTGTGTTAGAGGGTCTTATACTTGCTATTGCAATATTATTTTGTATGATGCTTACTGAAATATGTGAGTTCAGTAATAGGCATCACCAAAGGAATATGAAAGTGACAATTTTTTTTAAAAACTGGGGCATTCATAGTTTTTCGGGTGTTTCCTAGAATTGTATAGATATGTCTTAAGATTATGGTGATTACTCTTTTTACACCCAAACTTGAAGCTGTGTTGAAAATGGAAGTTTATATATTGGTGAGTCTAATTATGTGAAAAGTCTTACATAAACATAAAAACTCAATCACTTCTAGTTATACACTTAACATTTTGTTTTATTGAAAATAATAAAATTATATGGAGTTGAGCTGTTATACTAAATTTTTTGCTATGGTGGTTAGAGTTTTAACAGCCCTTAAGTGCAGATGAGTTAGCGCTTAACTGTTAATGTTAGTAAGAACCATGGTGCTTTTGATCATAGATTGAATTCAGTTGTATTTCTTTGGAATCTCACACTTTTCTCCTGTTTCTCTCTTTTCCTTTCTCTAACACACACATATATACACACACACACACCTTTCTCTGTCACATTTTTTCCAAATTTCTATCCTGAGCCCTTCAAAAGGAAGAAAAGACCAAGCAGTGTCCAGTTCTGATACTTTGACATTGACAAGTTTCTAACAGGTAACACTCATTCTGTTTGGGACCAGTTGCCTTATACTGGAATAAAGTCAAGTCTGAGTTTACATCCTAAACTGCACTGGGAGCCTTAGGGGACAGACTTTCTTTCATGGGGCATAGAAAACAGAACCTCTACAGGTAGCTCTTGAATGAATCGATAATAGAATAACAAGGTGCTACATTTAGATGAACTGTGGGTTTCTGATGTCCAAGTGTCTCTGCCTGCATAGAGGAAGTATGCAGAGCATGGCTCTGGTTAGGGGTGGGTTTGACTGTCTATGACTGAACATCCAGGTTCTTAGGGGCTCGAATGAGATAAGGGCTGGTTCTCTCTTCCTGAAGGAGTCGGTGCTGGCAGCTCAGGGCTGGGGTGGCCACTCTGTACTCACTGGGGACCAGGCTCCTCTGTCTTCTTGCTCCACCAGCCCAGTGCATGGTTTGCTTCAGTCTCAAGGTGACCTCATGGCCCAGATATTAATATCTGTGTGTGTGTTGGAGATATCACATTCATGTTCCGGAGAGCAAAGAAGACGAAGAAGGACAGCCACTCCCTTCCTTTTTGCTTTTATGAAGCAGCCTTTCTGGAAGCTCCTCTTGCTGGCCCCACCTACACACTATTGCATCTTGCACATTCTTGATGAGAGCTCAGAGGGCCATGCCTAGCTGCAGACAGACAGGCAAACCTTGTCCTTTCAGATGGACATAAGTAATACTGAAGTTCCATTACGGGGAAGGTGGGTAACTAGATATTTGATGATAGCCTAAAGCTAGCTCCTAAGACCTAATAAATTCCTGCAAAGAGTGGACAATTCAGAGCAAGCAGTATCATAGCTCTCGTGCCTGCAGGCTAAGTCACTTTAGCCTGTCTAACTCTCTGCAACTCTATGGACTGTAGCCTGCCAGGCTCCATGGTCCATGTGATTCTCTAGGCAAGAATACTGGAGTGGGTTGTCATGTCCTCCTCCAAGGGATCTTCCCGACCCAGGGATCAAATCCGAGTCTTTTACGTCTCCTGCATTGACAGGCAGTTTCTTACCGCCAGCTCCACCTGGGAAGCCCGTAGCTCTTCTGAAACTGTAAATAAATGCTTCCTATTTTTACCACATTCTTGGGTATTTTGAATCGAGAAAATAATTTGAAGAAACTATTGTTAAATGATAGCCTAAGAGGGGAGGTCATTGATCATGGCTCACTGTGACTTGCTCTGTAGACATTCCCGGCTCCCATCAGGGAGAGAAAGAATGATAAATGCTCCCAGCTGTGGGTGGACAGGGTGGTAGGTTGCTATGCTTCCTGATGACACTGGTTATTTGGAGAATGGTTTGTCTTTTATTGAAAAAAAGTAATTTGTTGTTATGTATATGTATAACGCTAGCATTCTCTGACAATGTATTCCCTGGAAATCTAATTTGTAAATAATTGCTTGACAGAATAGAACTGGCTGGAAAATTCTGAACATGCAGAGGCATAGGCACGCCCCCAAGAGGGGATTTTAGCTGAAAGGCTGGGTACCTGAATGGTCAAATCACAACTTCCCATCTCTCAGCAGTTCCTGGCTAACAAAGTCCCCAGTTAATAAAACCTGAATTCTCAGGCTCCAGATGCAGTGGACGCAGGTAGGCACCATCAGCTGAGGTGTGGGGAGCAGCAGTCCTGCGGGGAGAGCTGATGAAGCGCTTCTGCCCCTTCACCTCCCCACACACAGGATGGCACCTGGGACAGCAGCATCCGTCCTTCCTGTGTGTACAGTGGGGATGAGGAGTGAGGAGGGTGGGGATGAGAGTGGGGATGGAGGAATGGGGTCCCTGGGGCGGCAAGGAAGGTGGAGCTGAATGTTTGCATCCCCTCAAATTCATATATCAAAGCTCTAACCCCCCAGTATGACTATATTTGGGAAAGGGGCCTGTGAGTAAGGAGTTAAGGTTAAGTGAGGTCATAGGATGGGGCCCTGAACAAATAGGGTTAGTGTCCTTATTAGAAGAGACAGAGACACCAGAGTGCTCTGTGTTTACATGCACCCAGGCAGGGTCACGTGAGGACACAGTGAGGGGCTCGGAAGAGAGCCCCCTCTGGAAATCTACCTGTCCAGACTGTGGTCTTGGACTTCTGCCCTCCACATCTGGGAGAAAATAAGTGTCTGTTGTTTGGTAGCAGCTCAAGATGTGAGGTTGTGGAAGAGAAGTGATGCCTTAGAAAGCAGACCCTGCCCCATGGCCCTACCTAAGTCCTCCTGTGACTGTCCACTGGCACCAGTGTTCCTGTCCCCCCAGCTGCACGCACACCACCCCCGGGGCCTCTGCACCTGGTGTGCTCTCTGTAGGGAACACAGAGCCCTTTCTTCCCTTCCTGATTCATTCTTTGGATTGCTCCTTTCTGCAGTCACTGAGTACCTGCTAAGTCCCAACTCGGTGCTATACTCTCAGCAGGAAGAGAAACTACCCAGTTCCAATGATAACCTGTCAAAGGGGTGACTACAGGCGCCTGGGCCAATCTGAGTTACCGCTTGGGGGCATTTGCGGTGGGTTGGGGGGTGTTTGAAGCACACAGTGGATGCATGCAAAATCACTTGAGGTTCATAATAACCTTCCAAGGTAGAGCCTGGAATTGCCTGAATTTATAGGAGAGAAAGAGGCTCTGGAGGTGCAGTGGCTGCTCTGTGAACACAGAGCTGGGGACGGCAGAGCCAGGAGTCACAGCCAAACAGTCTGCTCCAGACCTGCTGCCCTCAGCCCTGCTGTAAACCACAACCTACCACCCAGCGCACACGTGCTACTCAAGTTCAGGCCTAGGACCTGTGGGAGCACAAGGAGAGGGCGCCTTCTGGGTCTGGTGGGCCATGGAAAGTCTCCTGAAGGAAGTCATGTCCAATAGAGATCTGAAAGACTGTAGGGGCAAAGGCGGTGTTCCCAGTAGCAGGGATCGGGGAACAGGGGAGTCCGGGAGGTGTGTGCTGTGTGCACGGCAGGTGGGAGGTAGCGATGGTGGGGACCCCAGCGAAGAAGCAGGAGGTCCACATCACGGAGGGAACCAAAAGCCACAGAGAAGTAGCAGACAGTTTTAATTAGGGGTGACATGACCGCACTGCATTTTAGAAAGATTACTGTGGCTACACGGAGGCAGGAGGCCTGGTTAGGAAGACAGTATAACATCCCCCAGAGACGGGATGGCAGCTTGAACCCAGGTGCATGAAGGGATAACCTGGGGGTGTTCTGGAGAGCTGATTGTTATATTTTCAGCAATTTTGGCAGCTGGTTATTAAACACAGTCACTTGTACAAATTAGATTATAAGCATTTATAATTAAATGAACTATAATAAAAATAAAGAGAATAAATACTTAAATGTATCACCTCCTAATTATTTTCCTATTCTTGAGTGTCTTGAAGGTATTTGTGTCCCTTACATTTGCAGGTGGACATAACACGGTGCTACCTACCAGGTGTGAATTCTCAACTCTGAGTTCAGTGATGCCACACTGGTGACTCGAAATTTGCTTTATTCATTGGGAGTATTCCCATGAAGGACTCTGGAAAAATATTAGAAATCAAGTTTTTCTGTTTTGACACACTCCGGCTGGGTCACCATCTTTTAGAGTTGAAGAACCTCAAAGAGCCATGTTTATCCTTGCAGGCTCCACCTGGACCCTTTCCAGTCACCTCTCCTCTGGGGTCCCCGACCTGTTCTGCTGACCTTCCTCATAGGGTTCATCTCTTGTAACTGTTACTCGTGTCTTCCTCTCCCTTCATTCTGCAAGCGTCTTGATTCTTCTGTAGACCAAAACTTGGCCCAGACATGGGGTTGGTTCTGCGCTCATGAAATAATGGACTTGTGAACCAGTGAGAGTGGCTCCTTGTTTCCTCGTGTCTGATCCACCTTTGAGATGAGCACCCGTACCCCCCCCCCCCCCCCCCCCCCCCCCCCCCCCCCCTTCCC
>SJXQ01007458.1:359535-373285 GCA_006408695.1 Aepyceros melampus
CCAGCCAATGAGCAAAACTCCAAGACAGAGATAACCCCGCCTTCTTTCAGCCTCAGAAGCAGTTTGATGGCTGAAGTGACGTTTTATAAACATGTGAACAGCTTGATGCTGAAATGCCTGCTGAGGAGCTCCTCAAAAGGGCCACTTTTGAAAGCAAAAAACTACTTCTAAAACTACTGGACTGAGCAGAGAAGGACACGGTCAGGGTGCTTGGATAGACACATGAACGGCCTTCTGCAGGACGATTTGAAAGGAGAGCCGAAAGCCCAGATCACCTTGGGAAAGTTTTCTTTGCAACTGATCTCCAGTGAAGGCTATAGGGCACAAGGACATCAGATCTGTTTGAAGGAAACAGCGCTCTGTTTCTCTTGGGAAATAATTACCAGAGCACTACTTCCTCTCCTCCCGCTGCCCTCCTGCCAAGTAAGATTTCGTCAGCACATCAAAGACTCTTTGAGGCCAACGTCTACCTTGCATGTCACCTCAGTTTACCACTTGAGGTCAAATGCTCAGAATGTTGATATGGGGGTTTAGAAAGAGCCCCTGCCCCTCTGCTAAGTCATGGGACCTCAGCTCCACCGCCTCCCCTTCTCTGGACTTACCTATCCCTCGGCTAGCTTTGGTCATTTTTCTAGATCTTGACTCCAGAGAGCTGAGCTCCAGGGCTAATGCCACCAGCTTCCAGGAGAGTCTGGGCGGATCACACCAAGCCATTGCCTCGCGTGCACAATGAGGTCTTGCCCTCAACTTCCCCACCCCAGGAGCTGCTGGGAGGCATCCAAGCACCACAGAGCTGCAAGCTACTGGTCTTGGACTCCCTGCTGCTGGGACTGGTGTCTCAGTTCCTCTTAGAGGCGAGAAGGACCTGATCAGGGCTGCTAGGGTCTCATTGGTGGATCCAGGGTGAGACCAGGCGCCTTTTGCTTAGAACACACTATGACTCTGGCCTGCCTTTCTTACCAACTCTCACTCATCAGTCCTGTCAGTGATCTAACAATAGGAAATGACTGCCACTCATTTTTGCTATAAATCCTCATCCTGGGAATGCAGACAGACCTCCATGCCTCCTACCCATATCCCCTGCTTCTTAGATTTAGGTACGAACAAAGCTAGTGGAGGTGATGGAATTCCAGTTGAGCTGTTTCAAATCCTGAAAGATGATGCTGTGAAAGTGCTGCACTCAATTTGCCAGCAAATTTGGAAAACTCAGCAGTGGCCACAGGACTGGAAAAGGTCAGTTTTCATCCCAATTCCAAAGAAAGGCAATGCCAAAGAATGCTCAAACTACCGCACAATTGCACTCATCTCACATGCTAGGAAAGTAATGCTCAAAATTCTCCAAGCCAGACTTCAGCAATATGTGAACCATGAA
Source organism: Aepyceros melampus (assembly GCA_006408695.1). Taxonomy (NCBI): domain Eukaryota; kingdom Metazoa; phylum Chordata; class Mammalia; order Artiodactyla; family Bovidae; genus Aepyceros; species Aepyceros melampus. The sequence goes on from SJXQ01007458.1 coordinate 360,908, forward strand.
CTCCCTGATGTTCAAGCTGGTTTTAGAAAAGGCAGAGGAACCAGAGATCAAATTGCCAACATCTGCTGGATCATGGAAAAAGCAAGAGAGTTCCAGAAAAACATCTATTTCTGCTTTATTGACTATGCCAAAGCCTTTGACTGTGTGGATCACAGTAAACTGTGGAAAATTCTGAAAGAGATGGGAATACCAGACCACCTGACCTGCCTCTTGAGAAATCTGTATGCAGGTCAGGAAGCAACAGTTAGAACTGGACATGGAACAACAGACTGGTTCCAAATAGGAAAAGGAGTACGTCAAGGCTGTATATTGTCACCCTGCTTATTTAACTTATATGCAGAGTACATCATGAGAAACGCTGGACTGGAAGAAACACAAGCTGGAATCAAGATTGCTGGGAGAAATATCAATAACCTCAGATATGCAGATGACACCACCCTTATGGCAGAAAGTGAGGAGGAGCTAAAAAGCCTCTTGTTGAAAGTGAAAGAGGAGAGTGAAAAAGTTGGCTTAAAGCTCAACATTCAGAAAACGAAGATCATGGCATCTGGCCCCATCACTTCATGGGAAATAGATGGGGAAACAGTAGAAACAGTGTCAGACTTTGTTTTTTTGGGCTCCAAAATCACTGCAGATGGTGACTGCAGCCATGAAATTAAAAGGCGCTTACTCCTTGGAAGAAAAGTTATGACCAACCTAGATAGTATATTCAAAAGCAGAGACATTACTTTGCCGACTAAGGTCCGTCTAGTCAAGGCTATGGTTTTTCCTGTGGTCATGTATGGATGTGAGAGTTGGACTGTGAAGAAGGCTGAGCGCCGAAGAATTGATGCTTTTGAACTGTGGTGTTGGAGAAGACTCTTGAGAGTCCCTTGGACTGCAAGGAGATCCAACCAGTCCATTCTGAAGGAGATCAACCCTGGGATTTCTTTGGAAGGAATGATGCTAAAACTGAAGCTCCAGTACTTTGGCCACCTTATGCGAAGAGTTGACTCATTGGAAAAGACCCTGATGCTGGGAGGGATTGGGGGCAGGAGGAGAAAGGGACGACCGAGGATGAGATGGCTGGATGGCATCACAGACTCAATGGACGTGAGTCTGAGTGAACTCCGGGAGTTGGTGATGGACAGGGAGGCCTGGCGTGCTGCGATTCATGGGGTCGCAAAGAGTCGGACACAACTGAGTGACTGAACTGAACTCAGAAGTGCACCCCGGGAACCCACCCAGGAGACCCGGAGCCCAGGGTCAGCAGCAGGTGTCTCCGAGGGTGCATGGACAGAGAGATTTGGTGACAGATGATGCTAGTTTCCCGCCCAAAACTTCTTGCTTTGGCTTCTGAGTGGCACTCAGACCCTGCGGAATACCAGAGCTCCTGAATTCAACACCTGACCCTCTTCCCTGCCTTCTCCTTTTCCTACCTTTCTTTCCTTTGTCAGTAAGTAGGCTCAAGAAAGTAAGCCCATAAATCTCTGCCCTTGTGCCCTGGAATCCACTGTCCAAGAACTGCAATTTGCTAGAATCTGCTCTGTGTAGAAGCAATTTCACTACCCTGTGGAGTTCAACAATCACTTGTTCTTCCCAAGGCAAACTGCCCTTTAAATGCAGCTTTCAGACACAGTGCCTTCAGAGAGCAGTTTTCCAGGGGCTTTAGAAGGCAGTGGGTCTCCTGAATTGGTCTTGGTTCCACATAAATCAGAAGCCATTGAGAAACAGTGAAGCCCTCAGCTGATACACAGAGCCAGGGCCAAACACACCCTGACGAACTGCCCATTTCTTTACTTCCCTTTTGATGAAAAGAAATACTCAGAAAGGGTGGTCTAAGGCTGAGTTCCTTCGGAGGCTGTATTTTTGGTAACAAGCTCACAGAGAAGCAGAGAGCAAAATGAGTCTTGCATTTCACATTTGTTTCAAACTCTTGATTTTACCGATAAGGAAATTGAGGTCAGGGAAAGTCAAGGAAGTTGCTAAGTAGCTGGTGAGTGGCAGGAGTCGAGCCTAGTGTTCTGCGCCTTGGCCAGGATTCTTGCTGTCACAGTTCATTCTTGGCCAAAGAGCAACAATTTAATTCAATTGATCAAACAGTTACGATCACCTGTGTGACTAGTTTGGGACAGTGTCCTGAGGAGACATCAATAAAGACTGCAGAACCTTGATCCTTCGTATATTATAGTCTAGTGGAGGACAGACTCCTGTGTGTTAACCTCACCTTCAATGCTGATGACAGTGTTGCTAAATAGAGAGGAACAAAGATCTCTAAACCTCAACATTTCCCTTTGAAAAATAATATTTGAACAGGAGAAACACACCAAACTGAGAGATGGTTGAAGAGATGGCAGGAAATTTCTGGTAAACTGTGTCTCTGGAAACATACTTGAAAATAACTCAAAATCACTAGTTCAACTACAATTTTGACAATTATTCTTGCATTTATTTACAAATGAATTAGAAGCTTTGGCTCCCTTTCTCTTTTTCTGTTTTCCTGGAATGGGTGGTATTGTTTTAAGCTGTGAACATGCACACACACACACACACACACACACTCACATACACACATTCTTACACATACACTTACACACATACACATGCCCACTCACCTGTCACACAAATTCATAATCACACACATTCTTTCACATTTACTCACACACTCATACACATACACATTCTTATGCACACACACTGTTACACAAGTTCACACACACATACACACTTTCACACAACACACATTCTCACAAAAATTCTCACACACATATACATGTTCACACACTCTCATGCACATTCACACACACACACAGAGCTGTCCTTGCAGGAAGCAGTGGCGGCACTCAACGTGGAGAATTGTGCCCTATAAACTCTTCTGCAGCTGGATTACATGCAGGTCAAGCATTGACTTTCAATTTGCACCTCTGACATGTGTCACTGAGTGCTCTAATTCTCAGTTTATTTGCTCTGCCAGCAGTAAAATGGATTGAATGTAGGGCTATCCTACTATGATGTGGCGCTTTGATGCCTCCAGTACGGGGCTGATGATCAGAGTGCCTGGCACTATCTTACAGGAATATAAAAATTTGATTTGGTTCTTAGCCAACTTCCCGCCTGCTTTGGAACCTGGGTGGAGCATCTGGGGAAAACACAGGACTCATTCACTGCAGCCGTGGACATTTGCATAATACCTGATCCGTCGAGTCTGACTCTGCACTTTCTGTTGGCCTCAGATCCAGCTTTTATAGCGGATCACAGTGATGAATCTTGCTTTAATATCTTGCATCTTTTAAATTTTTAGGTATTATACAGAAGTATGGCTCACTGTTTGAAAGCTCAGAACAAGATAACTATATTTATTTCTAAACTAAAATTTCAGATTTCTGTACTTCCCCAGCTGCTGTATCTTTTGCTTCTTTTTCAGAGAGATAGTCTTTAGAGATCTCTTCCTAAAGCCAAAAGTTTTAAGCCCATTCCCCACAGCGGGTCCAAGGGTTCTCTGAATCTCCTTTCATACTCTGTCCATGAACTGCGTGTTTATGAAGCATGAACAAAGACAAGATCCACGTTTTCATCAGATCCTTGTAGAGACTCATGGTCCCAAGGGGTTAAAAACCTATTTTAGAGAGATTCCCCATGATTTTGAAACTAGGAAGGACCTGAGATGTCATTTAATGGAAACTCTGATTTCACAGATACAGAAACTGAGGTGCTGCTGCTGCTGCTGCTAAGTCACTTCAGTCGTGTCCGACTCTGTGCGATCCCATAGACGGCAGCCCACCAGGCTCCCCCATCCCTGGGATTCTCCAGGCAAGAACACTGGAGTGGGTTGCCATTTCCTTCTCCAATGCGTGAAAGTGAAAAGCGAAAGTGAAGTCACTCAGTCGTGTCTGACTCTTAGCGACACCATGGACTGCAGCCTACCAGGCTCCTCCATCCCTGGGATTTTCCAGGCAAGAGTACTGGAGTGGGATGCCATTGCCTTCTCCGAACTGAGGTGCAGAGAGATCTTATTTTTCACAGGCCAACACAAAAAGATAGTAACACAATAGCATGAGAGCCCAGGATCAAAACTTTGATTTTCTTTTAGGTCATTAAGCTTGAGCAACCATCCAAAATTCTTCAACTATTCTAAGACAAATTTAGGTGACTTGATAACCTCTATTCCTAGGGAGTCAGTATGGAAAATGGTCCATTTTCCTCGTTTGCCTTTTTTGTCATTTTTCTGGCATCGGGTGGGTGTTTTATCCCACAGGTCTATCCAGAAAATCCTGTTCACAGTGTTAAACCACTGACCCATGCAAACAGCCAGTGCTATTCTTTTCAGCCATTAAGAATTGCCAAGCCTTAGGCACTACTCCACTTTAATATCTTGTGTAAGCATGTGCCCTCGCACACTTGTGTGTGAACAGCAAATGCCCGTAATAAGGAATCAAAAGAAAAATCTCAAGCTTCACTTCTGTTAAATACTTGGCTTCTGAGAGGATTGTAAAGACGGTGTATGTTCAGGGGATATCTTAAGTCTGGATGATGCCTTTACAGATGAGTGTATGAACTTGACCTTGCTTTTGCTGTGAGATGTAAGTCTGGTGAAGTTCAAACACATTGGAAATAACTAATTAGCTGTAATCACAGCAAGGGATGCAAACACTCTCTAAGGGTGGCTTCTATAAGAGGAAGATGCCCTGAGTCACTTGGGAGGTCTGGGGTGGGTCTCAGGGAGACTAACTTCATGTATGTGGAAACCTGCTCTATCATAGATTGTGTTTTATAACAACACAGCCTCAGAAATTGTTAGAGGGGAAGACAGTTTAAAGAACACAAAGCATGGAGCTGGCATTTTACCAGCTAAGGAAGATGACAGCCCGCTCCCCAAGAGAAGTGACTGGCTCAGTAGTAACTGTCTAGGAGGGAAAGTGCACTGGTTGAAAATGCATTGAAATCACATTTTTAATTGAAGCAATTAGTTCTTTGAAATATTGGAGTATCTCTTTTATTATCAGAGATAATTGTTGGGTTGTGGGTCAAAAGAGGCAGGGAACCAAGTGTATTGGGTATACGTGACTATTTCAAAGGGTAAGAGTTTATGCATTTCAAAGGGGAGGATATAAGGTTTAGAAGGGCTAATGGCAATGCTTTTGACCAAGATATTTTGAGGGTCTCTGCAGATTTTGTCAAAATTGAGTTTTAACAATGTTGTTAGTGTGTTTGACTAAACCAGAGGACTGAGCATGGTAAGCACAGTAAAGTGCTGTAACACAGGCAGGACAGTGCAGACTTGTTAAGTTCTTAGCTAGTAAAATGGGGTCCTTGTTCACTACAAAGTCTGAGAGGAGTTCCCCAGGTAACTTTTTTCCCCAGGATACTTTTTTAAAAAAGGACTTTATAGACAAAAGGCAGTAGCTTGCCTGCAAGCAAAGGATTCAGTCCAGTGCAAAAACATACAGATCATGACTAAAACATATTTATATCCATGAAACTCATACACTTGCCAGAACTTGAATGGTCCATTAGGCAGTTTAAAACGTCCCTCAGTGTTAGGCAGTCATGAGGGATTTTTCTGGATAACAGAGGGGAGAAGGGTATCAAGGTTAAGGTTATTATAATGCCAAATGTTATGGGAGGAGCAATTAACAAAAAGACTTCAGAGGAAGTGAGGTGACTGATTGAGAAATGCTGAATGTGATAAGAATCAGGAGGGCCTCTATGTATGGTGTGAGACACAAAAGTGGTTAAAGAAGATCCCACAACTATGTTTTCAGTGGCCTTAACCAAAAGGGCAGCGGCCACAGTGATTCTTAAGGGAATGTCCCCATGCTCCAGTGTCCCATGGCTGGCTATAATGATCAATGGCGTTCCTGTGTATTGGGTTGAGTACCCCCAAGGGCATCCTCTTCCTTTTCATATACAAAAGGGAAAAGGGGAATCTGACATTTGGGATGTTCAAGGGCAGGTGGGCTCACCAAACTCCCCTATAAAGCCTTAAAGGCCGTGCCCTCTGGTTCTTCTTATAAAATTAAGTCAGTGTTGTTGTTTAAAACATACAGAGGTTTGGCTGTAAGAGAGCAATTTGGAACCCAGTTTTAGCACTAACCAACTATCCAAGAAAACCTTGAAGTTGGTGCTTTGTTTTGGATTTTGTGAGAATTAGGAAACCAGGAAGCCTGTCTGGATCTAGGGGTAGCCCTTGCTCTTAGATCAGATGCCCTAAGTATTGAACACGGGTTTGGGGAAACCATAATTTTTCTTCAGTGGACTTATGTAACTTAAGGCTAAAAATTTTAGGAAATGGATGCGTCTTCTGTGAGGAGGCTTAAGAAGGAGAGCAAAGAAGCAGATCATCCACATACTGCAATAAAGTAGAGCCCCCGGGGACTTTCATGTCATCCAGATAAGCCTTCAGGATTTGTGAGGAATAGGACTTTCAGTAAAACCCTGAGGATTACTGTCCAGGGGAATTGTTTTCTCCCCAAGTGAAAACTAGAAGACATTGGTTAGCTTCTCTGTTGAAATAGCAAAGACTGTACGGCATACATCAATTACAGTAAAGAATCTTCTTCCAGTGGGAATGGATGTTAGAAATGTATAAGGGTTAGAAACAACAGGGTATCCAGGGTTAGCAGGTTGTATTGCTCAGAAGTGCTGAAAAAGTCTCCACCCTTGGTCCTTAGGTATTCCAGGGTCCAGTGCAAAGGAAAATGAGGACTTGAGCTTAAGAATCTTCTATTATGGGCTTTATGCCTTGAATGGGTTCTTTATTTAAAGGAGATTGATTAATTCTGGGAAGAGGTTTTGAGGCTCTCCTTGAGTCTTTGATGGGAGGCACACGCTGAATTTTGCCAACATCAGTTGGAGATTTGCCCTTAAGGAGGCAAACCTGTTGTTAGCTGATTCAACAGGGACAAATGATCCATGTTTCCTAAATCAGCCTACTAGCCTCAGAGATGAAGCGAATAAGAGATGTCAAAAAGTTGCTTAATTCACCTGGTTGGCTGCTTTTATGATTACTATCAGTTTCTAGAATGATTTCCCCATTTTAAGAGAAAGAAATTCTGGTGTGATACTTCTTTAAGAAGTCTCAGCCTAATGCATAAATGGCGGGGGAGGAAGTAAGGAAAAAGGGTGTGTGTCTGTCTAAGGGCCTAAACAAGAGGGGATAGGTTCAGAGACAGAAATGTCTGGAGGTTTCTTAGAGATTCCCGCTAATCTGAGCTATTTCAGTACTCCAAGGCAGGGGCTGTTTGGCAGTAGTGAGGTTGAACAAAGAGAGCGTGGCTCTGCTGTCCATGGACTCATCCACAATCTGGAGCAATGTATCTCCAAGCAGAGTTAGAGGAGGGTTACTCTGCAGTAAGAGCCCCTGCAATTCCTCAGAGCCCTGCCATTGAGAACTGGTGGGAAGGATGGAGAAGCTGGTTAGGAGGCTGAAAGTGCCTGACATGTGTACATTTGTAATTATCTCATCTCCGTTTTCCTGACTCTCTGCAATCATAGTTGAAACTACAAGAATCTTGATTTTGTTTAGGGTCTTCATTTGTTAGAATCAGTGATTGAGAACTTTAGTGGTTTTAGGTGACATGTCTAGATTGCAAGAGAGCTGAATTGCCAGATAACCTAAATCTAGAGTGGACATAGTTTCTCACTCCAGCCTGGTCTTTTTTATAAAGGGCAAGGTCCCAGTTCAGCCCATTAATTCTTTCCTTTTTGGCCATGCTGCTTGGCACGCGTGGGATCTTAGTTTCCTAACCGGGGATTGAAACTGTACCCTCTTTAGTGGAAGCACAGCGTCTTAACCACTAGATCACCAAGGAAGTCCTCAGCCCATTAATAAACATAGACTTAAAAGCAACCCAGGTGGAACCAACATCTGAAGGAAAACCAGAATTTTCTTTAAAAGTAATCTGAAGTTAATTGTAATATTCATGAACAGATTTATCAGATTTTTGTATGCAAGCCTGAATTTTGTTTCCATCAACAGGCTTCCCAAAAAGCCCTAGAAATTGCCTGATGAAGCAGCCTAGTGCTTGCCTCAGCCTGACCAACTAATAAGTTAGCGGGCTAGTCACCCCATGAAAAAGACCTAACTCTTAAGATCTTCTAGGATAGTTAGAAGTTATCATCCAATGCTGGGCCTAGCCCTTACTGGCAAATATATGAAATAGTTGATATAAATCAGAGAAACCATGTTGATAAGTTTGAATGACTGTGCTAAATTCCTCACAAATCTGTGAGAATCTTTGGTTATTTTGGGAATATCTTTGACTATAGCTTGCACCTCAGCTTTAGCCTAGGGCATATAAGAAATGAAGGATTAACTTCTGGGTCCTTAGAATATAAGCTTCCCTGGTGGCTCAGATGGTAAAGAATCTGCCTGCAATGAGGGAGACCCAGGTTTGAACCCTGGGTCTGGAAGATCCTCTGGAGATGGGGATGGTAACCCACTCCAGTATTCTTGCCTGGAGAATTCCATGGACAGGGGTTATAGTCCAGGGGTCACAAAGAGTTAGACACGACTGAGAGACTGACACTTTTGCTTCACTTTCCCTCCTCAGAACACTTGATTTTAAAGAAATCAGTTCTGGTAAGTTCATAGGATAAGGGAGTGGGGACAGTTTCATGGAAAAAGTGAAATTTGGTAAGAGAATTAATACGCAGGAACTGAGGGTATGCAAGAGGTGTGGGCAGTATAGAAGGAACAGAGAAAGAGGTGGAACTTTGGACAAAAAGTCCAAGGAGAAGGATCATGAAGCTTTGGAAGCCATTTTATGTTTCTTTAACTGTCTGTTTGCCTCAGTTAATTTTAACATTTTGCAGAGAGTCAATTTTAGTCTCCTGATCATGTTTGGATGCCTCAAAATACCAACTGGAATAGGTATTCCATTCAGTTTTAGAAATTTTTGAGCTATAGTCGTTCAATTCATTTTTTAGAAATATATTTATTTTAATTGGAGGCTAAATACTTTCCAATATTGTAGTGGTTTTGCCATACATTGACATGAATTCACCATGGGTGTAAGTTTGAGGATTTCAAAAGTTCCCCACACTGCCCATTGACATTCTGAATTGCCTTTGGTTAGATTGGTCCATTTAGTTAGAAATGACCATGGCTTTTAGATACAAAATTAGCGGGGGTCCCTTTAAGTTGAGCATCGTCAGAGTATTCAGACATCTGGGATCTCCTTTCTCAGAACTTTTTCTCTTTTAGAGTAAATGAATAGTTTTTGAACAACCTGAACAGCTCAAGTAGCTTACACGTTGGACTTCTTTCAGCTCAGACAGCCTGCATACCAGCCAGTTCTAAGGGGACAGCTTGGTCTCAGAGAAGCCAGGCCAAGACTTCTCAGCTCTGTTCCATATGATAGCTTCTGTTCCAAAAGAATGGGCTGAAGGATGAACCAGCAAAGTTCCAATGAAATGGACCCTGTTCCTGAAGACTAGCTCATTTTGTCTGAAACCATCTGATTTCAAATCCGACCAAAGTGCAAAAAAACCCCCCCAAAAACCAACCAAACAAACAAAAAAACACAAAAAACACTCACAAACAGAAAAAGGCCTTCATCAGAAAGGATGAGACCTTAAATAGATCCTGAATGGTGGTGGTGGTGGTGAAGTCACTCAGTCGTGTCCGACTCTTTGCGACCCCATGGACTGTAACCCACTAGGCTATTCCGTCCATGGGATTCTCCAGGCAAGAATACTGGAGTGGGTTGCCATTTCCTTCTCCAGGGGATCTTCCCGACCCAGGGATCGAACCCAGGTCTCCCGCATTGGAGGCAGACGCTTTAACCTCTGAGCCAGAGGGCAGCAAAATACAAAGAGAGCAGAAGCTTGAATCCAGGAGAAAGACCTTCCAAACTCCAGGGCTGGTTAGAAAAGCAGTGAGCAACAATGCCTTCGAAGTGGGTGAGGCACTTGTTTGCTCTCCAGCCTCAGAACTGTAGGGGTTCTTCTTTGGATCCCTTTATGGGCACCAAAATGTTGACCTTAAACAAAAAGAATGCCGGATAAACAAACTGTCAGATTTTTTACAGCAAAATGGGTTTATTCAGATCAGTAGAGGTTTGCAATTCAGGGTCTGCAACCCTCGGGAGCCCCGTGCAATCCCTCACACAAGGAGGCAAGGAGAACCCGGTTAAAGACGGGAGAGGAAATCAGGAGGGAGCTGGAGGAAACAGGGAGTCTCTGGCTTTTTATTGGTTGAGTCCTTGCCAGCGGAGAAGAGGAGTCCTTCTTCTTCTGTCATCTTTGCAGGGCATGTGAGCTCCCCCTCTGGTTTCTCGACTCTACTAATTGAGGTTTCTGTTTATTAATTGTTTTTTTTTTTTTTTTACAGATCAAACACTGGGAGGAACAGAACCAGAGACTGGGGCTCAGCAGGACCCTCCCTGCTAACCTCGGAACTGCTGGACATCTTGCTTCCTGTCACTCGCCAAAAGGAGCATGTTTGAACTGCTTTCTTGATGGGTCAGATGCAGTGGCCCTTTGGGTGGGTCTGACCTCTGTTGGCTCAGTGGGGACTGTGCCTTGCATTCAGGCTGCTCTTGTATGAGCCCTAGGGAGGCACTCAGAGCAAGGGAAGGTCAGGGCCACCTGGGAGACCTTGTCCTCCTTGGTGACAGCAGTCACACAGGGCGGTGAGTGCTGGTGGCCAGTGCTCAGCCTTGCAGGGGGGTTGGGCTTCAGGAAGGACGCATCTCACACTGTGGGCTTCATTGTCAAGGCTGCAAAGGTGTCACCTTTCTCATCTCTCCTCCCTGCCTTTGAGGCCTCAAGGTCCAGAGCACAGGTGGGCATGCTGTGGGCACACTGCTCAGGAAAAGCCTCACGCCTTAGCCCAGGGCCACGGTGGTCTGGGAGGTGCTCACAAAGTGAGAATGAAGGAGATGAGTAGGTGATTTCAGCCCAAAGTTACTGCATCTACACTATTCACTATTTGCATTTTTCTCCCTTAACGCAAAATCAAAATATCAGCAAAAGTCAAGCCTTCTTGGTCGGTAATAATAGAGACCATGACCTTTTAGTTTAAGTATGTCACAGAAAATTACATACTTAAGCTTTGGAGGAAAAAAAAAAAACAAGAAAAAAATGTGATAATAAAAAAGAGGGATTTCTTGATTCACGGCTTGCATTCTTTGGAAGGATCTCAGAACATTAAAATGACTTCATGATCTCTGTTACTCTGTAGTAATAGATGGTGTATCAATGCTCTATACACGTGATACATTTTAGTCCTTATAACAGATTCATGAGCTCCGCTGGCCTTAGCCTGCTCAGCATCGAGGAGGCAGTTGTAAGGGGGTTCGGTGGAAGGTGCTCCAGCCGGGAATCAGCTGCTGCTCCCACTTTTCGTGATGGGTCCTCGAGTACTTGCTCCCAGTCTCCTCCCCACGGGGGCCCTTTGGAGCAGCAGGCCCGCCGGAGCTCTCTGCCCCGGAGGGAGGGTGGGTGTTAACCGCCATCCTGATGGCAGCTGCGAGTTTACACCTTGCAAACACACACACATCACTCACATCTCTCTCACTGGACCTGCATGGAGGCCCTGGTAGACAGAGCGTGTTCCTTTCATGTGATCCTGCTCTGTACACTCAGATCTGAGCCTCCGAGGGTGCAGTAACTGCCTCCCCCAACTCATAGGCCAGTTCCTGGCTCTTCACTGGCTGTCTCCACAGTGGAGAGCCTGCTGGTGTCCAGCCCAGAGTGCTGCCCACCCACGAATACTGTTCCAGCTCGGGGCTACCTGCTGACTTGCTGCACTGAGTACGTGTGGCTGTTTTCATCCTCAATGTTCTGCTCTTGCAGCACGTTTGCCATATTTTTCCTTTTCTTGTTTTAGAAAATACTGGGTTGGCCAAAAAGTCCCTCTGGGTTTTTCTGTAAGATGTCACGGAGATACCAGAACGAGCTTCTTGGCCAACCCAGTAGTATGGATCTGTGGCTCTTCTCTCAGCTAAGCACCTTGCCTGGTTTTGGGCCCCTTCTTTTGGACATACACTGACCATAGGACTGACCATAGGAATGACTGCCAGGAATCTGGAGGAATCTGAATGGCCTGCTTGATGATTTCAGGTATTCTTTGCACACTTGCTGTGAGGCGTGGTGGGTCCTGTGATGTGCAAGGCAATGAGAGCCCTTAAGACACTTCAGTGCGGCGGGAAAGACACTGTGTATAAGATAGAACATCCCCTCGGCGTGCAGACAAGGGGGTGGGTGATCCTTAGCAAACTGTGCACTTGGTGTGCTGGGCTAGTGTTCCGAAACATGGATTCCTCTTTCACCCTGGATTTCTGTGTTCCTGTTGCGGTCCCTCCCGTTCAAACAGGAACTTTCTGCACCTTATATCAGGTCAGGGGCTGAGAGAGGAAGGAAGTGAACAGAGAGCAGCGCTGTTTAGCTGAAGTG
>SJXQ01007458.1:373554-389913 GCA_006408695.1 Aepyceros melampus
TTGGAAGCTCACAATGGAGCCACTCGCTCGAAATCACCCTGGGCTGTGGGAACTGCCCGCCCTCGCTGGGCTGCCCATACTGGTGACTGGCAGGAATACCAAAGCTCCGTCCGTGCGCTGCTCTCTGAGCCGGGTCTCATGAGCCATTTCATGTCGTGCCTCCCGAGACTTGGCTAGAGGTGGCCTCCTCACCAACCTCACTTCGAGTCAGCTTCTCCCACTGCAAAATCCTGTCTCTCCTCCTACTTTACAAGTGAGTCTTTCAGGAACACTCCTTGGTAAACCTTCTGCCTGCAGTTTTCCATCTCAGACCGTGTTTCCACAGAATCTCAAGGCCGTTGACATGGAACTGTTGTCAGAAGAGTCCTCTAAGTGGAAAACTGGAGCTGGAGTCCACAGCCACTGACGGCGTGGATCCTGTCACTAGGGGTGAGTGGACTGTGGCTGGTACTTAAGAGACATTAAGGAGATGGTGACTAGAAGGTCAGTGGGATGGGGCAGCTGAGGCCAATTTGCTGGAGAGTGACAGGCTCAGGGTGAGTCATCACCTGTTGGAGGCAAACTACCTCCTTGGCAGCATTGAAGCAAATCCCAAAGCTCTGCCTCTGGAAGACAGGTCAGCTGGAAGGACAGTCTGAAATCTAAGAATAGCAGAGTTTTGGAGAAGGTGAAGTTTTCGGGCCTCCAAAGTCAAGGTCTGATAGGGAAGAGGTGCTTGGGACGGGTTACCTAGACAGCTGAGACCCTTGTTTCTCTGGGTCCTCTGGGCTGCATAACTGGTGCCCTCCACTTTCACAGAAGATTATCAACTCATTTCTTCATGATCCTACCAAGGCCTCAGACAAGGAAGGCATCTCATAAGACAGTGGTTGCCCACCCAAGATCTAGCTCCATCATTCTCGCTGGCAACAAGGTGTATGACAAGGGCCAGATCTCTGCACAGCCTAACTAGGCTTTGTTGTTGTTCAGTTGCTAAGTCATGTCTGACTCTTTATGACCGCATAGACTGCAGCACACAGGGCTTCCTTGCCTTCACTTATCTCCCAGAGTTTGCTCAAGCTCATGTCCATTGAATGGGTGATGTTATCCAACCATCTCATCCTATGCCACCTCCTTTTCCTCCTGCTCTCAATTTTTCCCAGCATCAGGGTCGTGGTATGGCAAAGGAGCCATAGGATCGAGATAGTATGTTCCAAAAAGGCCCAGGAGAATATTCATGGGATCAGGTCAAAAGTAGAGAATCTAAAGTTTAATAAGGCAGAGTTTAGTCATTGGGCGGGGGGCACTCTACTTTGGTTCAAGATTTCACATTGTGGCCAGAATCCCTGGAGACAGTGTTAACACCCTGCTGAGATGGTGCTTGAATGCTAGAGGAAGCAATCATCCACACTCAGCAAGATGGTGGGAGGAGGGACCTTGTGGCTCAGAGAAATGGACATGCTGGAGTGGATGTGGTCCCAAGATGGCCTGGGCACTTCCCATGTCCAGAGCGATGCACTGGGGAGAGTGGCCCCAGCATCTCCAAGAAGCTCAGGAACAGCCATGCTCCGAGGGTCAAGTTGATGAGCCCAAGTCTTCTGAGAACACTCCCTGGTCAACCTTCTCCGTGCAGTTTTGCATCCAGGGCTCTGTTTCCAGGGAATACTTTGAGTTTCAAGGTCTTGAGGATATGGGAAGAGGTCTTAGAGTTTTTTGGGGAAAAAGTCATGTGTAAGAGTAGCAATAACTTCTTTCAAGATGGAGACAAAACAAAATAAAAACCTAGGGAAGAAAGCTCTCCAGTGAATTTTCTTCTATTATTATGTTATAACCCTCTTTATTCCTAATGATGTTTTTGCTTTAAAATCTACTTTTCCCCCTAATATAAATATAACTATTCTGGTTTTCTTGGTAGCATCTAGAACAACCAAAAAACCTTTAATGTATGAGTTTTGCTTTTGTTAATCAGAGTGGAAAGCTTATTTTTCATTACAAATTCCCAGGCGTACCCAGCTCCCAGCTTGGTCTTCTTGGCACCATCACCATCTCCTTTGGGTGTGAGTGTGAGGTTTCCCCTCTTATCTCTCACAGTGGGGTCTCAGTCAGATTCAAGGTCTGTGCAACAGGACGGGGTTTTTTTCATAAAGGCCATGAAAATAAAAGTTCATCACATCTGTCCTCAAGGCAAAGCTGATTTCATTGCTACTCTCACATCTCTTGTTTCTAACTTTCCCTTAGCTTTTGGCCTAACAATTCCTTGTGATGTCATAAAGATATTTTGAAGAATGAAATGAAATTATTCATAATCTTTAGCTATTTTCAGTGTTTGGTCTGAACATGTAGCCTTTTGTGTGAGTGGAAGCGGACATCCTAGAGGTCACATTTTAAGGAAAGAAGTTATTGATGATGGTGAAATTTCACCACCCATTCACTCTGTACATGCACAGAACTTATCAAGCTGATATGATGTAAATATCTGCTCTGAATTTGGCAGGACAGACCACAGGATTTTGAAGCTCCATCATGTTCATTTTAATTAATTTTATGAGAGAGAGAGAGAAAAGGAGTGGAAGAGAGATAGAGAGAGATAGGGGGAGGGAGGGAGGAAGGGAGAAAGAAAGAAAGAGAGGGTAACCCAGACTCTTTACTGTTTGTTGGATGAATGCAAGCTACCAAACAATTTCAACAATTGATTTGCATTATACAGTTGAGACAATAAAATTGAAAATAAATTAAAGCCACTTAAACAACTGTTTTGTGGAACAAATATGTAAAATTTGAATATTTATGATGGTAAATCAGATTAAGTTGTTGAATGATTTTTTTTTTTTCTTAATCTGTCATCAATGATGCAAAGCTCTCAGGAGTAAGTTATCAAGTTTTTGGAGTGTGTTTTGATTAAATATAAATAAACGAATCACATTTTCACGGTTATAAAATAGTTCAGCAAATGGGGGAGGTGGTGAAGACAGCCTTCTCCTCCAGAAACATATGGTTAGCCATGTAGACATAGGAAAATTGTGTCTCAGTTCAACATTTCAATTAAATAAAATCTCCAAAGGCTAAGAAACAATAACAGATTTTATATAGCTGAGATAAAGCTGCATATTGGTTTTTTTAGAAAGCTAATAACTGAAACCATGTTTCAAAATTGTTCCAAAAGAGCCTTGAGTTTATTGTGCCTCTTAATTTCTTGGTACAGTCCCATCTGCTGTTGAAGTTCTAGAAATACCCTTTCCCTTTGGGATTCTTTCTGTTTCACCAAAAGGTGAAAGGTAAGATGTTTAGGACAATTTCTAAGCTTCTTCTTTTTTTTTTTCTGCTAGGAAACATGAAAAAAAATCCACCTTTCCTCTTCTCCTTGTGCTTTTGATTATTGATACTTCCATTCTGAAGTGGATCCTGCGCTTAGGGCCACACTTAGTTAAAGATGGACCTGAGTGAAGTTGAAGAAACACTCACCCGCTGAGTCCCCAACCTGGCTGCTGGCTGGGGGCGGGTCACGTTTCTGCTCTGCCGGATGACACTTTCAGCAACATCTTTGTTCTCCTCCAACCTCCAGACCCTCCTTCACTTACTTTGGCCATCATGTCTTTGAAAAATGCCCTATAATATTCCTCGTAAATGTTTTATACATATTTTATTAGATTGTTCCCAGTGCCTCACATTTTGTTGTTATTAAAGAAGATAAGGCAATGCTTTGTTTTAAAAGCTGAAGAAAACTGTTATTTAGTGGCCATTGCTGGTATTGATTTTTAAAGTGATTTTGTATTCCAACAGCTTAATTTCTAATTGTTTTAGGTTGTCCAGGATTTTTTTCAACATCTTTTCTATTGCTTTTTACTTGTTACATTTATTTTCAAAAATATCTCTATAGTAATAGTAATCATTCACATTTATAGAGTTTTATTTATTAGATACTCGTCTGGCATTTTCTATGTATTCACTTTTCATCCCCATGGCAACTCTATGAGGCAAATAACATTTTATTCCTATTTTACTGCTGCTGAAAGTTTGATCAAATACCATTCATGTAGTTAAGGAAATTCTTGTAGATTGCTCTAAAGTTATTTTTTCTTAATTTGGAAGGGATTTTGAATTTTATTTAATAATATTCTATGTACACTGAGCTAAACTTACAACTTTTTTCCCTTAAATTTGTTAATGTAGGGAATGACACTGATAGTTTTTCTGATATTGAACCCTCTTTATATACTTAGGAGAAACCCTAATGGGTCATAGTGGAAATAAATTTATTATAAATCCTAAATGTTGTAATCTAGCTTTGATCTTTGAAACATGGTTCCAAGTTTTGTTTTATTTTGTTTCCCTTTCGTCCAGTACTTGAGCTATTGACCAAGCATTTCGTCAATGCAAAGCACTAATGTATCCTTATCCCGTGCTTAGAAAGGTAAGGAAAACAAGTCACTGATTACTTAATGTTAACACAGTATTTAGGTTAATCTGTTGATTTTGCATTCTGTCACCATCAAGTTGAGTAAAAAGGCTCAGAGCTTGTCTTTTAACCTTTAAAGATGCTCTTGATTCGTTCCCATGTCTGTTGATCCTTTCTGTATGGAAGTCATAGAAACACTCTTGTGATTTGTGGTCCTGACAATGTAATAAGGTCTGAAGGGAGCTGTAGCTTCATGCCATTTGTTGGGAAGGTCCTTGTAGCATAGAAGTCCTAGTTTGGGGTTTAGAAGACCTGGATTAGAGGCTTCTCTGCCCAAACAATGAACTATATGCAGTCTGGTATAACTTTGGACACCCAGGACTGTTGGCTGAAAAATGAACATAGTAGCAATCACCATCCAGCCCAACATGTGACACACGCTAGGATTAAATGAGACTGGCGTGAATGTAGAAATCCCTTGAAACTTGGATTATCCAGGCTACCCCCTCTTTCAGTACCGGGGATAACTGAAAGTTGTCTCTGCCATTGAATTAACACCAACTTTAAGCTTCCACCTTAATTAAACCTGTATTACTTTAGTGTTTCATGCCAAGGAGTAAATTCCTTCAAGACTAATGAGTCAATACATCCAAGCCAGGAGTTGCCTTTTGTACCAATAAAACCAGCCCATAGAGGAGTCACACTAGTGGCCCTGCACAAAAAGGAAGCATCCTATATTTACCTGAAAGCCCTGGACCCAGAATCAGAAATCAAGATGTGAGATGCTGGCTTCCCCTTGGGCGTGGCCACCAGGAAAAAAAGTTCATGGCTTTTCCACCTGATGACTGATGATCAGGGCGACAGACAGGAGCCCTCCTGTTCACATTACCAGTGACTGCTCTCTGCAGCTTGCCTCCGGCTGCAGCGTCTCTGCTCTGGGCAGCCAGGGGGTTGAGACACATTTCATTCATTTTGCAAAAAGGGTCCTGAGATAGAAATCGTGGTCGGATTCTGGTTGCCTTTCTGGCTGGATTCAGATTGTGTGAGTTGAGTTGATGACTTTCCATCCCTTGGGACTGCCTTTTCCCGTTCCCCATAGTCTTCCTTTTCTCCTCCTAAGGCGCGTTTGTGGGGCACACATGGCTGTGTTCACAGGAAGTTCCACCTTTGAGTTGCCTTCCTCTGGGACTTTGACCTTCTCAGGTCTGATTCCTGTCATCCTGAAAACGTTCCATTCTAATTTGGCAGCTTGAATCCTTTTAAAGGGGCTCAACTGTATTAATTCCCACATTCTGGTCTTGTTTGTTCAAAGGGGTTAAAAAAAATGAAAAGAAACTCACTTGCCAGTGAAAGTCAGGATGAGACATGGGATCCAGTAACACCTGCAGAGGCACATTCCATCTCCATTTAGATGTGTGTAGACCAGGCTTCTCTCCATCCACCGCCATGCTGGTCACTCTCCCCAGAAGCTGCAGTGGTACAGGGCTCCTCCGGATCAGAAGAATGCCTGCCTTGTGAAGTGAAGAACCTTGTGAAGAGCCTTGTGAAGTGAAATGAAAGTCGCTCAGTGGTCTCTGACTCTCTGCAACCCCACAGAATATACAATCCATGGAATTCTCCAGGCCAGAATCCTGGAGTGGGTAGCCTTTCCCTTCTCCAGGGGATCTTCCCAATCCAGGGACTGAACCTCAGGTCTCCCACATTGCAGGAGGATTCTCTACCAGCTGAGCCACCAGGGAAGCCCAAGAATACTGGAGTGGGTAGCAATCCCTTGTCCAAAGGATCCTACCGACCCAGGAATCGAACCGGGGTCTCCTGCATTGCAGGCAGATTCTTTACCAATTCACTGAGCTATCAGGAAATCCTGCCACCGTGTGAGCCTTCCCATAACTGTCTTTTTGATGATCAATGTCCTTACAGCACCCGTGTGTTTCTGAGGGGCCGTTTCCCTCTTGCTGTTTGTCCATATCACGAGTCTGAAGGGAAATGACAGAAACAGGAGGGTGAGTGTTTGGAGACAAACAAAGTGGCGCGTTTCTTTTCAGACACTTTCTGATTCTGGGTCCAGGACTTTCAGAGTAAATATAGGATGCCCCCCTTTTGCAAATGGCCACTGGTGTGACTCCTCCACGGGCTGGTTTTATTGGTACAAAAATCAACTCCTGGTTTGGATGTATTGACTCATTAGCCTTGAAGGAATTTACTCCTTGGCACTAAAGACTAAAGTAATGCAGGTTTAATTAAGGTGGAAGCTTAAACTTGGTATTAATTTAACGGCAGCTTTGACTTTCAATTATCCTTGGTGCTGAAAGAGGGGGTGGCCTGGATAATCCAAAACAGCGAATAGCTTAGCATACATTCTACTTTCTCCTCTAAGTTTATCAGGATTGCTGTTCTAGTTTTGCTAGAAGGGGCTAATGTGGAAATGACCATGCAAGTCAGTTTTGGAGAAAGCAGGACCCTAGCTGGGGGAGGAGGGGTCCAGGCTGCCAGGGATGCAATAGGTACCCTATCTTGTTAGCTTTTCTTTCCTTAATTGTGGTATAGTTGCTCTACAATGTTGTTAGTTTCTGCTGTACAGCAAAATGAATCAGTTGTACACGTACACATCTCCCCTCCCTCCGGAGCCTCCCTCCCTCCCCCAGAACTCCCTCTGTGTCATCACAGAGTGCCGAGCTGAGCTCCCTGTGTTATACAGCAGGTTCCTACTAGCCATCTATTATACACATGGTAGTGTATACATGTCAATCTCAGTCTCCCAATTCATTCCCCCTCCCCACGTCCACCCTGTTCTCTATGTCTGCATCTTTATTCTTTATTTTTTTCAAATGTCACAAACACCTGTAAGGAAGATACCACTAGCCATAATATACACGAGGAAACTGATGCAGAGCTGAAAGACTGTTCATGGTTATTTCCCAGAAATTAGTAGAATAAGTGGTTCTATGTTCATAGGCCCAACCTATGGGTTGAACAGAGGGGGAAAATGTTTTAATGGAAACCGAATTGCAATGTTTTTTACCCTTATGAAAATTGTGTAAGTTCTCTTCTGAGTATTATGCTGCTTTTTTTTTTTTAAACAAAATTATGGGATCATAGCACGACTTGGAAGAATACAGCAAAACAGAAAAGTACACTATTTTGCACAACAATCATATCATTGAGGCTTGAGGTGAGGAAGAGAGGTCTGTGCAGGTGAAGATGTACCATAGCTTTTATTACAGGGTCCATAGGGCTTCTGAGAACAAGGACATATAAAAATCACATGTTTATATAACTAGCAATGGAGTTCTCTGGTGTCACAAAGCATCCTTCACCCCAAATCTGCAGCAAAGACCGGCTATCAGTGGACACAGTGGATTTGCTCTGAGGCAGAAGAAAGAAAAGCCCTGGGAGGTCAGATGAGTTGAGAGGTGGACCAGAGCTGTGAATTAGTCAGGATTCTCTGGAGAAACAGAACCAATAGGAGGTTGGTGTAGTTTCTCATGAAGGATTGGCTCACGTGATTACAGAGGCTGAGACGTCCTACCAACTGCTGTTTGCATATGGGAGGCCGAGGAGAGTGGAGAGTGTGGTCCAGTCTGAGCCCAAAGCCCGAGAACACAGGGGGAAGGATGGGTAAACCCCAGTCTGAGGGCGGAGGAGAGGAGAGGAGACATGTTGGCCAAAGCAGGGAGAAAGGGTGACAAGCAACCCTCTCCCTGCCTCCCCCACCTTCAGTTCTACTCAGGCCTTAGCAGATGGGAGGATGCCCACCCACCCTGGGGAGGGCTATCTACATTAGGGAGCCCACCTGTTCATGTTCACCCAATTCCAAAGGAAACCAACCCTGAACATTCATTGGAAGGACTGATGCTGAAGCTGCATCTTCAATACTTTGGCCACCTGATGCAAAGAGTTGACTCATTTCAAAAGACCCTGATGTTGGCAAAGACTGAAGGTGGAACGAGAAGGGGGGATGACAGAGGATGAGATGGTTGGATGACATCACTGACTCAATGGACATGAATTTGAGCAAACTCTGGAAGATGGTGAAGGACAGGGAAGCCTGGCGTGCTGCATTCCACGGGGTCTCAAAAAGTTAGACACCACTTAGCAACCAAACAATAATCACCCATAGACACCTGAACAAAATGTCTAACCTGGGCGTCTGTGGCCAGTCGAGTTGACACACACAGTGAACAATCCCAAGCTGCCTGTGAGAATGTGAGCCTCAAGGAGTAAGGAGACACCACAGAGCAGGCTCAGCTCCTGTCGGGGCCAAGATGAGTGAGGTCAGGGTTCCTTCCTGTACTCTTCCTGGGGAACCTGAATTCAGTAGTCTCGTGGCCTACCTGGTATACACAGCCTGACAGAGTGAATGTTTACCTGCTAGTTACCAGTTTACTTTCAGCCAGTGGATTTAGAGCAATGTATTAATAGCTACCACCCAGCACATGCTAAAACCTTGCTACTGAAAGTGTGGTCCCAGGGCCAGAGCAGGGGCACCAGTAGCTCTCATTAGCAGTGTAGCAGAACTTGAGTCTTGCAAAGCAATCCCCAGAATATCCCCAGATAATTCATCTGTGCATGGGAGTCTGAGAAGCCTGGCTGGGAACATGCTGGTGTTGGGGTGAAATGTGGAGCGGGGTGAAGGTCACGGAGGGAGACATGAGGTGTATTGGGGCTTTGGTATTTATCAGGAATCCCCTCTGGTCCTTAGGCATCACTCAGAGCTCAGGGTATAAAATGCAGCCCCTAAGTCCAGTCAAGCACAGTCCTATGGGCTGCAGGTGGCCTGCAGGGAAGCTCACTCCTCCCTTGTCCTAAGCCCCTGGGTCCAGACTGAAGCTCCGCTCCGGCCTGGCCCCCGTCTGGACTCTGTCTCTCCCCAGCTCCCCTCCGACAGCCCAGGCTGCACAGGGAACCCTTGCTCTCTTTTTTCTTGCTCTTTGGCGCCTTTGAATCGAGGTGTGTCTCTGAGGTCGCGTGTCCTGTTTAGTGCATGGGTCGTATCAGGGTGAAATCAAGGAGCATGAGTGTTACCAGGGACCCCGGACTCTCTGATGTTGAAATAGTGGAGGTGGGTGTTGCCTGGGACCAAAGTGACCTTTCTCCATCCGGGAGGGGAGTGTTCCATCGGCTTCTCATGTGAGGTGGAGGTACCACTGAACGCGTAGCTGAAGGCTATGTGTTGTGTGTGTTAGGGGTGTGTATTATGTTGTATTTCTCCTGTAGTTCAATGATAGGAAGCACTTGACTAACTTTTGGGGTGCCTCCTTATTTTAGGGGTACTTTCATGGGGCAGGATTCTTGCTTGGAGAATCCCATGGACAGAGGACCCTGGCAGGCTATAGTCCATGGGTTTGCAAAGAGTCGGACACAGCTGAGCGACTGCCACTTTCACTTACACGTTTGTGGGGCACTGAGGGTAGGCTGGTCCTAGACGACCCTCTTCTTCTGACCAAGGCCGATCAGCCCTGACACTGTGATCCTGAAACACACCCGTCGTGTGATATGACTTCTGTCTGGGTAGCCATCGGAGCGGGAGGACGGCTGAGAAAAATCACAGCTGGCTCTTCATGTCCCGACGAGCCTGATCTGCGTGCTCCATCCGGGACCTGGTTCTGCATCATGTACCACAAGCCTGATTCGGTGTGAGAACCAGATCTGACCTTTGCTCTTCAGGAACCTTCCATCCAGTGAGCATGATGGATGGTAAAAGAGATACAACACTGAAATAAATGTAAAGCAATAGGTCCACCAGGTGACGTGAAAGCAGGGATGCACAGGCTGGTGAAGGGTATAAAAGGGGTGCGACCCCCGCAGGGAGACAAGGAAGGATCCCTGAGGAGGTGGCAGCTGAACCGGGTTGAGGGGTGACAGAGGGTCCTGGCCTGGACGTGGGGGTGGGGCAGTGGTGGGGCGTGCGTGTGTGTATCTGAGGGCAGGACCAGCGTGGCTGAAGTCCAGACTGCCAGGCAGTGAGCAGCATGGCAGTTGGGGCCATGTTCAGTTCAGTTCAGTTCAGTTGCTCAGTTGTGTCTGACTTTTTGCGACCCCATGGACTGCAGCACACGACGCCTCCTTATCCATCACCAACTCCTGGAGTTTACCCAAACTCATGTCCATCAAGTCAGTGATGCCATCCAACCATCTCATCCTCTGTTGTCCCCTTCTTCTCCCGCCTTTAATCTTTCCCAGCATCAGGCTCTTTTCCAATGAGTCAGTTCTTTGCATCACGTGGCCAAAGTATTGGACTTTCAGCTTCTACATCAGTCCTTCCAATGAACACCCGGGACTGATCTCCTTAAGGATGGACTGGTTGGATTTCCTTGCAGTCCAAGGGATGCTCAAGAGTCTTCCCCAACACCGTAGTTCAAAAGCATCAATTCTTTGGCGCTCAGCTTTCTTTATAGTCCTACCTCACATCCATACATGACCACTGGAAAAACTGTAGCCTTGAGTATATGGACCTTTTTTGGCAAAGTAATGTTTCTGCTTTTTAATATGCTGTGTAGGTTGGTCATAACTTTCCTTCCAAGGAATAAGCGTCTTTTAATTTCATGGCTGCAGTCACCATCTGCAGTAATTTTGGAGCCCCCCAAAATAAAGTCAGCTACTGTTTCCACTGTTTCCCATCTATTTGCCATGAAGTGATGGGACTGAATGCCATGATCTTAGTTTTCTGAAAGTTGAGCTTTAAGGAAAAGGGGCCATATTAAGGACTTTTTAAAAGCAGCAGGTGGTGGCTAGTGGTGACTGCTCAGATTGTCCCAAACTAAGGAGGATTAGGAAGAAATAAGTAACTAAATAGATAGCTTGTTTTTGCAACTGGAGGAAAAGAGTAACATAGAAGCCAAATCACAAGCCTTTTAAAGATCATGGCAAAAGTTGCGGCAACTAAAGCAACTACTCACCTGGGGTGTTCATTCCTCTAAACACACTTTGGAGAGAGGCAGAAAGATGAAATACTACAAGCTGCCAGGACAGGCTCTGAAAGGCTGGTGAATAGAGTTCTCAGTGAGAGATGGAGTGTTCAGGGTTTGCAAAACTCACAGCTGCCTGGGCTGCATTCTTCTCTTCAAGTGAAACGGGAAGAAATTTTCTTTTGCCAGGAGATCCACAGCTTCATTTTTCTAAGCAAAAGTCAAGGTTTGATAATCGTTTCAAGATGATTATTTATGACTTTTCAGACAAGCCTGCGGTGCCCTTGGCCCTGGCATTGCCTCAGCGCTGTCTCTGGCTGTCTCCTGAGGTTTCTGATTTCATTAGGAGATAAGAATGGTCTTGAATACTGGGGAGAAATGTAAAACTGTTAGCGGGTCCTTGTTGAAGTCGGGACATGCTCTGGTAAGCTTCTTAGGAAACCGGTGGCAGCCAGCGAAACAGGGATTTGCCTGGCTCTATGTGTGTGTTTGTGTGTGTGTCTGTGTGTGTCCAGATGACGCACCTGGCCTGCCCTGAAGAACTTGTGTAGGATAAGTCCTGACGCAGAAGGGATGGATCCATGAGTTCCTGACACCAGGACTTTCCCCTTGCTCTTCCTTTCTCTTTCTTCCCGAGTTTGAGTTCCAGTTTTGGATGCATCTGCTGGATATGAGAGCAGTGTTTCTGCAGACCAGGGAGGGGGCTCTGCCAGCCAGCACGGGTGGGAGGGCCTCCTGGGAGGGACCACTGGCTGTTCCTGCCTGGTCTGCCCGGAGGCCCGGGGTGGGGGCAGAGTGGGCTGTGGTGTGGCCTGTGGGAGGTGGCTTCCCAGGCTCTCCCCTCACAGCAGCCATTGGGTCTTCACCTAGTGGCTCAGCTGGTAAAGAATCCTCCTGCAGTGTGGGAGACCTGGGTTCGATCCCTGGGTTGGGAAAACCCCCTGGAGAGGGGAAAGGCTACCCACTCCAGTATTCTGGCCTGGAGAATCCATGGACTGTACAGTCCTTGGGGTCAGAGAGTTGGACATGACTGAGCAACTTTCACTTTCTCTTTCTTTCTTTCTGGTGGTAAGGGCATGAGAACCCTCTGGGGCCTCTCTATAGGGGCACTGACCCCATCACTGGGTCTCTCCTGACCTTTTCTCAGGGGACAAAAGTGGGCAAGGCTGGATAACAGGTGAGGAGGGACTAGTCACCTTCAAGTCTCAGAAACTGAACACTGTAGAACTGTTAAGAACTGTCAAGCCTTTAAACAAAACAGAAAAGATTTTTTTTTTTAAATTGCAATCTTATTTATTTATCTGTTTATTTTGGGTTGTGCTGGGTCTTCGTCGCTTTGTGTGGGCTTTTCTCTAGTTGTGGGGAGTGGGGGCGTCTCTCCAGGTGCCGTGCGAGCACGGGCTTCTCGTTGCGGTGGCTTCTCTTGCTGCGGAACATTGGCTCCAGGCGCGCACGCTTCAGTCTTTGCAACTCGTGGGCTCAGTAGTTGTGGCGCTCTGGTTCAGTTGCCCTGCACCTTGTGGAATCTTCCCGGGACAGGGATCGAACCTGTGACCCCAGCACTGACAGGCAGATTCCCAACCACTGGGCCACCAGGGGCATTCAAGAATTTTATTTTATTTTTTTACTACGGAAGGTAGTAGTGCTTGTGGGCAGGTTGGAGGGCAGGAGGGGCTTTGCTCAAGTGTCTCTCATTCTTGTTTACTCCTCCTGGGGCTGGTAGTGTGACAGCAGTTAGTACCTCATGCGGACATTTCAGATCCCAAGGTGGAGGGACTTCAGACAACAGTCTGATGCCAATGTGTGGAGGTGCGATGCTCAGAGGGGTGGGCAGCTGCTTGTATTTCTGAGGATGGGGCAGGAGGAGCTGATTCCAACAATGATAATCAAAGACAGAGGTCTCCTGCAGAAGACAGATGAGGGGCGTCTGCCTCAGTCGATTCAGGGTGGCCGAGACGCAATACCAAGTGGCTTGAATGACATTCGTTTCTCACAGTTCTGAGGCTGGGATCCAGGACCAAGGCTCCCATAGACTTGATGTCTAGTGAGAGCTTGCTTTCTGGACCACAGATGGCTTCTTCTTGCTGTATCTTCACCTGGTGGGAAGAACAAGTGCGTTCTTTGGAGCTTCTTTTTGGGGCACTGATCCCATTCATGGGGGCTTCACCCTTCTGCCCTAACCATCCTCAAAAGCCCCACCTTCTCTCCTCTAAAATGCACTGAAAAGTCTCCAGGGCAGTGCCAGGCTGGACAGATAGATGTATTGTTATGCAATTATGAACAGCCATTTTCTGGAGGTCTGGAAGGCGCATCTGTCTTTATCTTTTGCGCCAGAGTCCTGGTAAGGAAGTGACTCTCACAGGTAAGCTGAACACAAGAGTCAAATCTAATAATTTGAAGGCACTTTCTAGGAATTTGCTCTTAATCACACAAGACAGCTGTAGCCTTGTGAGAGTAACGAAGCCACATAAAATTTAAGGTCATTTAAATTTGCGCTTCAGTTAAACAGCGAATAATGTTTCGGTATAATTGTGTCCCATGTAATATTTGGGATACACATATTAAAAAATAACTTTATCTGAAATTCAAATGTAGCTGGCATCCTGCATTTGGTAAGTCTGGCTGCCCTGTACTGGAGATAACAGATAGGCAAGACTGAAATCCCATTACCAAACAAAAACTAATTTTTAGTCTTTTAAAATTATTATAATAAATAGGAATTCCTAGGTCAGATAATTTCTTTGAACTTCTCAAAACATGGAGAGGATGGGAGGTTGGTGGCTGTGTGGGGTCAGTGGGATTTAATGTCCCTGGAATCTCATCACCTTCCCCATCTTGGTCAATGTGGTATCTTTGGAGCCAGGGAGCAAACTATGCAGGGAGCAAAGCAAGAATTCAGTCAATGGTGTTGATTGAAAGATTACATGGAATAAACAAAGGGAAAGCTGGGGGCTCTGACCTTGGGAGCTGCTGGACAAATGGTGACCCCTTTGAGGCTTGTTTCTCTTTTCCTGAGTGCAGGGCATGGCCTCCAGCACTGAAGTCCATTAAAAATGAACTTCTGCTCCCAAGTGAGTCAATGACCTTCCTACTGATGCACCTCCTCACTGGGAACTCCTTTGGAATCGGCTGGTGTTTCGGCGAGTCCTGGATGATGGGCTGCGGACTGCAGTCATGATCGCTCGCCTGGCAATAAGAGGAGGCTCAGCCGTTCTGAGTCAGTACCTGAGTCAGTGGCCCTGCAGCGGTGGTAGGTGGGCTAGATTCCCAAGAGTCATTTCTGGGGGTGTAGGTACAAGTGGGGGCTTCCCAGGTGGCGCTAGGGATAAAGAACCCTTCTGCCAACGCAGAAGATGTAAGAGATGAGGGTTCGATTCCTGGGTCAGGAAGATCCCCTGGAGGAAGGCATGGCAACTCACGCCAGTATTCTTGCCTGGAAAATCTCATGGATGGAGGAGCCTGGCAGGCTATCTTCCACGGGGTCACAAAGAGTCAGACATGAGTGAAGCAACTTAGCACATACTCATGAAGGTACAAGCAGGGAGGAGTGGGGAGCGGTCTGGGGATGCCCCTGGGCACCCCAGGGTCTCCCTCTGTGCTCTCATTTCAGCTGCCAGGACTTGGGGCTATGGTCTCCAGCAAGCCCTTTCATCCACCTGCATCTTAGTCTCCTTGGCTGTAAAATGAGGAATTTGTATTAACCCTATGGACCGTTTTCAGCTTTCAGCAGCTTTGCTTACATCCTGTGCTCTTGGGTTTACCTTCCTCTTTGTGTCATTTTGTTTCTGGGAGAACAGGCCCCGATGACCTTGGCCCTGCCCTGTGCCTTCAGAGATGAGAGTGAGGAAGCAGACTGTTCCTCCCTGGGTCCTGAACCTCTTATCCAGAAAGAAGGGAAAGCTGGATCTTTTTCCCCCCGCTTCTCTTCTTTAACAGATATTTTTAGCTTTTCTAAAAGCTTCTCACTCTGAGCCTTAAAAAGAAATAGGAATCTCTTCCAAAAATGCAAATGCCCTGGCAAGAAGCTGGAGGGGTGTTTTCAATCTTCACTGAAAATTGTTTTCTCTTCCATGGACGTTCACGGTGTAAAGGGCTGAAGGTTGGGGGTGCAGAGGGGAGGATGGAAGGTGTGTGACAACCCCAGGGACATGGGGGATAGCAGGAGCCTTTCCGGGGTTGCCCCATGGTGTGTGCGCTATGGCTGGCTTTCCTCAATCAGGAGTTTGTTCAAGTCACTCCTGAAAGCTCTGGGCTGGATAGGAAGCTACTCTCTGTGTTTAGAAAGATGTGAGTCCCTACAGCCCTGAGATGTGGAGGGGGCTTCCTCGCCAGGCAGCCCCCAGCCTGAAACCGGCTTAGGAAATCAGCAGGAGCTGTTGATGGCACCCAGAGAGGGGCAGAGGCCGAGATGAGATGAGATGAGCGTGCAGTTGACTCCCGTTGGCTTAGTTTGCGTCCTCCGCATTCGCCGCTCCCTGCTGGAACCCAGCGCGTTCCACTGGCTATTTGAGGTCTCTCGTTTTCTATGGTGCCGCTTCCTTCCCTGATTCCTCGTAGCCCTGGGTTCACACCACAAAAGACCACCAGCCGAGGAAGGAGTGATGAGCTGTATTCCATCTCTTTCCCAGGATGAGGACGGGAAACGGGCTGAGACGCTGAACACTCTAACATGGTGAACACTCTGCTGAGCAGCTTGCAGTCTGTGACTTCACTTACTCTTTACGATCATCTTGCAGTTATGCCTGATTCATATTTTACCATTCCCAGTTGTGACCTAGTTGAAGTAGGCTAGATCCACATGACACACTCAGCTGTAGTTCAGCCACGCCATCATCAGATGCCAAGGTTTTGGTCGTAGACAATGGGTTCAGAAAGGTTCGTGGGAAGCCAGGTCAGGAGACATCTCCTCCATCTGCTGGTGTGATTAGGGTCTGCATCTGGATGGGTGGGTGGTGGAAGTGACCAGACCAACCTGAAGAGAGGAAGGGGTTGAAAACAGGGTTTGTATTTGACAAAAGCCCCCCACCCCGGCACCCCCCGCCCCAACCCCTATCTGTTTTTGTGCTTCTTGGGGCT
>SJXQ01007458.1:390092-572091 GCA_006408695.1 Aepyceros melampus
TGCTAGGTGCTGGCTGTTTGGAAAGCATAGGGGAAGAAATGGAGAAAAGCGTGTGTGCAGCCCTTGGGCTCCTTAACTTTGGAGGAGAAAAGAAAACTCTTGGCAAGAGCTCGTCCTCATGTTCCTTGAGTCACAGAAACACACTTAGGAACTGTAAATGTAAACTGCTATGAAGGTGAGCTCTCTGACGGCTGCTCCCATGGCAGAATGGCTATCACGCCTGTCATGGTGACCATGGAATGATAGGAACCATGAAACTAAAGCCACATTGCTCTGCCACTTGGGATCATATATCAACCACGAGGAATTTAGAGGAATCAGAGATCTCATTTTCTTTCTATGATTATCCAGATTCTGAACACTTATGAAAATTTACTTTTATTGGCGTAGAGCTGCTTTACAATGTTGTGTTAGTTTCTACTATATGGCAGAATAAATCAACCAAACGCATATGTATGTCCCCTCCCTTTTTGGATTTCCTTTACATCAGCTCACCGTAGAGCATTGAGTCTCTTGTGCCACCCAGTAGGTTTTCATTAGTTATCATTTTATACGTAGTAATGTACATATGTCGGTCTCAGTCTCCTAATTCATCCCACCCCCTGCTTTCCTCCTTGGTCTCCATACATGCGTTCTCTACGTCTGTGTCTCTACTTTTATTTTGAAATAAGATCATCTTTACCATTTTTTTCTAGATTCCACATATATGCACTAATATATGGGGTTTCCCTGGTGGCTCAACTGGTAAAACATCTGCCTGCAATGCGGGACACCTGGGTTCAATCCCTGGGTTGGGAAGATCTCCTGGAGAAGGGAATAGCTACCCACTCCAGTATTTTCTGGCCTGGAGAATTCCATCGACCATGTAGTCACATATATGCACTAATTTGTTTTTCTCTTTCCAACTTACTTCACTGTATGACAGGCTCTATCACTTTTAACAGTTGTGTATTTTTAAACTGTGTGTTACTATCAGAAAATTAGTTTTGAACAAAGGATCCTAGATATGTATAAATGTTTATTTATAAACTGGATGCTATGCTATATTGTGTTAATACATAATGTTTTTAAAAATATATACCAGAATAGAAGTCTTAAACTAATGAGATACTTGTAAGTCCTAGAACTTTCTTCCTCAACCTCTATGATTCTCCATGCGTATCTTTGGAGAATGTGGGTCTAGACCCTGGTCCTAGGGAGAATGTCTTCTGAAATGGCAAACGTGGGTATTCTAGGGCCTCCGAAACAAAAGGCTGTTGAATGGGTGGTTTAAAGTACAGACAGGTATTGGCTCACGGTCCTGGAGCCTGAAGTCTGAGGTCAGGGTGTTCGTGAGGTTGGCTGCTTCTGAAGGATGTGAGGGAGAATCTGGCCCACGCTGCTCGCCTGCCTTCTGTGGTTTGCCAGCTGAGTTTGGCCATCCTTGGCTTGCAGAAGCATCATCCCCGTCTCTGCCTTCATCTTCCCCCGGGGTTCTCCCTGTGTCTTTTCACATTGTCTTCCCTCCTTGCACCTTTGTGCCTGTCCAGATTTCCCCTCGTTGTAAATTCATAGTCATATTGCAATGGAACCTACCCTAATGACTTCATTTTAACTTGATGACTTCTGTAAAGATTTTATTTCCAAATAAGTTCATACTCTGAGGCACTAGCAGTTAGGACTCCCACATAACATTTGGGGGAACATAAGCAAAGTCTATAACATCTGGGAAACATATACTTTCCTTTAAGCAGTTAACTTGTGCCTGGAAAAGCTGTATGCTGATTATATATTTGTAGTCACGTGGTCGTGTAAATTATGGATGTGTTCTTAGGGACATTATTTATAAACTGGTCTCTGTGAAGCCACTCCAATATTCTTTTTTTTTTTTTCTAGTGAGAATGAATCCTTTCTTCCTCTACCTGTCTACAGAAAGTGTTTTAAACCTTTCTTTAGCTCACATTTATTCTACCTTGTATAATGGTTGCCATGACAGATTCTCACATAAAATTGAAAGCTTATCAGGGAAGAAATGTTTTCATCAACATTTTTGTCCATTTCCCTTTATAACAACTTCCTACCTTCCTGCTTGCTAGTCCCAAGCATCTTTTTTTTTTTTTTTTTGAGTTCTCTCAAATATGGTAAATGATCAATAAACACATCTTGAATTAAATCGACCTTTTTGTGAAATGTGCAGCCTTTCTATCAAGTTAACAGCAACTTCCTGGTCAGTTATCTTTGTGCGAGTCATTGAAATTCATCAACTGCCTTCCAGTCAAGCAGGCGTGCGAGGGTACCGTCCACCCCCCATGCTCATCATTCCTTTCCCCTCAGTTTTTAAAGAAGAACTGAAAGCACTTGTTGGTACGTGTTCAGGCTCACAGAACTTCACTTAATTAAGCAGAACTTGGCTAACATCTGGGGTGGAGATATATCTTCCCCACAGAAAATTGCCTTGTTCGCCAGGGATGAGTCATGCCCCTAAGTCTTGGCCCGGGAGCAGGTGTTCATGGGGGTTATGTCCTGGCCTCCAGCGACCGTGAAATGCTCTTTCTGTAAGTGGCAGAGTGTCTGGGAATTGCAGAAGCACCTGCATTTCTTTACCAGCTTCGGAGGAAGTGTCACGGAGACTTTTCATTTAAACCTTCAGAGTTCCTGCTTATCTGCTGACTTGGCTTGCAAGGCGAGTGAGAGGAGGTTGTTGGTATTATCGTTCATTCTGGCTTTGTTAATAACACTGGTTGCCACTCTGGAAAAGTCTGTGATTTTCCAGCCTCCTATGGATTAACCATTTTGCTTCACAACAGCATTCAATCAACTCTGGCAGATGTCTGTTGCTTGTATGTTACCAGAGGTGAAACCAGTGCAGGTTCTTTCAACCTACTTGCTACTCTTATGTCACCGTCAGCTGGATTCACCACGTAATTTTGTTACCCCCACATCGTATGATTCTCTCTGAGAACACCATCAGTCAGTGAGTCCTTCTGATCCACGGACTGGGAACAGGGAAATCATCCCTGCCCTTTTTGCTTCTGAAATAATTTGTCCTAGAGAGCTGGCCATTTTTGATCAACCAAGATAAATTTCCCATGGCATTGTAGCAGTGTGAGAAAGCTACTCAGACTTTCAATTCTTTTCCAATAAATTGTGCACATAGCATTGCTCTTCTTACCCAAATGTGACTCTTTGATCATTGGCTGAAATACTTTTTATCTATGAATATACTTGAGACAACCAAATAAGGATCTAGCAAAGTACCCAACTTTTGCACCAGACACATTACCATTATCTCATTTAATAGTTATCTGACAATGAGCTTTAAATTTTTCATAAATAAGGAAACTGAGGCACAGAGAAGTTGAGTATCTTGCTGTAGGTCACACAGTTCTGAGTGGCAGACCCCAGATCAGAAGACAGGGATGACCCAATCCAGAACTCTTTCTCTTTGCTATATTCTAATATCCACATACTTCAGCAGATTTAGCTGCTCTCTGCCCATTTCAAGAGTTTAAGAGTTTGTCGACCACAGTGGATTTTCAAAATGGGCCACGTCTGCTGTAAATAAAGATTGCCAGGCTGCCTCATGACACAAGGCTCAACTCTGTAATGTACTACCACATACTGGAGGAGTTGCTTCACACGATGACATGATGGGAATATTCCATTTCTCTTCAACAATGACCTTTTATTAGTTTGAGGGAGCAGCTTACATATCAGTGATTCAGGATTGCAAAGCAGAACTATCTGTTTCTGGAAGGCTCACCACCCACCTGCATGTTCCCTTCCGCTAACCCTCCTCCCTCAGACTTCAAGAAAGCAAGTTGCAGGGGATACAACATACGGCCCTTGTTAATTGCAAATTAATAGTTCCAGGGAGCCATGCAGATGGCACCTGAAGTCAGTTGCTGACGGCGTCATGTTCTGATTATTTTTTTCTTTCCAGTAAGGGAACAGCACCCCCAGCAAAAGCAGAGTGGTCTCAGATTCTTATTTTGCCCTGTGTTTCTAAAGAATGGAATTGTGTTCTTGGCTAGCCACCTTACAAATTCGGTCATTTTCTCACTTATTTATTCATTAATTATAGCCAGTTCCAGGCTCTGGTGGTCACAGTACACAGGTGTGACTCTGCACAAATTTTTCTGTATATTTTAGACCACACTCACTTAGCTGGTAAATACTGTGCTGTGTTTCTTTGCTGATTCTTGAGCAATCCAGAGGGAAACTCCAGTGTCGTAACAGCTCCACAGGGAACATTTGTGCTTTAGTTGGCAATTAGGTTGAACTCATCAAATAATCCCAACCCCCCCACAAGGCTGTTGCATGCCAACAACCAAAGTCAACTAACCCAAAATTTGTAGGGGAGAATGATCCTTGTAGCAAACTGGATGATGTCATTCTCCTGACTTTCCTAAACTGGATGGGAAGAATAGTTTTAACAGCTGGCTTTGACTTATGTATTTGAACAGTTGCTTAGAAAATAAAGCACCCATCCGGGAATTTGACATAACCTTGCACTTCACATTTTAGGGACAGGAGCACAGACCTGTGTTGGGTGGCTGTACCTTAGACCAGCCTGAACTTCTTAAACATCTAGCCATCTCCTCAAACTTTGTAATTAATTCTTCTAGAGAAGAAGAGTGTGTGTGGCGGGGGGCAGGGGCAGGGAGGGGGTTAGACCCAGGTCTGTCTGGCTATAAAATCTTAGATATGGAGGGACAATTAAAATATCCTTTTATGGGAACCCCCTCCTTTTTAGGGAAGCAGAAGTCCCTGCCGGCACCCTGATACTTGAGCTTCATGAATATGTTCCAGCCCAGGAATGGGCCTAGGTGCTCATCAAGGCCAGCTTGGTCCTCAGTTGTGGCTGGAAGCAACAAAACAGGCCAAAGTGATGGGCAGCAGGCTGGAAATCTGAAGACCGGCAAGGCTTGGGTCTCACTTAGTGGCACCTCCTGAACCATCCATGCCCACCTCTCTTGTTTTTCAGTCCAACTCTGAAACCCTGTGGACTACAGCACTCCAGGATCCTCTGTCCTTCTCTATCTCCCGGATTTGGCTCAAATTCATGTCCATTGACTAGATGATGCTATCTGTCTCATCCTCTGTCACTTCCTTCCTTTGCCTTCTATCTTTCCCAGCATCAGGGTCTTTTCCAGTGAGTCAATTCTTTGCATCAAGTGGCCAAAGTATTGGAGCTTCAGCTTCAGCATCAGTCCTTCCAATGAATATTCAGGACTAATTTCCTTTAGAATGGACTGGTTGGATCTCCTTGCAGTCCAAGGGACTCTCAAGAGTCTTCTCTGACACCACAGTTCAAAAGCATCAATTCTTCGATGCTCAGCCTTATGGTCCAGCTCACGCATCCATAAAAACCACGTCTTTGACTGTATGGACCTTTGTTGGCAAAACAATGTCTCTGCTTTTTAATATGCTCTCTAGGTTTGTCATAGCTTTCCTTCTAAAGAGCATCTTTTAATTTCATGGCCGCAATCACCGTCCGCAGTAATTTTGAAACCCAAGAAAATAAAGTCTATTACTGCTTCCACTGAAAGAGATGAAAGAGGAAAGTGAAAATGCTGGCCTGAGAATATGAAAAAAACTAAGATCATGGCATCCGGTCCCATCACTTCATGGCAAACAGAAGGGGAAAACGTGGAAGCCCACCGCTCAGGATGTTAAAAACAGAACCAGCCATGCCGCCTCATGGGGGCTCATGGCTTGTTGTGCTGCTGTAATTAAAAGTTCGGCCCAAACTCTGAGCAGCAGAAGGAGCATCAGTTCAAGTTCTGGGCTTCCCCCAGCCAGGCGCTTCCCAAATGCCCTTTGCGCACGTCGTCTCCTCCGGGGCCCCTTTCCAGTGTGGCTGTCATTTTGCTGAGTGGGTGTATCCTCTCCACCCCTCCACGCTCTGCAGGAGCTGATTACAGTGACAGGAACCAGCCCTGGGCTCAGGTCCACGGGAGGCACTTGTGGGCAGGAAGCCTTTGGCCCACTCTGCCTCCTTCTATCTACATAACCACCCACTTGAGCCATGAATAGACACAGCGCTCACCCCGCTGAGCAGCACTGTGCCCAGAGGGAGAAAGGGAAGCCCAGGGAGACGGTGTGGTCCACGTGGGGCGAAGGTGGCTGCTTGATGAAGCAACACAGGCTCCGGCTTGTCTTCTTGTTTAAACAACTTGCTCTTGGTGTCATGTTACTCTTGTAGGATGCTGATCAGAAAGACCTCATGGGATTAAGACACGTGGGAAAGAGAGGATGATAAAGATGGGGCAGAGGGAAAAGTGGACCTGGGTGGGGAAGGTTCAACGGACCCCCCGGAGGGTGGTGGAGCTGGGCTGGCCCTTCAGAAAGGTCTAGAGTGGCAGCCACCAGCAGGATCTGGTGTTGATTAGAGGTTGGATCCAGGCTGCCCTGGGAAGGAGCCGTGGGTGAGGCATGTTTGGCTGGTACCACGCACACTAAATGTGGAGCTTGGTCTGCGAGCCTCCTCACTCTGGGGCTGAACTGCTACCATGTATCTTACCAACAAATGAAATTCAATTAGCATTAAGTGGATATTTACTATGTGTGAGAACTCTGTGCTGAAGGGCATTATTTAAAAATAAGTAGGAAATACAGTCCCCACATCCCATAATTTACAGACCTGCTTGTGTGTGTGAGTGATTGGTACTCAGGGAGGTGCAGGAATCTTTCACAGAAAAACATGGTTGAACACAAATGCCGAGGAGATGGAAATAGTTCTATGGGGTTTTCATAAAGTTGGGATGGATCACTTCTAGCTAAGGGGAGCAGGCTGTACTGGCTCTGGAGTTGGTCCGCAGGGTGGGTGGGACTTAGGTGAGAAAGGGAAGCTCAAGGACATTCCAAATGGAAGGCAGCCACGGTACACACAAAGGCACCAATGCTGGAGCATATGGAACACACTCAAGAGTGTGTGCTGTGCCCACGTGGCTTGTACATGGACGCCAAGTTGCTTCAGTTGTGTCCGACTCTTTGTGACCCTATGGCCTATAGCCCACCGGGCTTCTCTGTCCATGGGATTCTCCAGGCAAGAATACTTAAGGTAGTTGCCATTTCCTCCTCCAGGGGAATCTTCCCAGCTCAGGGATCTAACCCATGTCTCTTACGCCTCCTGCATAAGAGAACCCACCTATGGGTGGGTTCTTTACCACTAGTGCCACCTGGGAAGTCCAGCCAAAGGCTTAGTTTGGCCAAATAACAAGATAAGAAAGTCATAGGATAGTGGTAGGCAGTTCATCTTCTTCCTCCCACCCATCTCCCTCCCTCACTGGCCCCTAATGCTAAGCTGAAATGTCCTCAAAGATTGTCTTATTGGTCCTGCACCAGACACGAGAGGACAACCACCTGCCGATTCCACTCAACCAGTGGGCTTTAACTCCTTTCTCCAAGTCACAGGAAAAGTAGACGGACCTGAAATATCTGTCCTGTTGCTTCCCTACTGCCCTTAGGTGCTCTTCCTGACCTCACTCTCCTCCAGCGGAGCATATAACAATTTTTTAGAGCAGCCTCTATTGAACCCTACAGCTATTTGTAAAATGAATCTGAAAGAAAGCTCCAGCTTCACATTCTGGGAGAAGACCATATTCTCAGTTTCTCCAGGCTCTTTAAGGAGAGATCGCCATGGGAGCCTGAGACCTTGGCATGGGGCTGTGTGATCTGGACCCTCACCCTCT
The DNA here is from genome assembly GCA_006408695.1 of Aepyceros melampus. NCBI lineage: Eukaryota > Metazoa > Chordata > Mammalia > Artiodactyla > Bovidae > Aepyceros > Aepyceros melampus. The sequence continues at coordinate 397,769 of SJXQ01007458.1, forward strand.
AGGGGCTGGTGTCCTGGGCTATCACAGTTTGCCATTTCCTCCTCCAGGGGTTCTTCCGGGCCCAGGTGTGTCTCCTGCATTGGCAGGCAGATTATTCACCACTAGTGCCACCTGGAAGCCTGGAATTAGTATCAAATGCCACACAGAAACCTTTAGGAAGGATATAAATAAAGAGGTCCTACACACTCTTCCCATCACCATGCCCATCAGAGAGATATCGATATTTAACCATTGAATGAGTGGGTATAGAGTTGGGGGAGTGGAGTTTGGAAACAAATGTTTGGGGAAGGCTCTTTGGAGGAGAAAGGAGCCTGGAGAGTTAGTGTCTCCATTTCAAACCATGAACAGATAAATGTCTGCCTGCCTAGCATGTCTGGTAAAAGACATTTGGGAAGTGCTTTCAAATATATGAAACTATTTTTATTGTTATCACATTTGGATCCTTTCAACAGTCCTTCGGGAGTGTGTGTGCATGCTCAGCCATTCAGTTGTGTCTGACCCTTTGTAACCTCATGGACTTAGCCTGCCAGGATCCTATGTCCATGGAATTTTCTAGGCAAGAATACTGGAGTGGGTTGCCATTTTTCCCTCCAGGGAATTAAACCACTTATACCTCTGTATAAACCTGGACAGCAGACACTATAACAAATCCTATCTTCCATCTAAAACAGAGGATAAGAAATGATCACATGGAGCCTAAGGTCAGTTGCCTAATTAGCATCGGCAGCTGGGTTGGGTTTGTCTTCCAAGGAATTTGCCATGGGTGGGGTGCCCCCTACCCCAGTTTTCTTGGAGAGGGCGTCCCATGGCAGGGAAGGGAGACACAACTCCTTCCTGTTTCTGATGCCTCATTAGATTCTAGAGGAAGAGACTGGGGCAGGACTGAAAAGTCTAGAAACTTCTGTCTGCCCTGTTAGCTCTGCCTGGCTGCTTGAGGGCAGCTGAGTCTTCGCCTTCCTTTCTTGGGGCTCCTTGGAGCAGCGCTCATCATCTGGCTCTTTTCTGGCTGCACGGGGAGGTGCAGACCAGCCCTGGGAAGCCCCGCGTCCCTGGAGGGAAGCCCCAGAGTGGGCTGTTCGGAGCTGAGAGCAGCGCTTATACCTGGCCTTCAAGCACTTCCCGAGAGGCGTTCCTCTGCCCTCAACACCCTGAAATCCCTTTAGAAAGCAAGTCCTGAATATAATACAAGCACACTCCAGAATGTCCTGGAATTTCCCCCAATCCAATAGAGAATAATTATACTGTTATGGCTACGATTCAGCTACCGATAAGGCTGACCCCTGTGCTGGTCAGGTAGTCTTTTTCTCCAGCAGCTATAGAGAATTCAAACAATCCCTAGAGCACTGTCTGCATGGACTGCTTTAAGCCTGACAAATGGAACGATAAAATCCTTAGTCTGCATAAAGTTCCATTTTGTCCTTTACTGCCTTTCCACAATCAAATTAAACTTGAAAGGGCTTTTCCTCACTCCGGGGAGGAAAAGTACCATTAGAAAAAAAAAAAAAAAGAAAATCATCTCACTGGCAAATTAACAGATAAGAGTCAACCCTGCTGACGCAATGCCAAGCCGAGGTAAAAATTCAATCTCTTTATCACAGAAAAGTCATTTTTACTAAATCGGGGAAATAAGAGTAGGTCAGGATACAGGAACAGTTTCTCCCTCTCGACGTTTGAGATATAAAACTAAAATGGAATTGGCACTTATGTGTGAATCACAACCCTATTCTCCTTCAGATGACACCACATTTATTAAATTCTTCTGTGAGAAATTATAAAGTTGCCCAAGGAATAAAAGTGATGCTCATGATAACAGAGCAGAACTGTGGGCTATTTCTAAACAGCATACTCAGCGTGATAATTGTTGCTTAGATAAAGCCCTATCTCTTCAGGGCCTCTGGGTTTAACAGCAGACTTGGCAAATTAATACAGTCATTATACAGCCAAAAGCTGCATCACTTACCCATTCATTATTGTTCAAATCAAAATTCATACTTTTCCGGGTCTCCCCAGGGTTAAGAACTAGATAGGGAAGTTTATCATTCTGCAAAATAACCTCTCCTGGTTCTCTCTCCACCATGCTAAGAGAAACAGCCAATCACGTTTTTATATTAATTTTCATATTAATGGATCCTGTGCTGATGGACTAGGAGAGGTGACTTCTTTTCTGGTTCCATCCAACACCCGTTTCCCAACTCTGCCAACTGCGTGGGGAGGAAGAGTGGGATACCTGATTTCTTGTTGTTGTTGTTGAATCACTATGTCATGTCCAACTCTTTGCAACCCCATGGACTGCAGCAAGCCAAGCTTCCCTGTCCTTCGCTATCTCCTCTAGTTTCCTCAGGCTCATGACCATTGAGTCGGTCATGCCATCTAACCAGCTCATCCTCTGCCACCCCCTTCTCCTTTTGCCTTCATTCTTTCTCAGCATCAAGGTCTTTTCCAATGAGCTGGCTTTTCCCATCAGGTGGCCAAAGAATTGGAGTTTCAGCTCCAGAATCAGTCCTTCCAATGAATATTCAGGGTTGATTTCCTTTAGAATGAACTGGTTTGATCTTGCAGTCCAAGGGACTCTCAAGAGTCTTCTCCAGCACCATCATTTGAAAGCATCAATCTTCAGCAATCAGCCTTCTTTGTGGTCCAGTTCTCACATCCATACATGACTGCTGGGAAAACCATAGCTTTGACTATATGGGATTTTGTCAGCAAAGTGATGTTTCTGCTTTTTAATATGCTTCATCCAGCGGCTCAGCAGTAAAGAATCTGCCTGCAATGCCGGGGACATGAGCTCAATTCCCGGTGGAGATCTTCTCCTTGGGTGGAGATCTTCTCCATGGAGAAGGAAATGGCAACCTACTCCAGTATTTTTGTGTGGGTAATCCCAAGGACAGAGAAGCTTTGTGGGTTATATATAGTCCTAGGTATCTATAGTCCTTACAGACACTAAATAATCAGATATACTAGGTTTGTCATAGCAGGTGCATGTCTAAAGGGAGCTGACCAAGCCCTCCAGACAACCTGGGTTTGGAGGATTTGTAGAGAGATGGAGCTTGGGAAGATATAAAAGATGCTATAAAAAATTCCAGTTTTTTACAGATGGGGACATTTTAAATTAAGCATAACTTCCCAGATCGTATAACCAGTTTACTCTTATTCTAACATTTAGCTTTTAATTATTTTGATTAAACATTTCATCGGAACAAATGATGTTGCAACTTGACGTCAAAATCTGAAAGTTTTTAAAATTTATTTAGAATTATGAACTAGGAGAAGGACTTCTTGATTTCCAAATATTGATAGATTCTACTCTGTCTGAATCCCTCAGCATACCCCTTTCTCTCTCTTTCTTTTTGTTATTTCTTGTTCTTGCTAGAATTTGCTGTCTCTGTTTGGACCTGATACCCACAGGAAGTTTAGAGAAACATGACTATGAAAGAACAGAGTTGGATCACAAGCAACACTTGATTTAGAAGGAGCATCTTCTCCCCCAGAATTTTTCAGCAGCCCAAGAAACAATGTGATCATTTCACTCCTACCACCCAATGAGAGGCAGCCTCAGAAGGTTCCAGAGAAGGTGCTGCTGGCTCAGTATGTAGGGACCCTAGCTGGTGTGTGTTTTGGGGACAGAATCTTCACACCTTTCTGAAGCCAACACATAGTTTTCTTAGCTGTGAACACATGATGCTCAGATGCTTCATTTGATCAAGACTCCTCGTTCTGGGACACCACCTACATTTCAGCATATGATTTACAGGATTGAATCATCCATGTGCTCCCAGGCCTCCCAACATCGCCTTTGTTTCAGAATCCATGTTTCTTATTTCGTCAATCCATGATTTTCTCCATCGCTTTTATAGCAAACCTTTTCGAATCAAGCACTTCTCACAAGTTCACTTTCTAGAAAGGAAATGAGTATGAAAACCCTTTCCATGAAATGTATTCCAGGGAATGATATGTTGTTGGGAACTGTAGGCTTGCCACCCCATGGGGACAAGTTACAAAACTTACATCAGTCTACTCTGAATCAATTTCAAATGTCTCTAAATGGCAACAAATTCTTTTCAAGATGAAACAGGAATCAATTCAACAACCCAAGTTGGCACCAACATGCCGAGGCTCCATGTGATAATTCTCTGTAAATGAAAGTATTTATAACTTTTCTAAGCTTACTGCCCCCAGTTACAAGAAATGAAATTCCACTTGGGTTTCTCAGCTCTGTGGTCTCTCCTTTTCAGGTAGAATGGCTGTTGGGCTGTGTGGGGATAATCACTTTGCTGAGGAGTTTATACTGATGCATGCTTCTCCTGCCCACATCAACTCCAGGGCACTGGAGCACAGCCAGACATATTTTTCCACTATGTGCTTTGTTATGAAGAAGTCTCCTTTTCAGAGATCTGCTCTGATGGGTGCTATTATTTTTATTTACATGTGGAATGAGAATCAACTCAAATGAAGGTCCAGCAAGATGCATATGGGATTGGTAAAAATGGAGATCTGGACTAAATTCGTCTTAAAATTGAATTGAATGTTTTCTTTATGGATGGGCCTGGAATGCACTTGATTGAATCACTCATTTTCTAAGTGTTTGTTCTTATTTTAGTGGAGATGGAGGCAAGGGCACCACACGGGATCAGAGGATGGTGCGTTTTGTGCACTTGGAAGGGCAAACACAAATTGGCAAGAATGGACACAGAACTTTCTTCTTTGGTGTTGCCAGCGCTGCAGAATCAGGTCAGACAAACTGGCATTGTCTTCACTTTCTCTCCCTTGTTGATAAAAGGGAAGAGGGGTGAGGCAGAAAGTTTTGTGCAAACAGATCGATTAGTGAAAACATTTCACTAGCTTCATTAGCCTGGACTCAGTTCAGGGTTCAACAATTCAACCATTAAATGGGCATAAGATAATAATTAGAGTTCATAGAGCTGTTGTAAGGGCTTCCCAGGTGGCTCAGTAATAAAGAACCTGCCTGCCAATGCAGTAGATATGGGTTTGATCCCTGGGTGGGGAAGATCCCCTGGAGGAGGGCACGGCTACTCATTCTAGTATTCTTGCCTGGGAAATCCCATGGATTGGGAAGCCTGGCAAGCTACAGTCCATGGGGTCACAAAGAGTCGGACATGACTGAGTAACAGCAACAAACGTTGTTGTAAGGCTAGTCGATGAACGTAAAGACTTTCGAACAATCCCTGGCACGTGGTTAGCATAAGTGCGTGCTAATGGCATGGCATTAGGATGACTACTTGTCATTATTATTGATAAACTTAGACCCCTTTCTGGCAGCCAGAGGCGATTTCAACAGAAGCTGCAGAAATTCATGACTCCAAGTGCGCTTAGTCAATTTCCACTCCTGCCTGCTTGGCTCTGTGATTTGGAGCAACTTAAACTCTGTCAACCTCAGTTTCTTCAGCCATAAATAGAGATAAGGACAAGACCTCCCACCTTGTGGGACTGTTGGACTCTCACCTGATTGGGCACATCAAATGTCATGTCCATGTGGATTAGCTGTGATGGTTCCGGGTGCTATTCTGTTCACATCAGGACCATTGTCATTCCCCGCCATTCTGTAGCTTCTACTGCAGTTCATTCCCGAGGGAACTCAGGGTCTCTTCTTCGGCAGACTCTTTGCCTGTCTTGTATCCTGCTAGTTTCTGCTTGGATCTATGTCTTGACATTCAGAGTTAGAGTGTTAGTGGCTCAGTCATGTCCAACTCTTTGTGACCCCAGGGACTGTAGCCTGCCAGGCTCCTCTGTCCATGGAATTCTCCAGACAAGAATACTAGGATGAGTGGCCATTCCCCTCTCCAGGGGATCTTCCTGAGCCAGGAATGGAACCCAGGCCTCTTGCATTGTAGGCGGAGACCACTACAATTGTACCATCTGAACCACTAGGAAGACACATCTTGATGTTCACCTGAGATTTTATAAATCGGAATAAAGCTAAGGTAGGATGAAAATTTTTCATATCCATGAGGCATTAACTAATGGATGATGAATTTAATTTTGATAGTCTTGCTTATTTTTCTGAATTTAAGAGTGACAACTGGCTTCTTTGGTTTGTCATCATGACTGATTATCCCCCCAGATTTAACATGGTGGTATGTTTCTTTTCCTGTGAAGACGCCTGGAGTTAAGAGTTGGAATTACAGGAGAAAAGAAGAGATAAGAAGGCTATTCCCAGGGCAGCCTTGGTTGAAATTAACCCATATAGGCCATCTTCTCCACTGAGTGGTAAGTAAGCAATGCCCCTTCATGTCTGTGGATGGCCCTGATTAAAAAGACGAAAATTAAAATTCTTGGAATCATTCGTATGCCTCCTCCTAGCCCATCATGAATACCCGATTCATTGGAAAAGATCCTGATGCTGGGAAAGATCGAAGGCAGGAGGAAAAGAGGGTGACAGAGGATGAGATGGTTTCATGGCATCACCGATTCAATGGACATGAACTTCGGCAAGATAGTGGAGGACAGGAAGACCTGGTATGCCTCAGTCCATGGGGTTGCAAAGAGTCTACACGACTTAGTGACTGAACCGAACAGCAAAAGCCCGTTGCTAAAGGGGAGAGACTTAGTAGAAACCTAGCTTGGGGTACAGAGTGGTGCTCACGAGTGTTTGCTGGACAGACATCTCTTAATCTAATCAGTTTTGTTTCTAAGATTCATTTCAGAAGACGTAGCATGACTTTCAAGATAAATACAAATCCTTGTCACAATATGCTTGGAAACTGTTGCTTCCTTCTCCTCATTGGCCTCCTTTATTTAAAAATAGGTGCCTTGAAGCTTTGGACTCTCCGACCAAGAAGGCAAGTGAACCAGATTCTATTTCTGCCTCTCCTGCCCTTGCACTGCAGCAGGCAGTTCACTTGACCTTCTTCCCTTCCCTTCCCTTAAGGAAGATGCCTGCTGAGTACAGACCCCACGGGGGCGTTGGGAGGGTTTCACGAGTGAATACAACCATCTTGGGTTATAATATGATGCTGCCAACTACTTTGGGGCCTGGGATGAAAGATACTGCATGAAAGAGCATTGTTATTACATTTTGTTAAAAATATGGATCAAAGGCTGGCTATACAGTAAGTGCTAAATGTTAATTATTGTTATAATATCATAACAAAGCAGATGCCAGAATGCTAGATCTCATGAGAAAACCTATTATAATAAGCCAGTGTGAAATGTACATATTACAAAGATATTTGGCAAGGAGGCAGATTTGGTTTTCAAATCTCAATGAACAGTTAAGCAGAATAAAAAAAATAACTTTTAATGCTATGAAAAATATTAGTGTCTTGACAACCCTTTAACATAAAATAAGAAGCTGCCTTTTCCCCATAGAAAAGAAGGACCATTATTGTTTTATTTCTCCCTGAGCAGAAGATATATTTGTAACATCTTTGAATATAGAAAAAAAAGCAATATTCTTCTTTACAATGACCCCTAAAATAACTCTTTTTATGACAAAGATGAATTGGGAGAAAATTTTCTAAGTTTATAATAAAGCGATGAGTAAATCTATTTTTTTTTTTTTTTAGCTGCAAATGAGTTTATGTTCACATATTGCTGGTTTCTCCTTCCTCTTCCAAATGCATGTTCTCTTTGGTGACATTAGTGGATGGACTTTTGCAAGCATTCGTAAATGTCACTGGCTTCTCTTAGCTCAAGCTTTGTACATATTTTCAGATCTTGAAAGCAGAGTGAAAAGCATTGGTCGCTTAGTTGTATCTCACTCTTTATGACCTCCTGGACTGTAGCCCACCAGGCTTCTCTGTCCATGGGGTTTCCCAGGCAAGAATACTGGAGTGGGTTACCATTTCCTTCTCCAGGGAATCTTCCTGACCCAGGGATTGAACCCAGGCATATCACGTAATATCAGCTGGGAAAAGGAGGAAGAGGAAAGAGAAAGGACATAGAAAGATGGGTCTGGAAGGAGAACCCTGTCTTAGAAATCACCAAGGTCAAGAAAAAGTACTCTATGTCTTCACGCTATGTGTGGAGCATGTATGAATTCACCTAGCATACTCAGCCTTCTTTTCTGAGAACACTGTGAAAGATGAATAACCAACTCTCAGAGGAAAGTGAAAACATATCTTTGTGTTGGGTACATTTTATCTTTGGGGAAGAAAGGGAGATTGGAGAAGGCTGTACACCTCAAAATAAACTTACAGTAGACGAGGCACCCTCAGCTGAAAGCATCATGGCCAGACAACGATTTAGTTATCTTGGCCCCACCTCCATGTTTTTCTGCCCTCACTACACCCAGCCACCTGCTGGCTATTTATCCATTCAACACTAACTTCAGCTTTTCCTTTAAACTTTTCTTCCCCTGTTATCTAACTTTTAAAAATGCACCTGTTGTTAGAAACAAACAAGAATCATATCTGTTGGTCCACTGGATCATGTGTGTGTTTGTCTGCAGGGGAGAAGCTGCAGGTAATCAAAGGAACTGATTTGGGTTTGAGGTTGAAATATGAACCAAACTAGGCTTCTTCACTGAAACATTTCAGGGTGATTTGCCATAAAAAGCCACTGTCCCTGTGCCCATGAATCACAAAGGGAACCAGCCTGTAAACCACTCCAGTCTTTGGGAGGAGGAGGCCATGCCCAGCAGATGTGTGCTCCAGCTATACCTGCATGGGGCTTGGGGAGCAGGTACCTCTTGCCTTTCTCAGGACACAGTTGTTTTGTCAGCTCCTGTGATGCCAAAGAGTTTTCATGAGAGTGTGCTGGCAGCTGCTTGTTAAAAAATAGTATGGAGGCTCCTCAAGAAATTAAAAATAAAATTACCATATCATCAAGCAATCTCACTTCTGGATGCACATCCAAAAGAAATGAAAATAGGACCTCAAAGAGATAACTACACTCCAGATTCTTTGCAGCATTATTCACAAAGCCAAGACATGGAAACAGCTCGAGTGCCCATCAACAGAGAACGGTTGGAGATGTGGTATATCTAACAGCGGAATATTACTCAGCCACGAGGAAGAAGGAAATTCTGCCATGTTTGACAGCATGGATGAACCTGAAGGCTGTCATGCTAAGTGAAGGAAGTCAGGCAGAGATAGACAAGTACTGCATGTTATCACTTATATGTGGGAACTAAAAAAAAAAAAAAATTGAAACTCAGAGAAACAGAGAGTAGAAATGTGGTTGCCAGGGTTGGTGTGGAGGAAATAGAGAGAGGTTGGTCAAAGAGTACCTACTTTCAGCTCTATGATGATTAAGATCTGAGGATCTAATTGAAGATTTGGTAACTCTAGATGATAACATTATTTGTAATTGACATTTGCTATGAGAGCAGAATTTAACTGCTGGAAAAAAAAAGGTTATAGAATACACTCCTCCCCTATATTCACCACTGTCCCAACAGGATCCAGCACAAGAATGGACTGAGGTGAAAGATTTGTAATACACAGACTCTCTCTGAGGGTCAATGCAAAGAGAAGCCCCAGAGCCAAGAGAGAAAACACAAATGAAGACACTGGAGGAATCTGAAGCCACTGGCACTTCCACCATCAGTACTCATTAGACATGGCCTGACTTCCGGCAGATTAACTAGACGCTGAGATTATTCTGTTACATGCCAAAAGAGCATGTTTCTCCAGTTATACCAAATCATTTCAACAACTAAGCATCTTTAAGTGATCAAAATAAACAAGAGATTTAACCAGCCTCAGGAATTCTATTAGCAGTGATATATTTGTTGTTTGGTGAGTGCCACCTATAATCTGGACACACATGGTATCATATTTAATCCTCCTCTGTGTTCATCATTTTTAGTTAGCTGGCAAAAGTCTCAGTTCAGTTCAGGAGAAAGAGATTCAGTTCAGTTCAGTCTCAGTTGTGGCTGACTCTTTGTGACCCCATGGACTGCAGCACGCCAGGCCTCCCTATCTATCACCAACTCCCGGAGTTTGTTTAGATGCGTGTCCATCCAGTTGGTGATGCCATCCAACCATCTCATCCTCTGTCGTCCTCTTCTCCTCCTGCCTTCTTTCTTTCTCAACATCAGGGTCTTTTCAAATGAGTCAACTCTTCACATCAGGTGGCCAAATTACTGTAGTTTCAGCTTCAACATCAGTCCTTCCAATGAATATTCAGGACTTATTTCCTTTGGATGGACTGGTTGGATCTCCTTGCAGTCCAAGGGACTCTCAAGAGTCTTCTCCAACACCACAGTTCAAAAGCATCAATTCTTCGGCACTCAGCCTTCTTCACAGTCCAACTCTCACATCCATACATGACCACAGGAAAAACCATAGCCTTGACTAGACGGACCTTAGTCGGCAAAGTAATGTCTCTGCTTTTGAATATACTATCTAGGTTGGTCATAACTTTTCTTCCAAAGAGTAAGTGTCTGTTAATTTCATGACTGCAGTCACCATCTGCAGTGATTTTGGAGCCCAAGAAAATAAAGTCTGACACTGTTTCTACTGTTTCCCCATCTATTTCCCATGAAGTGATGGGACCAGATGCCATGATCTTCGTTTTCTGAATGTTGAGTTTTAAGCCAACTTTTTCACTCTCCTCTTTCACTTTCAACAAGAGGCTTTTTAGTTCCTCTTCACTTTCTGCCATAAGGGTGGTGTCATCTGCATATCTGAGGTTATTGATATTTCTCCTGGCAATCTTGATTCCAGCTTGTGTTTCTTCCAGTCCAGCGTTTCTCATGATGTACTCTGCATAGAAGTTAAATAAGCAGGGTGACAATATACAGCCTTGACGTACTCCTTTTCCTATTTGGAACCAGTCTGTTGTTCCATGTCCAGTTCTAACTGTTGCTTCCTGACCTGCATACAGATTTCTCAAGAGGCAAGTCAGGTGGTCTGGTATTCCCATCTCTNCTCTGCATATAAGTTAAATAAGCAGGGTGACAATATACAGCCTTGACGTACTCCTTTTCCTATTTGGAACCAGTCTGTTGTTCCATGTCCAGTTTTAACTGTTGCTTCCTGACCTGCATACAGATTTCTCAAGACGCAGGCTAGGTGGCCTGGTATTCCTGTCTCTCTCAGAATTTTCCACAGTTTATTGTGATCCACACAGTCAAAGGCTTTGGCATAGTCAAGAAAGCAGAAATAGATGTTTTTCTGGAACTCTCTTGCTTTTTCCATGATCCAGCGAATGTTGGCAATTTGATCTCTGGTTCCCCTGCCTTTTCTAAAACCAGCCTGAACATCAGGGAGTTCATGGTTCACGTATTGCTGAAGTCTGGCTTGGAGAATTTTGAGCATTACTTTACTAGCATGTGAGATGAGTGCAATTGTGAGGTAGGTTTCAGCATTCTTTTGCATTGCCTTTTTTGGAATTGGAATGAAAACTGACCTTTTCCAGTCCTGTGGCCACTGATGAGTTTTCCAAATTTGCTGGCATACTGAGTGCAGCACTTTCACAGCATCATCTTTCAGAATTTGAAACAGCTCCACTGGAATTCCATCACCTCCACTAGCTTTGTTCGTAGTGATGCTTTCTAAGGCCTGCTTGACTTCACATTCCAAGATGTCTGACTCTGGATTAGTGATCACTTCATCATGATTATCTGAGCCATGAAGTTCTCTTTTGTACAGTTCTTCCGTGTATTCTTGCCACCTCTTCTTAATATCTTCTGCTTCTTTTAGGTCCAGACCATTTCTGTCCTTTATAGAGCCCATCTTTGCATGAAATGTTCCCTTGGTGTCTCTAATTTTCTTGAAGAGATCTCTAGTATTTCCCATTCTGTTCTTTTCTTCTATTTCTTTGCATTGATCGCTGAAGAAGGCTTTCTTATCTCTTCTTGCTATTCTTTGGACCTCTGCATTCAGATGCTTATATCTTTCCTTATCTCCTTTTCTTTTTGCCTCTCTTCTTTTCACAGCTATTTGTAAGGCCTCCTCAGACAGCCATTTTACTTTTTTTGCATTACTTTGCCATGGGGATGGTCTTGATCCCTGTCTCCTGTACAATGTTCACGAACCTCATTCCATAGTTCATCAGGCACTCTATCTATCAGATTGAGACCCTTAAATCTATTTCTCACTTCCACTGTAAAATCATAAGGGATTTGATTTAGGTCATACCTGAATGGTATATGCAGAGTACATCATATGAAATGCCAGGGTGGATGAAGAACAAACTGGAATCAAGATTGCCAGGAGAAATATCAATAACCTCAGATACACAGATGACACCATCCTTATGGCAGAAAGTGAAGAGGAACTAAAAAGCCTCTTGATGAAAGTGAAAAGAGGAGAGTGAAAAAGCTAGCTTAAACTCAGCATTCGAAAAACAAAGATCATGGCATCTGGTCCTATCACTTCATGGAAAATAGATGGGGAAACAATGGAAACAGTGACAGACTTTATTGTAGGGGGCTCTAAAATCACTGCAGATGGTGACTTCAGCCAAGAAATTAAAAGACACTTGCTTCTTTGAAGAAAAGTTATGACAAGCCTAAACAGTGTATCAAAAAGCAGAGACATTACCAACAAAGTTCATATAACCATGTATGGTTGTGAGAATTGGACCAATAAAAAAAGCTGAACACTGAAGAACTGATATTTTTGAGTTATGGTGTTAGAGAAGACTCTTGAGAGTCCTTTGGGCTGCAAGGAGATCTAACCAGTCAATCCTAAAAGAAACCAATCCTGAATATTCATTGGAGGGACTGAGGCTGAAGCTGAAGCTCCAATACTTTGGCAACCTGATGTGAAGAGCTAACTCATTAGAAAAGCCCGTGATACTGGGAAAGATTGAAGGCAGAAGGAGAAGGGGACGACAGAGGGTAAATGGTTGGATGGCATTACTGACTCAATGGACATGAGTTTGAGCAAGTTCTGAGAGATGGTGAAGGACAGGGAAGCCTGGTGTACTGCAGTCCATGGGTTCACAAAGAGTCAGACATTACTGAGTGACTGAACAACAACAGAATTATAAAATAATATAAAATCTGTAACACGTGTCCAGATTTTTTTCTCTCGACTAAAAATTTAAGTATTATCAATATTTTCAGTAAAACCTAGTTTTAAAGTCTTTTTTTTTTTAAAGAATATATCTTTATTCATTGTATTTATTTATGGCTGTGCTGGGTCTTCATTGCTGTTAGCATACCTTCTGCAGTGTGGCAAGCAGGATAGACTGTCTAGTTGAGGTGCATAGGCTTCCTATTGCAGTGGGTTCTCTTGTGGAGCATGAACTCTAGCACATGTGCTTCAGTAATTGCACCACATGGGCTCAATAGCTGTGGCTTATGGGCTCTAGAGCACTAGCTCAGTAGTTGTGGCACACAGCCTGTGGGCTTAATTGTCCTGCTGCATGTGGAATCTTCCTGGACCAGGGATTGAACCCGGGTCCCCTGCATTGAATTCTTTATAACTGAGACACTAGGGAAGCCCTACAGGCTCTTTTTTTTGTATGTGATTCCTCTAGAGTTTTAATACAAGTAGGTTATGTTTTCACGATGCAATTATACATGTGATAGCCATTTAAATGGAAAATCATTTTTAAAGATCTTTCATTAGTTCAAAAAGAAATGTGAACTAAAAGCTCTTAATACTAACCAACTTCTCCCCTTCCCCCACCTTTCTATTATTAACCTTAATGGATAGTCTTAATGGTAGTCATTGAGGTGCATGACTCTGATGTCCCTTGAAGAGAGAAATTGCTGCTGGGGGTGTACTTAGCTGGCAGCCTCCTGCTGTGAATTTTTTTCAGGATTATCTGAGCTTAGATCCAAGGTCATGTTCTTCCTGGCAATTCCCAGGTGATGACTGAGCACAGTGGTAGTATAAGGTTCACTGCACCTGCCAGTGTATTCTAACAAAAGTCTTTGTGGTAAGCCCCACCCTGGGCTGATTGAGACCTACCTTCTCAGAGGCAAGACTTTTCCTTCCAGCATTCCTTCATTTCTCATCTCCTTTCAGAAGTGTCAGAACTCTTTTGCAATCTGGAAATTTTACCAGCCAATTACTGTTGGTTTAATCTTTTACCTCCATCAGCCATTTCTCCTAATATATCTATATATGTAACATACATATGTGTGCTATACTGAGTCATTTCAATCATGTCTGACACTTTGTGACCCTATGGACTGTAGTCCATCAGGATTCTCTGTCCATGGTATCTCTAGGCAAGAATACTGGAGTGGGTTACATGCCCTCTTCTAGGGGATCTTTCTGACCCAGTATTGAACCCACATCTCTATGTCTGTCATGTTTCCTGCATTGTCAGGTGGGTTCTTTACCACTAGTGCCACCATATATATCGGAGTATAGTATGTATAAATATATACAAATGTATCAGAGTATATAAGTATATATAATATATAGCAATATATAAAATATGTATCAGTGCAGTTGTAATTCTGCTTTGCTGATTGTATCCCAAATGATTCTATTGACACATTCATTAAGCATTTTCTGTAGCAAAGAGCTGTGCTTGGTATAAATAATATAATGTATAATTATATATTAGTATATAGCATGTTATAGGATTTACGTTTTGATATTTTATCACAAATTTTCAAAATAGATATTATTTCTCTTGATTACTGTCTTTTTTGATATCTCTGTATATTCTGTACTCAAGGCAGGGAATTAGAGGTTGAATTAATCACCAGTAGCCAATGCTCTAATCAATTATATAATGAAGTCTCCATAAAAACTCAAAAGGACAAGGTTAGAAAGCTTCTGATTGGTCAACATGTGGAAGTGCTGGGATAGTGGGCTCCATGAGAGGGCATGGAAGCTTTGTGTTCCTTCCCAGGGGCACTTTCATTTGGATGTTCATATCATATTTTCATAAGAAAACTGTTTCCTTTGTTCTGTGAGTTTTCCAGTAAATTAATCCAACCTAAGGTGGAGGTTGTAGGAACCTCTAACTAACAGTATGGGTTTGTAATAGGCATCTGAAGTCAAGGGTGTGGTAGTCTTATAGGACTGACCCATTAAGCTGTGGGATCTGATGCTATCTCCTGGTAGATAGATCAGAAAAGGGATGCCCCAGCTCATGCCAGAGAATTTCTTAGTGGGATGGGAAAAACACACATCATACTTCCTGCAACCTCTGTTGTTACTGCATTGTGCTCAGTACAAAATATAGCTCAAAAATATTTTAAAATGTTAAAATGTCCAGATAGATAATTCAGCATGCTTTTTTTATGTTTTGAATTTACTTTTAGACTTTTGACTAGAAAGTTAAACTATGCCTCAGGTATTTATTTATTTACCTTTTATGAATTCTAAATAAATGCATCATGAGTAGACACATCGCTATTCAAAAGGTCTGAATTCTACAGAATCCATATCTTCCAATGTAATACTTTTATATATTTACCCTAGAAATTTTATAAATAAAATTTTCAAAACTCCCCTAACATTATGAAGACATACAACTCAAAAACCTGTCACATACCACAATTTCAAATAACTCTTCTAGAGATATGGAAAAAATATTGAACACCAAAATTTCAGGATGGAAGACAAGTTAATTTAAGTACGTGCTGCTAAATATAATGTTAATAAGCATGAGATAATTTTAGTAGCTGACTTTTAACAACTTTAATAAGTTGAACTAACTCAATGCTAGTAGAGTGTAGATAAGATTTATGGAAAAGTTGAATCAAAACAGACAAGCAAGTAGAAATATTCAGATATCAAACACAGAGTGTCAAGTAAAATTGGTAACAGACTGAATACAGAAAGAATTTAGAATCATAGAATTCTTCTTACTGAAGTAGGCAAAACAATAAAAAAATAAAACCCAGCTTTTTTATGATTCTATCCCACTCTCTCCCCTTCCATCATCACCAAAATCTACATTAAGGAAAAATATAATTTCTGCTATATAATTTATTGTCAAATATAACAAAGATAAAATAGAAAAATAGAAAGTAGAAATTTTAGTTGCTGACTCACTGTGTTATATTTTGAACAAACTTTACTAGAAAAATATTTTAAATGTCTGACTGTGTGGGCAGGAAAAAATGAATCTATATTTATAGAAAGACTTACAAATGATGTTTTCTGCTCATGAAATTAAAATGTATGTTCATTTAATCATATTTGGTAAAAGAAGAAACGGTACTTTGAGAGGTGACCACTTTTCATCATTTAGTATATATCCTTTCATTGTTTATTTTCTACATGTCTAGTTTACATAGGTGAACTCATACTGTTTTAATTCTGCTTAGCAATAAGTTGGAAGAGTACAGGGTTTATGGCATGTGTAGTGTGAGAGTTAATGAGAATGGACTGTAAGTCACATAGCATGTCTAAGAGAATAGATGCTTTAAGCTGAGGTCAGACCATGAAGAAACTTGAACATCACACTGTTGGCATAAATGTTATGAGATAGCCCTTAAGTTGAGGAAACTTTGGTCTCTGTTCTATTCTGCCTCCTCTCTCTTCACACTGGCTTGAAGGCTGGTCCCTTGAAACACCAGTGCAATCCTTGTTTATGAAACCATGAAGAGAGAAAGCTTGTGGTATTTCTTGACTGGAGAGCCTATTGTCTCAATACTCTGTAGCACGGAGTCCTCATATACCAGGCTGAAGATAATCAAAATAGCATTCAAGTTCAGAATGATGATTTCTTACTCATCTTTGAAACTATGTCAGCTTTGTAGTTCTATCCTCGGATAAATACAGAGTGGGAAGTCGTAGTCGGACTGTCCTTTCCTTACTGCAGACAACAACCTGATAAAACCTGTCCAAATTTTCCTATGCTCTAGTAAGCTGGGGAAACAGACTCATGACATTGCCAACAAAGATCTATATAGTCAAAGCTATGGTATTTCCAGTAGTCATGTATGGATGTGAGAGTTGGACCATAAAGAAGGCTGAGCAACAAAGAATTAATGCTCTTGAACTGTGGTGTTGAGAAGACTCTTGAGAGTCTCTTGGATTGCAAGGAGATCAAACCAGTCAATCCTAAAGGAAGTCAACCCTGAATATGCACTAGAAGGACTGATGCTGAAGCTGAAGCTCTGATACTTTGGCCATCTGATGTAAAGAGCTGACTCATTAGAAAATATCCCGATGCCAGGAAAGATTGAAGGCAGAAGGAGAAGGGGGTGACAGAGGATGAGATGGTTGAATGGCATAACCAACTCAATGCACATGAGTTTTATCAAGCTCCAGGAGATGGTGAAAGACAGGGAAGTCTGGTGTGCTGCAGTTCATAGGGTTGCAAAGAGTCAGACATGACTTAGCAATTGAACAACAAAAATGCTTCTCAATATATTCAAGTCAACAGGCAAACAAAGCTTAGTTTGCTATTATATTTATATCATTTTTTTTTTTCAGAAAAATCTCCAAGTTTTGTCCTAGCAATCTACATCAACCTAGAGGAAAAACTGATTGGGGCATACAAGCACTCAAGTCAGTGAGAGGAAGTAGCTTTGCACTGAAGGGGATCAAACAGAGGAATTTAATTAATCCACAGCAGTTAAGGTTACTTAATGAATGACAATTTTCCATGTTCCAAGGATACCTTTTTGTTGTTCAGTCACTAAGTCATGTCCAACACTTTGTGACCCCATGTACTGTAGCACACCGGGCTCCCCTGTCCTTCACCAACTCCCAGAGCTTGATCAGACTCATGTCCATCGAGTCAGTGATGCCATCCAACCATCTCAGCCTCTGTCATCTCCTTCTCCTCCTGCCCTCAATCTTTCCCAGCATCAGGGTCTTTTCTAGAGCTAACGGTGACCTCCTATTCACATCAGTGAGTCAACTATTCACGTCAGCTGGCCAAAATTTTGGAGCTTCAGCCTCAGCATCAGTTTCTCCAGTGAATATTCAGGGTTGATTTCCTTTAGGACTGATGAGTTTGGTCTCCTTGCAGTCCAAAAGACTCTCAATTGTTGTCTATTCATTGTGTAATAAATAGAAATTCATACACAGGATAGTGGAATAGAAGGACATACATTCATCTTCTCATGTGAAAACACCAAGGTTGCAATTAGCTGCTGAACAACCATTGACAGGAGAATGTTGGATCCCACCAAAGAAAGATATCCCACGTCTAAGGGCAAAGGACCCCAGTAGGGTCCCAATAGGTTGGTAGGAATGGCTCAATAATATTCAAAATAAAATCTCATACCTACCAGAGACACTCAGAGGGTGCAAACAAAACCTCATGTGCACCAGGACCCAGGGAAAGGAGCAAGGACCTCAATAAAACACTGAGCCTGACCTGCCTTTGAGTGTTTGAGTGTCTCCTGTGGTGACATGTGTCAGCAGTGGCCTGCTGCAAAGACAGGGGCTCTGGCTGCAGCAGACCTGGGATACATGGCATGTGGCATACATTTTCTTGGAGGAGGTCACCATTAGCTCTACTGTAGAGTCTCTGAAAAGATAACTAACAAACTGGAGAAAAATTATACCAAAGAAGTTCTTGTACTGTTGCAAAAGTTCTAGGGCCCCCAACAGATTTTCCAGCCTGGGTATCTGGCAAAGGGACTGAGAACTCCCAGGGAATTTAACTTTGAAGGCCAAGGGGATTTGATGACAGAACTTCCACAGACTGAGGAAACAGTTTCTTTTAGGGCACCAGGACCCAGGAGAAAGGAACATGTGACCCCATCAGTATGAAATTATTACTGATATTTTAAGAACTTGATCATTAGCTCTACTGTAGAGTCTCTGAAAAGATAACTAACAAACTGGAGAAAAATTATACCAAAGAAGTTCTTGTACTGTTGCAAAAGTTCTAGGGCCCGCAACAGATTTTCCAGCCTGGGTATCTGGCAAAGGGACTGAGAACTCCCAGGGAATTTAACTTTGAAGGCCAAGGGGATTTGATGACAGAACTTCCACAGACTGAGGAAACAGTTTCTTTTAGGGCACCAGGACCCAGGAGAAAGGAACATGTGACCCCATCAGTATGAAATTATTACTGATATTTTAAGAACTTGAAACTTTAAACATCCACCCACTTTTGTTCATATTGAAGTATCAGCTTCATTCTTAAGCTGCATCCTAGTATATTATATATAATATATATCTGCACAGTTGTGGCTCTTTATTTGATTTTCTCTGATACAGATATGTTCCTAAGAAATTCATTACTTGCACAGTGTTCACTTCAGAGGGTTCTGAATTGCTTTAAAACTTCTCTCTTGGATTTCTTTGGAGTTATTTTGCTGTGAAATAGCTTTGGCTTGATTCAAGGAATATTTTTAGTGCCAGGAAGTATTAATTGCAGAGAGCCTACCTATGAGAACTTTCACAAATGTTGAAACCACAGAATAAGAACAAGGCTGACACTTAATAGTAATTTTCATGAATATTAAATTCATTCAGGAGTCCTTTGGGGGAGTCATTTATCATTTTATTTTTCAATCATGGCAAATGGAAACAAATTATGCTTGAGACAGATGAAAGCACCAGGAAGCCTAAATCTAAATGAGAAACTACTTTCAAGCCCATATTTTACCTAATATCATATATGAAATGAATCACCAGTCCTGGTTTGATGCATGATACCGGATGCTTGGGGCTGGTGCAGTGGGATGACCCAGAAAGATTGTATGGGGAAGGAGGTAGGAGGGGGATTCAGGATGGGAACATGTGTATACCCATGGCGGATTCATGTTGATGTATGGCAAAACTAATACAATATTGTAAAGTAATGTACCTCCAATTAAAATAAATAAATTTATATACAAAACTGATTTTTTTTTAGTCCCTCAAAATGATGACATTTCCAGAGACATTTTGTTTACTTAAGAAGGGGCACCAACCTGTTAAATGGCCACAATTTGGAAGCTCCAGAATGATTAGTGATTTGAAGTGCTGCTGCTAAGTCACTTCAGTCGTGTCCGACTCTGTGCGACCCCGTAGATGGCAGCCCACCAAGCTTCCCCGTCCCTGGGATTCTCCAGGCAAGAATACTGGAGTGGGTTGCCATTTTCTTTGCCAGTGCATGAAAGTAAAAAGTGAAAGTGAAGTCGCTCAGTCGTGTCAACTCTTGGCGACCCCATAGACAGCAGCCTACCAGGCTCCTCCATCCATGATTTTCCAGGCAAGAGTACTGGAGTGGGGTGCCATTGCCTTCTCTGGGTTTGAAGTGCAGCATGCAGCAAAACAAAAGAGTGAAGGACCTGTGAGCACTGAGAGGACGCCAAAGACTCAACAGGTCAAAACTTTTTTTGCATGAAAGAAAATGTTGCCTGCAGCTGGAGAATGACAACAATATCTTTTGAGTCCAGATTGCACACAATTTTCTGATTTTATAATGTTCTCACCTTTCTATTAATTTTTAAGTGAAGAGAATATTAAATAAATGCTTGTTTAGGGAATGATAACTTTATAACAGGACAGTAGAAATTTTTTTTAAAGTTTTCTGAGACTAAAAATGTAATCTAGATATTCATTGTACCTCTAGTCCAATTATAGGGCAATTTCTAAAGCAAAAGATTCTGGAGACATGTCTTTTCAATATGAAAAGTATTAATATTTTCTGGGCTCAATATCTTTAGCAACAGTTTCTATTAGGGATGGCAGAATTAGATGTTTTGGTTTTTCATTTGAATGGATATGTTCTTACTAGTGATCTTTATATTGTAAGTTTGAAAAAGGTGAAGATTAGTTTTAAACTGTTGTACTCTGTTTTCTCGAGAGGATTAGCTAACATCATGTGGCATAATCTAAACAATTAAATGCCTTAGCAACATAACATATAGTCAGCTACTTTACAGAGCAGATAATTTTTCAGGTTTGTTCTTTGCATACAGAAAAAGAAGAAATATTTTTTTCTTTCTATTTTTTTGGTTGTTTCTGAGATACTTCCCTTTATTCTTGGAAGTGGGATGGAAAAAGATTGGGTTGATTTTAGAGATTTATGTCTGTTACAAACCCTCTGAAAATCACCACCTTCATTACTCTAGCTTTTGTTATATTACCCTCACCAAAAAATAAGAAATCGTGCTCTTCATAAATTTTTCCTATGATCAATCACTGTGACTTCTTTTCAATTAGAACCCACTGAGCTAAAATTTAAGATTTAAAATAGTGTTTCCAAACTTGTAAGCTCTGGATTCTTGGGAAGTGCTAAAGTTGTGTAAATCCATTATGTAAATAAATCATTTTTTCTCTAGACTGAAGAAAAAAATATATGTATATTCTACTATATGTAGATGCAATCATATTTAATAAAATAAAAATGAATTTTAAAAGTCCTACAAAATAATAAAACCAGTCTTCATTTTTATTTCTATTTAACTTTTGTTGGTTATATATTTTTGTGCACATAGTTTTGGAAAAAAATCAATGGACTTATCCTGGAAATAAAAGGACCTCTGTTTCAGCTGTGTCTACCCCTGGCTCTGCCTCTTCATAGGAAATTATCTCATAGTTTTTAGCTATTTCTTTAGTTCTCCTAGTTTCTAAATAATATGCACATGCTACTATTTCTTTTAAAATTTTCAGTTCTAGAGATTACTTATTGATTCTACCAGTCTTCATTTTTATTTCTATTTAACTTTTGTTGGTTATATATTTTTGTGCACATAGTTTTGGAAAAAAATCAATGGACTTATCCTGGAAATAAAAGGACCTCTGTTTCAGCTGTGTCTACCCCTGGCTCTGCCTCTTCATAGGAAATTATCTCATAGTTTTTAGCTATTTCTTTAGTTCTCCTAGTTTCTAAATAATATGCACATGCTACTATTTCTTTTAAAATTTTCAGTTCTAGAGATTACTTATTGATTCCTAAGAAGACAAGGATTTAGCTCTCTTCTTCTCTGATCATCTGCACAATTAAAAAAAAATTATACTTTATATTATGAGGATTAAATAAATGTTCATCTAACCAGAATCATATGAGATGTATAACATGATTACATTTCCATCTTTGAGCAATATGTTTTGTTTTACTTTTTTTTAAAAGAAATTAATAATAATTGTTTTTGGCATTTACTTCTTTAACTGTACTTACCACTCATAGTACACCTCTATTTCTACACCACAAGTATGTCCTTAATATTCAAAACAACAAATGATCTTTAGTTTCAAATATTCATCATCTACTAATTTGGACTAGTTCTCGAAAACTGTTATCCTACTGACAACATAATACTCAATTTTGCTATCATCCTAGAAAACTTATATATTATATTCTCTATTTCCTGGAGTCCAGGAGGTAAAATGAGACTTTGCATGCCTGAAGATGTCTTCATTTTGTACTCAGACATGATTGATTGTTGGGTTGGGTATAGAAATCTAGTTTGGATATAATTTCACTAAAAATTTTAAAGTCATTGCTGTATTTTTTTTCAATGTCCATATTCATCTTGCCTGACACATTCTGATTTCCATTCTACTATATGATGCTTTGGTATAGTCAATAATTGTAGTAAATATTGCCTATGCCAGAGTCTTTGTGTGGATCACAACAAACTGAGAAAATTCTTGAAGAGATGGGAATACCAGACCACTTTGCCTGCCTACTAAGAAATCTGCATGCAGGTCAAGGAGCAACAGTTAGAACCGAACATGGAGCAACAGACTGGTTCAAAATTGGGAAAGGAGTATGTCAAGCTGTATATTGTCACCCTGTTTATTTAACTTACATGCAGAGTATATCGTATAAAATTCCAGGCAGGATGAAGCACAAGCTGGAATCAAGATTGCTGGGAGAAACATCAATAACCTCAGATATGCAGATGACGCTACCCTTATGGCAGAAATGAAGAGGAACTAAACAGCCTCTTGATGAAAGTGAAAGAGGAGAGTGGAAAAGTTTGCTTAAAACTCAACATTTAAAAAATGAAGATCATGGCATCTGGTCCTATCACTTCATGGCAAATAGATGGGAAAACATTGGAAATAGTGATGGACTTTATTTTTTTGAGGGGCTCCAAAATCACTGCAGATGGTGACTGCAGCCATGGAATTAAAAGACGATTGCTCCCTGGAAGAAAAGCTATGATCAAGCTAGATAGCATATTAAAAAGCAGTAACATTACTTTGCTGACAAAGGTCTGTCTAGTCAAAGCTATGGTTTTTCCAGTAGTCATGTATGTATGTGAAAGTTGGGTCATAAAAAAAGCTGAGTGCTGAAGAATTGATGCTTTTGAGCTGTGGTGTTGGAGACGACTCTTGAGAGTCCCTTGGACTGCAAGGATATCAAACCAGTCCATCCTAAAGGAAATCACTTCTGAATATTCATTGGAAGGACTGAAGCTGAAGCTGAAGCTCCAATACTTTGGCCATGTGATGCGAAGGACTCATTAGAAAAGACCCTGATACTATGAAAGACTGAATGCAGGAGGAAAAGGAGATGACAGAGGATGAGATGGTAGGATGGCATCACTGACTTGATGGACATGAGTTTGATCAAGGTCTGGAAGTTGGTGATGGACAGGGAAGCCAGTCATGCTGCAGCCCAGGGTGGGTTCACAAAGAGTCAGCCATGACTGAGGGACTGAACTGGGGCACTTAATTTAAAAGAACTGAATGATCCTATGTATGTATGTG
The DNA here is from genome assembly GCA_006408695.1 of Aepyceros melampus. NCBI lineage: Eukaryota > Metazoa > Chordata > Mammalia > Artiodactyla > Bovidae > Aepyceros > Aepyceros melampus. The sequence goes on from SJXQ01007458.1 coordinate 421,213, forward strand.
AAAGTTGGGTCATAAAAAAAGCTGAGCGCTGAAGAATTGATGCTTTTGAACTGTGGTGTTGGAGACGACTCTTGAGAGTCCCTTGGACTGCAAGGATATCAAACCAGTCCATCCTAAAGGAAATCACTTCTGAATATTCATTGGAAGGACTGAGGCTGAAGCTGAAGCTCCAATACTTCGGCCATGTGATGCGAAGGACTCATTAGAAAAGACCCTGATACTATGAAAGACTGAACGCAGGAGGAAAAGGAGATGACAGAGGATGAGATGGTAAGATGGCATCACTGACTTGATGGACATGAGTTTGATCAAGGTCTGGAAGTTGGTGATGGACAGGGAAGCCAGTCATGCTGCAGCCCAGGGTGGGTTCACAAAGAGTCAGCCATGACTGAGGGACTGAACTGGGGCACTTAATTTAAAAGAACTGAATGAAAATGTTATTCAAACTCATTTTTTAAATGAGAAAATTAATACGTGTAAATTCATTTTCATATCTTGCCTAAGTGATAAGTGAGCAGTAGAAGTCATGCTTAATTATGTATGTTTAGTTAGCTTGGACTTCCCTGGTGGCTCAGAGGTTAAAGGGTCTGCCTCCAATGCGGGGACCCGGGTTCGATCCCTGGGTCGGGAAGATCCCCTGGAGAAGGAAATGGCAACCCACTCCAGTATTCTTGCTTGGAGAATCTCATGGACTGAGGAGCCTGGTGGGCTGCAGTCCATGGGGTCACAAACAGCTGGACACAACTGAGTGACTTTACTTACTTACTTAGCTTAATGTTAATCTAGATTAGACTACCTTTTACAGTTAAATATTCAAAGATCTTAAATGAGCATAGTTGTACTTATATCTTCTGTTGATATAATAAACACACATAGGTGAGGACATATCTTTCCATGACTGAATAAACAGCATCTGCACAACTACCATTGCTTTTACATAATTCATTTCCATTGGTTGTATAATTTACTTCAATGGGGAGGACCAGAGAGGTTCCAAATCAGGACACTTTAATTGTTAAATTTAAAAATCAAATTATTAGGTTCAGGCATATTTGATAGCATGGTGGCCACATTAAAATGCTACATTCTGAAAATGTTATGTAAAAAATAAAGAAGTTTTTTTTTAATATTCGATGAGAAAAATCATTACTGAAAATTGCAAGAATAACAACAGTACAAAGAACACCTATATACCATTTACCCAGATTCATGCATTATTAACATTTTATCACACTTGCTTTATCATTTACTTTTTCTCTACATATATATATAATATTTTTGAACAATTTAATATTAAGACATTGTGGCTCTTTAGTCTTAAATTCTTCAGTGACTACTTCTTAAGAGTAAGAATTCCTATATCCACAGTACAATTATCATTGTTATCAGTAGGACAGATTCTTATATAGCCTCAGTGCAGTTCTCAAATGTATGTCATATTTATCACCTTCAGTAATTAAACATTGATATATTATTTTATTGAATTTACCACTTATATTCCTATTTGACATTTGGTTCAACAATGACTTATTTGAAACTTTTTTCCCTTTCCAATCTATGATCTAATGTAGGAACAGGAATCATATTTGGTTATATGTCTATTTTATTTTAATTCATAATGTCTTCAGCTTCCCTTTATTTTTCATTATGTTGGCATTAAAAATACAGTCCTTTTAAAAATTAATAGAATTTTTCTCAATTGAGGTTTGTCTGATGTTTCCTCTCTAATATATTTAAATATACATTCCAGGCCAGAACACTACATAAATAATGTTATGTCTTTCTCTGAATATCCTGTCTGAGGTGCATATTATTTATGTGTCCCTCACTAGTAATGTCTATTTTGATCACCAGTCAAGTTATAAGTTTCTCTCTAGTATAATTGCTATTTTTCTCTAGTAAATTGCAAGCCATCTGTGGTATACACTTAAGACCCTGCAAATATCAAGGTGGGAGTGGGGTTCAGGATTGGGAACATGTGTACACCTGTGGCGGATTCATGTTGATGTATGGCAAAACCAATACAACATTGTAAAGTAACAAATAAATAATACAATTTTTAAAATTTCCCTTATATTTATGATGTACATGTTTACATATATACCCATAACACTGAAGACTGTGAGTATTCGCTGAAACACTGAAACATAAGTTACTTAGATTAGTTCTTTCTTTCTTCCTCCATTCAATTAGTAATAGTAATCATAAAAAACACTAGTGTTAGTCTCTCAGTAATGTCTGACTCTTTCCCACTCCGTGGACTGTAGCCTGCTAGGCTCCTCTGTCCGTGGGATTCTCCAGGCAACAATACTGGAGTAGATTGCCATTTCCTTCTCCAAGAGATCCTTTCGACCCAGGAATTGAACCCACATCTCCTGCGTTGCAGGCAGATTCTTTACTGTCTGAACCACTAGGGAAGTCCCATGAAATACAATAGGTATAGAAAAGTCTATAGTTTACATTGCAAACACAGTGTAATTCACTAGTTATATTTTAGGCTTCCAACATTATTCAACAGTAAAACTCTTTAAGTGTTTTTCCAATCTGGAATCTCTTGTAGGCTGGCATCTCCTTTAGAAGAAGAAGGTACAGAAATCATTTTTCAATTAGCACCATTCAGAATCTGCCTGGAGTGCAGGAGACATAGGCAACTCAAGTTCGATTCCTAGGTTGGGAAGATCCTCTAGAGGAGGAAATGGCAACCCACTCCAGTATTCTTGCCTGGCAAGCTCTGTGGTCATTAAGAGCCTGACAGACTATGGTCCATGGGGTTGCAAAGAGTTGGACACTCTGCAGACTCTTCAGTAAGAGGAGAGGGATTGAAGAAATAGCAAGAAGAGAAAGAAAAATCTCAGCTGACCAGTACTATTGTTAAGATGACTTTGTCCTCCTTGAGTCTGATTGTGTTTAAAATTGATAATCTTTTAGGTCATTTGCATGAATATATTACAGGATCCTTCCATTAATGCTGGTGGACTTCTATATGTGGTTACTTTTATATGAACAAACATGGTCTTTCAAGCAGTCATTTCTTCAGCCTTTGGAGTAACTTTCCATAGGTGAGGGTGAATTTTACCTCTATGTCCCTGACTATGACTTTTGACTATGCTCAGATGATTTAGACGAAGTTGGATCCTCAGAGTAAAAGATGAGGTATTGAGAAGAGTCTTAGAACAGAGATAGTAGTGTAGCTAAAGTCTCTGCAGCCTCAACAACCGATAACCCACCAAATCAACTTGGTGGAAACATGTTGATGGAGGACAAAGAGGAGTATGAGGTGAGGTTGGCTAGGCAGATGAGGGCCAACAGACGGAGACAAAAGAAGGGAATGGAGTATGTGAGCCAATGTATGGAAACATCATATTTCACAAGAAGAGAAGTAATACTAATTCATAAATTTTGGGGTAAGGAAACCCAGAACTGTGACTTTATTGGAAGGTATGATCAGGTTAGAGAGCATTTTTGGTCATGTTAAGAAAATTGGATTTATACAAGACGTGGTGAGCCATTGCTGTTGTTTTTCAGTTGCTAAGTCATGTCTAACTCTTTGCACACCCATGAACTGCAGCATGCCAGGTTTCCCTATCCTTCACCATCCCCCTAAGTTTGCACAAACTCACATCCATTGAGTCAGTGATGGCATCCAACCATCTCACCCTCTGTCACCCACTTCTGCTCTTGCCTTCCTCAATCTTCTCCAGCATCAGGATCTTTTCCATTGAGTCATCTCTTCACATCAGGTGGCCAAAGTATTGGAGCTTCAGCTTCAGAACCAATGAATATTTCCTTTAGGAAGGACTTATTTCATATCCTTACTGTCTGAGGGACTCTCAAGAGTCTTCTCCAGCACCTCAGTTCTAAAGTTTCAATTCTTCAGCACTCAGCCTTCTTTATGGTCCAACTCTCACATCTGTACATGACTACTGGAAAAACCATAGTTTTGACTATATGGACCTTGGTTGTCAAAGTGATGTCTCTGCTTTTTAGTAAGCTGTCTAGGTCTGTCAAAGCTTTTCTTCCAAGGAGCAAGCATCTTTTAATTTAGTGGCTGCAGTCACCATTGGCAGTGATTTTGGAGCCCAAGAAAATGTAACTTGTCACTTTTTCTGCCATGAAGTGATGGGACTGGATGTCATGATCTTAGTCTTTTGAATGTTGAATTTTAAGCCAGCTTTTTCACTTTCCTGTTTCACCTTCATCAAGAGGCTCTTTAGTTTCTCTTCAATTTATGCCATTAAAGTGATATCATCTGCATATCTTAGATTGTTGATATTTCTCCCAGGAATTTTGATTCCAACTTGTGAGTCATCCAGCCCATTATTTCATGCAATATACTCTGTGAAATGATATACTCTTCTTCTGATGTAGAAGTTAAATAAGTAGAGCGACAAAATATACAGCCTTGATGTTACTCCTTTCCCAATTTTGAATCACTCCTTTGTTCCATGTCTAGTTCTAACTGTTGCCTCTTGTCCTGCATACAGTTTGCTCAGGTAAGGTGGTCTGGTACTCCTGTGTCTTAAGAATTTTCCACAGCTGTGATCCACACAGTCAAGGGCTTTGGTGTAGTCAATGAAGCAGAAGTAGATTTTTTTTTTCTTTTTGGAATTCTCTTGCTTTTCCTATGATCCAGCATATGTTGTCAATTTGATCTCTGATTCCTCTGACATTGAAGGGTTGTGATGAAAATGGTGGATAGCTGTGTGGAGGATGGATTTAAGGGAAGCAATATGAGAGGCAAGGAGACATAGAAGAAACTGTTGAAAAAGTATAGGTAAGCAATAATAAAGGCAGAAGGATATTGAAAGCAGAAAGATAACAGGGTTTCATAGGATGAGATGGCTGGACAGCATCATCGATGCAATGAACATGAACTTGGACAAACTCGAGGAGATGGTGAAGGACAGAGAGGCCTGGCGTGCTGCAGTCCATGGGGTTGCAAAGAGTTGGACATGACTGTGAGATTGAACAACAAAAACAATCAAGGCAGAATCTTAACATATATGTTGTTCTGTGCTTAGTCACTCAGTCATGTCCAACTCTTTTTGATCCCATGGACTGTGGCCCTCCAGGCTTCTCTATCCATGGGGATTCTTCCAGCAAAAATAATGGAGTGGTTTGCCATGCCCTCCCATAGGGGATCTTCCCAACCTGGATCAAACTCAGGTCTCCCACATTGCAGGCGGAGTCCTTACCATCTGAGCTACCAGGGAAGCCAAGGACTGGAGTGGGGAACCTATTCCTTCTCCAGGGGGACTTCCTGACCCAGAAATTGAACCAGGGTCTCCTGCACTGCACACCAAAAGCTTTTTATCACAGGTAACAGGCATATCTGGCTTTTGCTTCTGAAAGGGAATTCACTTGTACTGTAATGGATAGTAAGCATATCTGTTCTTTGCTCTGGAAGAAGACTATCTCTGTCTTCCAAGATTTGTAGGAAACCTGCACATTGTTCTGCATGCAACATTATCTTTGTCTTTATAAAGATCACTTTTCATTGGCCAAAGAAACTTGAAATTCAGTTTGAACCAGATATAGCTATGGTTCAAATACAGAAAAAAAAAGCCAAATTCTAACTTGGAGAATGAATGAACATATTTGTGAACAAGGTGGCCTTGAATGGGCTGACAGAGTTATCATAAACACATGCATGACTGCTGTTGCCACATGGCAAGTTCAACTGCCCCCACTCCTCACACACATATATAGGTGTATCAGACACTGGTTGATGATGTAATACATGCATCATGAATATTAAAAGGTTTATTATTTGCACATTAGACTTTCAGGAGAGAGCAGAACAGGCACCCAAGTTGGTGCCAAATAGCTTAAGTGAAGGGAGAAGTGAAATTTTTTTGTTCCAGGATTTTATTATGGTTTTTTGGGGGGGGTACAGAAAGGGGAGCAAGCTTGCCTTGTTTGAAATTCCCCATGTGTGCCCAATCAGGGACCTTCAGGTTTCTTTTTTTTAATCAGCATGTCCAAATGTGTCACAAGTAGGGAGTAGAGAAAACTACTTGATCTTGAAAACTACAAGCAATCAAAGCTCAAATATGGAGTCAGAGTCTTTAACACAGTAAAAACAAAACAAAACCACAAAACCTGTTCTGAACTTTATGCCCTAAATGTTTAAAAATTTTTGCATTCAAAATAATAGATCTAGAATGTACTATGAGGAAGGAAAAGTCATAATGTAAAATTGTAGTCTTTAAAAAGAACTCAGAGGTCTTGAGTAATTGAGTAATTTTGGCAGAGGCCTTGGTGTTTCAGACTGAGGAAACAAATCTGACTTTCAATGACTTTTCTTACATTAAAAAATTACATTATTATATATTTATCTCATAATGTGGTTACTTCAGTATTTAAAAATGCCTTGTTATTTAAATTAAGATATTTTTCCATATATTAAAATTTTCCTATGATGCCAGGAGCCAGCATGCAGAATCCCTCCTATGGCAAAGGTCATGAGGAAGGAAGCCTGACAAAACGCAAAGGCGTGATCTGGCTTCAGGGGTTCCCCTTGGGTTTTCCTGAACATCTACCCTCCAAAACCAGAGTCTGCCTGCTTTATTGTACTGTGCTTTCCACTCTTCTGACATTCTCTGGAAAAAGTTAACTCAGGGCTTCAGTCTCCTGCATATGAAAGGAATGTTTCAGCTTAAACCCCTCTGATGGCTAAGTTGCCTGACAGGTTCCCCCAGACTTTTACAATTTGTGAATTGCTTACAGCCCCACAACCGTGAGAGGCACAAAGCTTAAAGCATCTTAAAAATACAGAGCCTTTTCTAAAAAGCTAAAAATTATATTGGTGACAGGTTTCACTGTTGACTCAATGACTGCTGTCAGGCCTCCATATTCGTTATCTTTTAGGCACCTAAAGGATATTAATCAATGTAATTGGGATATAGAAAAAGGAATATAGTAGTTTTGATGTTAGCAACACTAGACTTTTGAGTTAATTACTTTTCTCTTTGTTATAAATCACTGTACTCCTTTTACTTGTTATAAATTGTTGTATCCTTGCTATGTAAGAATGTAACTTTATTTAGTGCTTTCTGAGAGTGGCACCAGACTTTGGGAAGAACAACATTTTTAAGACATATAAGTCTTCTGGTTGACAAACTCTTATCAGAAAAGGACCGTAAAATGTTAATTGGCCTTCTGGCCAGAAGATGATGTAAATCACCTAAGACTTGTGTATACAACTAAGTATGCAGAGAGAAAGCCTGGTCTCGATAAGAGTCAGGGCTGCTGATGCTGCATAATTTTATATTATCCATTGATCTCTATGTACCAAAAAAAGGTATAAAAAGCCTTTACAACAATAGAGGATGGGCCAGTCACTGGAAAGACTGGTTTCCCCCGTGTGGTCTATTCTCCTTTTCTCCTTTTCAGGCTGAATTCCCATCTGGGGCATGGAGGCTCACCATGTCTACTTACTTGCCCCGGCTTTTAAGACCCACGCAAGAAGGAGCCCAAAGCGGGGCAACCCCCACTATTCAAGAGGACACTGATGGCCTAACATAGATGGTTCAAGTTCCTTGTCTTGGAACTCTATTGGTTTTCCATGTAAACCAAGTTATTAAGCTTCTTTTCTCCACTACATTTCCAACAATACTATTTCTTACTAATCTCTCTTATATTTCTAATTAAATAATTCTTTCTAAGATACCACACCATCTCCCCCTTCGAATTACCCTGGATCTACCGGGGCTGGACCCCGGCACTATGACTTGGGGCCAGAGCACTTACTAAGTACTCCTGAAGGCTTTACAATAGAGTGTTACTAACCACACGGTCAGACCTCTAACAAGAAGTGCTTTTTGTTAAAAGTATATCAGAGGGGAAAAAAAGCTGGAACTTAAAACTGAAAGGTCTCATTTTTAATTTAAGTTTGTGACTAAATTAATGTAGACATGATGTGATTAGAATAGATGATGAGAAACTGGAAAAGCAAATGATAACTAAGAGCATTTAAAAATATTTAATATACTTTTTTTGACTGAGTTAAAAAATATATGCTAATAGAATAGAAGAAAGGAATGGCAAAGCACTTCAGAATTCTTGCCTTGAGAACCCCATGAACAGTATGAAAAGGCAAAATGATAGGATACTAAAAGAGAAACTCCCCAGGTCAGTATGTGCCCAATATGCTACTTAAGATCAGTGGGGAAACAACTCCAGAAAGAATGAAGGGAGGGAGCCAAAGCAAAAACAATACGCATTTGGATGTGACTGTGATAGAAGCAAGGTGCGATGCTGTAAATAGTAATATTGCATAGGAACCTGGAATGTCAGATCCATGAACCAAGGCAAAATGGAAGTAGTCAAAAAAGAGATAGCAAGAGTGACCGTCGACATTCTAGGCATCAGCGAACTGAAATGGACTGGAATGGGTGAATTTAACTCAGATGACCATTATATCTACTACTGTGGACAGGAATCCCTTAGAAGAAATGGAGTAGCCATCATGGTAAACAAAAAGTAGAAAATTCAGTACTTTGATGCAGTCTCAAAAATGACAGAATGATCTCTGTTTGTTTCCAATGCAAGCCATTCAATATCACAGTAATCCAAGTCTATGCCCCAAACAGTAACGCTGAAGAAGCTGAAGTTGAATGGTTCTATGAAGACCTCCAAGATCTTTTAGAACTAACACTCAAAAAAGATGTCCTTTTCATTATAGGGAACAGGAATGCAAAAGTAGGAATTCAAGAAACACCTGGAGTAACAGGCAAATTTGGCCTTGGGATACAGAATGAAGCAGGGCAAAAGCTAATAGAGTTTTGCCAAGAGAACACACAGGTCATAGCAAACACCCACTTCNTGCGGTAGTTTGAGCATTCTTTTGCATTGCCTTTCTTATTTTGGAGCCCCCAAAATAAAGTCTTCCACTGTTTCCCCATCTATTTGCCATGAAGTGATGGGACCAGATGCCATGATCTTGGTTTTCTGAACGTTGAGTTTTAAGCCAACTTTCTCACTCTCCTCTTTCACTTTCATCAAGAGGTTCTTTAGTTCTTCACTTTCTGCCATAAAGGTGGTGTCATCTGCATATCTGAGGTTACCTATATTTCTCCTGGCAATCTTGATTCCAGCTTGTGCTTCATGCAGCCCAGCATTTCTCATGATGTACTCTGCATATAAGTTAAATAAGCAGGTTGACAGTATACAGCCTTGACATACTCTTTTCCCTGTTTGGAACCAGTCTGTTGTTCCATGTTCAGTTCTAACTGTTGCTTCTTGACCTGCATACAGGTTTCTCAAGAGGCAGGTCAGGTGGTCTGGTATTCCCTTCTCTTTCAGAATTTTCCAGTTTGCTGTGATCCACACAGTTAAAGACTTTGGCATAATCAATAAAGCAGAAATAGATGTTTTTCTGGAACTCCCTTTTTTTTTGATAATCCAGTGGAGTTGGCCATTTGATCTCTTGTTCCTCTGCCTTTTCTAAATCCAGCTTGAACATGTGATTATCTGAGTTATGAAGATCTTTTTTGAAAAGTTCTTCTGTGTATTCTTGCCACCTTTTCTTAATATCTTCTGCTTCTGTTAGGTCCATACCATTTCTGTCCTTTAGTGTGCCTATCTTTGCATGAAATATTCCCTTGGTATCTCTAATTTTCTGAAGAGATCTCTAGTCTTTCCCATTCTATTGTTTTCCTCTGTTTCTTTGCACTGATCAATGAGGAAGGCTTTCTTATCTCTTCTTGCTATTCTTTGGAACTCTGCATTCAAATGAGTATATTTTTCCTTTTCTCCTTTGCTTTTCACTTCTTTTCTTCTCACAGCTATTTGTAAGGCCTCCTCAGACAGCCATTTTGCTTTTTTTGCATTTCTTTTTCTTGGAGATGGTCTTGATCCCTGTTTCCTATAAAATGTCATGAACCTCCATCCATCGTTCATCAGGCACTCTGTCTATCAGATCTAATCCCTTGAATCTATTTTTCACTTCCACTGTATAATCATAAGGGATTTGACTTAGATCATACCTGAATGGTCTAGTAGCTTTCCCTACTTTCTTCAATTAAAATCTGAATTTGGCAATAAGGAGTTCATGATCTGAGCAACAGTCAGCTTCCAGTCTTGTTTTTGCTGACTGTATAGAGCTTCTCCATCTTTGACTGCAAAGAATATAATCAATCTGATTTCTGTATTGATCATCTGGTGATGTGAATCTGTAGAGTCTTCTCTTGTGTTGTTGGAAGAAGGTGTTTGCTATGACTATTGCATTCACTTGGCAAAACTCTGTTAGCCTTTGTTCTGCTTCATTCTGTTCTCCAAGGCCAAATTTTCCTGTTACTCCAGATGTTTCTCCTGTGGAGGTAAGGGTCAGCAGGGGACTGCTGCAGGGACAGGGAATCCCGGTGTAGCAGACTTGGGTATGGCATAAGCCCTCTTGGAGGAGGTTGCTGTTAAACCCAACATAGAGTTGCCAAACTTACATAGGACTGGGAAATAGACTCTTTCAAGGCCTCAAACAAAACCACAGCAAGCCCAGGAGAAAGGAGCAGTGACCCACAAGAAACTGACTGAGACTTGCCTGGGAGTGTCCAGGAGTCTCCAGTGGAGGCATGGGTTGGTCGTGGCCTGCTGCAGGGTTGGGCACTGAGTATAGCAGTACATGCCTGGGACCTTTTGAAGGAGGCGCCATTATCTTCATTACCTCCACCATAGTTTCGCCCCAGGTAAGTAACAGGGTTCTCCAAGCTGACTTCAACAATATGTGAATCGTGAACTTAAGGCAGAGGAACCAGTGATCAAATTGCCAACATCCTCTGGATCATCAAAAAAGCAAGACAGCTCTAGAAAATCATCTATTTCTGCTTTATTGACAATGCCAAAGCCTTTGACTGTGTGCATCACAATAAACTGTGGAAAATTCTGAAAGAGAAGGGAATACCAGACCACCTGACCTGCCTCTTGATAAATCTGTACGCACATCAGGAAACAACAGTTAGAACTGGACATGGAACAACAGACTGATTTCAAATAGGAAAAGGAATACATCAAGGCTGTATATTGTCACCCTGCTTATTATATGCAGAATACATCATGGGAAATGCTGGGCTGGAGGAAGCACAAGCTGAAATCAAGATTGCCAGGAGAAATATCAATAACCTCAGATATGCAGATGACACCACCCTTATGGCAGAAAGTGAAGAAGAACTAAAGAGCCTCTTGATGAAAGTGAAAGAGGAAAGTGAAAAAGTTGGCTTAAAACTCAACATTCAGAAAGCAAAGATCATGGCATCTGGTCCCATCTCTTCTTGGCAAATAGATGGAGAAATAGTGGAAACAGTGTCAGACCTTATTTTCTTGGGCTCCAAAATCACTGCATATGGTAACTGAAGCCATGAAATAAAAAGACACTTACTCCTTGGAAGAAAAGTTATGACCAAACTAGACAGCATATTAAAAAACAGAGACATTACTTTGCCAAAAAAGGTCCATCTAGTCAGGCTATGGTTTTTCCAGTAGTCATGTATGGATATGAGAGTTGGACTATAAAGAAAACTGAGCACTGAAGAATTGATGCTTTTGAACTGTGGTGTTGGAGAAGACTCTCGAGAGTCCCTTAGACTGCAAGGAGATCCAACCAGTCCATCTTAAAGGAAATCAGTCCTGAATATTCACTGGAGGGACTGATGTTGAAGCTGAAACTCTAATACTTTGGCCACTTGATGTGAAGAGTTGACTCATTTGAAAAGACCCTGATGCTGGGAAAGATAGAAGGCAGGAGGAGAAGGGGACAACAGAGGATGAGATGGTTGGAAGGCATCACCGACTCAAAGGACATGAGTTTGAGTAAATTCTGGGAGTTGGTGTAGCACAGGGAAGCCTGGCATGCTGCATTCCTTGGGGTCCCAAAGAGTCAGACATGACTGAGGGACTGAACTGAACTGAAATAGCAGGAAGGGAATACAGCTCCACTCATCAATAGAAAATTGGATTAAAGATTAACTGATCATGGCTCCGCCCATCAGAACAAGACCCAGTTTCCCCCTTAGTCAGACTCTCCCATCAGGAAGCTTCCATAAGCCTCTTATCCTTCTTTATCAGAGGGCAGACAGACTGAAAACCACAATCACAGAAAAGTAACCAATCTGATCACATGGACCACAGCCTTTCTAACTCAATGAAACTATGAGCCATGCCGTGTAGGGCCACCCAAGACGGATGGGTCATGGTGGGGAGTTCTGACAAAGTGAAAGTGAAAGTGAAGTCGCTTAGTTGTGTCCAACTCTTTGTGACCCCATGGACTTGTAGCCTACCAGGCTCCTCTCTCCATGGGATTCTCCAGGCAAGAGTACTGGAGTGGGTTGCCATTTCCTTTTCCAGGGGATCTTCCTGACCCAGGGATCGAACTCAGGTCTCCCACATTCCAGGCAGACGCTTTAACCTCTGAGCCACTGGGGAAGCCCTTAAGGGAAAAACCATAGCTTTGACTAGATGGACCTTTGTTGAGAAGATCATGTCTGGCTTTTAATATGTTGTCTAGGTTTGTCATAGCTTTTCTTCCAGGGAGCAAGTGTCTTTTAATTTCAAGGCTGCAGTTACCATCTGTAGTGATTTTGGAGGCCCAGAAAATAAAAAGTCTGTCACTGTTTCCATTGTTTCCCCATCTACTTGCCATGAAGTGATGGGACCAGAGGCCACGATCTTAGTTTTTTGAATATTGAGTTTTAAGCCAGCTTTTTCACTCTCCTCTTTCACTTTCATTAAAAAGTTTTTTATTTCCTCTTTACTTTCAGCTGTAAGGTGGTGTCATCTGCATATCTGAGCTTATTGATATTTCTCCTGGCAATCTTGATTCCAGCTTGTACTTCATCCAGCTGGGCATTTCCCATGGTGTGTGAACTGCATTGTACAGGAGGCAGTGATCGTTTCTTCTTTGCCTTTGGGTTCTCTTCTTTTCTCAGCTTTTTCTAAGGCCTCCTCTGACAACCATTTTGCCTTTTTGCACTTCTTTTTCTTGGGGATGGTCTTGATCCCTGCCTCCTGTACAGTGTCACAAATCTCTGTCCATAGTTCTTCAGGCACTCTGTCTATCAGATCTAATCCCTTGAGTCTATTTGTCACTTCCACTGTATAATCACAGGGATTTGATTTAGGTCATACCTGAATGGTCTGGTGGTTTTCCCCATTTACTTCAATTTAAGTCTGAATTTTGCAATAAGGAGTTCATGATCTGAGTCACAGTCAGCTCCTGGTCTTGTTTTTTTGTGGACTGTATAGAGCTTCTCTATCTTGGGCTGCAAAGAATACAATCAGTCTGATTTCAGTGTTGACCATCTGGTGATATCCATGTGTAGAGTCATCTCTTGTGTTGTTGGAAGAGGGTGTTTGCTATGACCAGTGCATTCTTTTGGAAAAACTCTGTCTTTGCCCTGCTTCATTTCATACTCCAAGGCCAAACTCACTTGTTACTCAAGGGTATCTCTTGACTTCCTACTTTGCTTACCAGTCCCCTATGGTGAAACAACATCTTTTTCTGATGTTATTCAAGAAAGCCTTGTAAGTCAGCATGGCAAAAGTCACAGGTGGGAGCAATTGTCAGAGTTGAACTGTGTCTGAAGTTCCCATAACCCACGGTGCTTGCTGATTTTTGGAGAAGCTTCAAGCTGTAAGAGTCAGACAGTCCTATTATTTGAAAAGAATTAGAGAAATCAGTGATCCATGTTTCTCCAGCACTGATGTTTAGACAAGGCCACTGATACCTGAATTGCTGCTGCTGCTGCTACATCACTTCAGTTGTGTCTGACTCTGTATGACCCCATAGATGGCAGCCCACCAGGCTCTGCTATCCCTGGGATTCTCCAGGCAAGAACACTGGAGTGGGTTGCCATTGCCTTCTCCAATGCATGAAAGGGAAAAATGAAAGGAAGTCGCTCAGTCGTGTCTGACTCTTAGAGACCCCATGGACTGCAGCCCACCAGGCTCCTCCATTCACGGGATTTTCCAGGCAAGAGTACTGGAGTGGGGTGCCATTGCCTTCTCCAACCTGAATTGTTAAGAGGGACCAAACATGCAACAAAGAAACTGAAGAAAATGAGCTTGTTCTCCCAATAGCTCTTGGCTCCTTGGAAATGTGCACAGGCCTGTTTCTCTAGCACTAGCGGCAAGTTGACTCTCTGATGCTTCATTAAGAAGAATCAAGTACTTGGTTTTTCCCAGGAGAAGGATCATTTGCATAGAGTTATTGGACTCCATTGCATATAGGTGGAGATGGTCCCAAGTTCATGGGCAAAAGTCGTTCCCTGTGGCTTTCCTTAGCTTTTAGGATTTTTTTTTTAAATTTCCAATTAAAAATGCTCTGAGTGAAAACAACCCACATCATTTTCTGAGCACTATGGAAGTACTCATCATCCAGGGTGTGTGTGATGCTGGAGATTACAGTAAGGACCAAGGGTTTTAGTGTTGTTCTTGCGGAGACTCAGGTGGGAAAGAGAAGATGCAGGTTTCAAGGGTTAGATTCTCTCTCCAGAATAGCCAGGGGAGAATCTGATAGCTGTGACTTTTACACGATATTTGAATATGCGGAAGCATCTGATAGTTTTACGTTTATCTGTTTTCCCGGTTTGTCTCCCACACTGAACGTTTAGCATCATGAGGCCCCTAGAGACCACGGTGGCAGGCTGCCAGCCTGGAGCTGGTAGAGGCCATGTTGGAAAGGGAACGATGTGGGTGTAGGGAGGCTGAGCCTTAGGCAGGCACCAGTGGGCCAAGGTCATAGACTCATGGGGAGGCTTATAATGTTGAATCAATGTTCTTGGTCCTGTTCAGTTTCTAGCCTTTCTGGGGCTAGAAATTTCACGTAGGGATCCAAAATATCAGACTGGATGAAAATTTTGTCTTTGGATAAATTTGTTTTTGGACTCTGCATCCACTATTTCAGTAGCAAAGGAAGTTTGACTATAAAATATAGTTTTCTACAAACAAGGAGTCATATAGTTCTTTCCTTTACAATTCTGATAGGCAGAAATCTATCACAGACCAGTGTTCAGGGGTATTTGTTTATAAGATAAGCCTTTGCTCTGGTCATAGTTATGTCACAGAGGGTGAAGGCTGGGCACGCTGTACGACAGACTTGGAAGTGTTGATTTTTATTTAAGGACCAATTAGTGGGGTAAGACCTTTCTGTCTCTGGCAAAACCCAGTGAAGTGTTTTCTTAAGGATGTGAGTCCTTAATGGGAGTCAGAAGCAAGCTTAGCGGGGAAGCTGCTCCATCATTACCCAAGAGTTCCGTTTAGTCAGAAGGCAGCTCAAGACAGGAACATGTGACATCACCGCTCAGCCTGGCTTGGCTGGTGACCCAGCACCCTTCTGGCCAGAGGCACGGGTGGCTGGCAGAGACGTGCCCTTCAGCACATCGCCCTTGACCTTTAGAAGAGTCATCTGCTGGATCCTCTATGACACAGCCCGCTGGATGCATAGACCTGTGGGCAGCTCACCCCCCCCCCCAAATCTGAATTCGACACATGGACACAGTCAAGGGCATGTTAACTAGGACAGTTAGATTGTATTTGATTAATGGTCATTGGCATGCTTGACTCAGAACTGTGGTGCCTGGACAAGGACCTGAAAGGCCAGAGAGACTCCAAGTTCACTGTTTCCTTCAAAACCATCCCAGGAAAGCTGGCAATGAGCCAAGGAGCTGACACTCACCGATGGCTTCAAGCAAGGAACAGGCGTCAACTTTCCACTTCTAGACCAGACACACTGTTGGCTGATGAGTCCCTTTTCTTTAGAGAAAACATCATTGATAAATCCTGAAGCTAAATGAAGGAACTCTGGAGAGAGAGAAATAACGATCAGATCAGATATGTCTTTAAGGCTTGAGAAAACGTACTGGAAAATTCCGAGTCCCCGAAACAAACTTTTGTGAAGCTGGGAACTGCCAAACTAAACATACCTATGAATCCAGACCTCTGCTGAGTAATTCTTCACAAACGTATTTGAGTGTCGGGGTCCAATAAGATCTCTCCTCTGCCATGCAAATAAGCTGTGCTTTTATGGGTGACAGTAAAAGAAAGTTTATCTGAGAATCTGATATTCTCTGCATGGAAGAAATTTTTTTTTCTTTCTGGCAGGAAAGCCTCATGATTCAAATAAATGCTGAATAAGAGTGAAGCAACAGGGTCTGCCCTCATGCTTAGGTTCTTTGATGGGAATGTAGACTGGATTCAAAAAGAAAACGTGCAGTGTATTCAGTGAGCTTTGGCTGTCTCTGCTGTGTTATGTGGAGGGAATGCAGCGTGCAGGGTGCGGGGCCACGAGGCAGATGGATGCAGGAGGTGTTTACAGGGAGGACTGCCGAGGATGAAGACCTGGCTTGCAAGTTGCCTGGGTGAGGCTGGAGGAAAGGGGGGAAAGGCAGGCAAGACCTGACCTCTTGTCTTCCAGGAGCCCCCTGATTTCCTTGGGCACATTCCTGCGGGTGGTGTGGCCTGGACTCCAGTGACCACCTCCTCCCCCTGTGTCTGTGCCCTCAGGGCCCCCTTCCTGGCCCCTGCCCTGCTCACATGCGTGACAACAGTGGATAAACAAGCTCTCTAGCTCTCCCTTAGTCCATTGCTCCCTCTCCCCGTCCCTCTCCCCCAGGGAAGACACAGCACGCGCAAGCTCCCTCGGGCCACTTCTGTGACTTCTTTGTATCTGAAGAGCCTCCATCATCCCCGCCATGTGTGATGCTGGTGACTCGCTTCTCTCTCTTAACTGGCTGCAGCCAGGGTAGGTGATGCTGCAACAGCTGCTGGAGTCCAGGGAGGAACCGGCCGCCAGAAAAAGACGCCAGGCAGCTCCGAGATTCTGGGCCCACGGTCCCGGAGCGCCCCAGGAGGCGTGCCCTGACTGTAGCCTCATCTCATGTATTTGGGAACAAAGGACCACAGAGACCCCGCCCCAGCCTTCAGTCTTGTCCTTTGCTTTTGCGTTGACTCTCCTAGTCAGGAAGAGTGACCAGACTAGGAGACCCAGAAGTCCACATGCTTACATGGATCTTAAGACGCTGTGGGTTTGCACGAGGGCAGGTGGGATTCTGATGGGCTCAGGCTGGCAGTGAGGGCCCCATCTGGATTCCTGGGCATCTCAGAAGTTGAGGGAGGCAACAACTTCCTTCAATGTGTGTAGAAGTGCATTGAGGCTGGAAGTCTGATCCCGAACAAGGATATCCGGGAACAAATTTAGGTTATCAGCTTAGAGAGCCTGTATTAAAAAGTTGAAACGTCACTTTGCTGACAAAGATCCACATAGTCAAAGCTATGGTTTTTCCAGTAGTCGTGTATGGATGTAAGAGTTAGACCAAAAAGAAGTCTGAGCACCGATGAATTGATGCTTTGGAACTGTGGAGATGGAGAAGACTCTTGAGAGTCCCTTGGACTGCAAGGAGATCCAACCAGTCCATCCCAAAGGAAATCAGTCCTGAATATTCAGTGGAAGGACTGATGTTGAAGCTGAAACTCCAATACTTTGACCACCTGATGAGAAGAGCCAACTCATTGGAAGAGACTCGGATGCTGGGAAAAATTGAAGGCAGGAGGAGGGGACGACAGAGCATGAAATGGTTGGATGGCATCATCGACTCAATGCCGTGAGTTTGAGCAAACGTTGGGAGAGAGAGTGATGGGCAGGGAAGTCTGGCATGCTGCAGTCCATGGGGTTACAAAGAGTCTGACACGACTGAGTAACTGAACAGAGAGCCTGGGAGGTGCAGGGTCAAGTGTTGGTGGTCTGGGGTAATACATGAGATGACGTGGGAGAACAGAGAAGGGGCGACAAGCCACATCTGGTGCTCCTGTGGTCAGCTGTGCAGACAGGGCAGCCAGTTTCTCTTCAGGACTAATATAAAGGGAACATTCTTTTTGGCCCTATTGGGCTGAGCACAGTGCCGCCCCTTTACTTAGACATAGATGATAACCTTTCCAACACACACCTCATCTGATCTCCTGTGTCAATGTTTACAAGGAAAAAATCAGCTTGTCATTTTAGCTACAGTATTTATATCCACCCATAAAACTGCACATGGAAACCACAAACAAATTTATTTGCCATTTTTTGAAAATTTGGCCCTTAAAGGGCATTAGCAAGAACATTGTGCCATTAGCACAGATTGTTTTTAAAACACTTGAAAAGATCCAAATTCTGTTGAATCTGGGGGCCAAGTAGACTGAAAATTGTATCCTGTATCCCAGGAGCTAATGCAGGCTAGATGTGAGCACAGGAGAGCAGAGAGCCATTTTGCAGTGACCCGTGTCCTGCACGGAGGCCATATGAGACTGGACACGTTTCTATCAGTGCAGCTGGCAGTCCCTCGGCCACAGAAGGCCTCTCCTAGAGGAAGCCCGAGTGTCCCTTGGCTTGAGTCCTCCGGCAGGGCTGGGCCCGGGGATGGTGAGCTGTTTCCTGGTGCCTTCAAGGAGCCACCCCAGATTTGTGTCTCAACAACAGGGCTCTGTGTTCCCATCTTATCATCACTGCCATTAGGAGAACATCCAGTGTCTTTTCCGTCTGCCCCCTCCACACAAATCCCAAGCCCCAGTGCTACCACGTGTCCTAGGTGCTTCCAAAACCATGATCTGTCTGTGCCCTTGTCCAGGACGTCCTTGCAGAGGTCATGGCCGAGCCTTGGTCCCCCTGGAGCCTTGTCTCTGTGATGATCACCCACCCCAAGCTGGCCAATCAGAATCTCTCCTGGGAATTGCAAAACTTGACGGAGCCGAGCTTGCAGGTGTCTGGAGCAGAGCCATCCAAGGGCTGGACCAAGTGGACAGCTGCCCTGGCTCTCTAACTCCCAGGACTGGATTATCAATCTTCCTTCTGCTCTGGAACCTGTCTTTGTAGAGTGCCCCTTTTCCTTAACAATGATGTGAAGTTTTTCAGAGCTTATTATGTCCTTTGCTAAGGACTTCACATACAGCATTTTGTTTCAAAAGCTCCTGTTACATCCGTATCCCACAGTTGAAGAAACTGGGGCTCAGAAATTTTGCATGATTCCTTTAAGCAAATAGATTGTCAAATTTTTAATGCTGATGTCACGTAGCCCCTTGAGTAATTTCAATCGTGTTGTCAGTTTCTACAACTCCTGATGTCAGACTAGGTTCATTCTACCCTGTGATGTCCTTCTTGACTGACTGGATGATTCCCTCCTCTTGATCCCAATAGGACTGGCTCATCTCTATCTCACATCATTGGTTGGTTTCCTTCTTTCTCAAAGTCTATGACTTCATGAGCAGTAGAGCCCTAGGATATGTATGTCCATCGCGGGAGCAAAGTAGGAACTCAGTGAGTGTTTGTTGGATGGATGCCTGACCCCCCTTACCTGGGCAGATGGACAGGACAGAAAGAGAAAGATAAGAGCAGGTGACACCAGCTCAGCCACCATGCGTATGTTTCCATATACTCTGGAAGCGGGTACATCGACTGAGGAACAAGAGCTGTTTTGAGAACGAAATTCTAATAAGATCAAATAACTTGATTTGAATCATTTCCTTAAATTAATTCAGAAAATACATGTTGGTGATCTTAAATCTCAGTAGATACTGGGGCACAGGAAGACCAGTGTGAGGGGGATCTCTGGACCTGAGGGGTGGCGAGCAGGGAGGTCCATGATCTGCACACATATGGATAGGTCAGGTCAAAGAGTGTCAAAAGGCCCCTGGAGTGGAGAAGAACAGAAAAAGGAGGGGTGGTCTCCCCTGAGAAGTGGCAGGGGTGACCTCAAGGGCAAAGAGGCTGAAGGCCCCACAGATAGAGGACCCAGAAGGATGCATGGAGAGGGGTCATGTGTACTGGGGGAGCAGAGAAGAGGAGGGCAGGTGGGAATGGCTGTCGTTGGAAAGGCTGACTTTGCTAAGGGGATACAGCAGAAGGTTTTGTCAGTTTCTCTCCTTATGCATGCTGTTTCCATGTGGAAGGAAGGAAATACTGCTACTGTCAGGCTGGTTGCAGTTTGTGCTGGTGGCTTTCAAACCGTGATGCTAGGGCACCAGGATACTTTTAAAATGCAGGTTCCTCAACTTGTCCTATAGAATTGTAATTCACCAGGTACAGGGCAGAACCCAGGAACCTGCATTTTTATTAAGCTCCACAGGTGATTCTTATGCAATGGGTCCTTTCCACTTGATTTGTAAACAATGTCCCAGAGTCTCTGTGATGAGGACATCCTCTCTGTTGGTTTAAGAGACCATGGGAAGGAGGCTTTTGGTTTTCTGATAAGATGACGGCTGTGGGGAGAGTTTAGGTTCAGAAGACAAAGACCATGGGTGTTCAATTCTTTTTCATAGAAAGAATGCACGATGCCTCTCTGGAGTCTGCTATAAAATAATCAGGAGCTCCTAGGCAAATCCTAGGGATGGGATTTTCAGCTGGGACTGGCAGTGGGCAATGGGAGAAGCTCCCTGGGGGCACACTGGCCCTCAATCAAAGTGACCGCCTGGGACCTGCACCAGGGTTTCCAAAGGCTGTGCTGGTTATAAGCTTTGGCGTCAGGCACGTGGATATTATTCCTGGTTCTGTGCAGTTATTTCCCTCTTTTATGCTCAGTTCAGTTCAGTCGCTCAGTTGTGTCTGACTCTTTGTGACCCCATGGACTGCAGCACACCAGGCTTCCCTGTCCATCACTAACTACCGGAGTTTACTCAAACTCAAATCCATTGGTCAGTGATGCCATCCAACCATCTCATCCTCTGTCCTCCCCTTCTCCTCCTGCCTTCAGTCTTTCGCAGGATCAAGGTCTTTTTCCAATGAGTCAGTTCTTCACATCAGATGGCCAAAGTATTGGAGCTTCAGTGTCAGTCCTTCCAAAGAATATTCAGGACTGATTGCCTTTAGGATTGACTGGTTGGATCTCCATTTATGCTCAAACCTTCAGTAAAAGTCTGTTGCACAAGGCAGCACTGGGTTAGGAGTGTTTTAGGGAATTAAAGACCTGCATTCGCATTTATTTTTCAGAGCAGAGTATAAAGATATGGCTGAGATGGCGGGCTGTGGTTACATGAAATCTCAAACTGTGTACCTTAAAACAACAGAAACTTTTCTCCTCGTGGTTCTGGAGAAGCAAGTCTAAAATGTGTTGGCAGAGCCTTGGTCCTTCTGAAACCCGTCGGAAGATCCTGCCTTGCCTTTTCCAGCTTCTGGCGTGACATCCGTGGCTGACAGCCCCAGTCTCTGCCTCTGGCATCCTGTGGTGTCACTCCTGTGTGTGTCTAAATTCCCCTGTTGTTATAAGGACACCTGTCATACTGGATCAGGATGCACCCTGATGACCTCATTTTATTATTTTTAAAGTTTTAAGTATTTATTATTTATTTGACGTCATTGGATCGTCATTGGGCTTCCATGGTGTCTCAGATGGTAAGAATCTGCCTGCGATGCGGGAGACCTGGTTTTGATCCCTGGGTTGGGAAGATCTGTTGGAAGAGGGCATGGCAACCTTCTCCAGTATCCTTGCCTGGAGAATCTTCATGGACAGAGGAGCCTGGCAGGCTACAGTCCACGGGGTGGAAAAGAACAGGACATGAGTAAGCGACTAAGCACAGCACAGGGTCTTAGTTGCCTCATGCGGGATCTTTCATGTGGTACAAGGAGCCTCTGGTTGTGACCTTTGACCTTCGGAGTATGTGGGCTTCAGTAGTTGTGGCCTGTGGGTTTAGCTGCTCCAGGGCATGTGGGATCTCGCGCGGACGAGGGACTGAGCCTGCACCTTTTGCATTGTGAGGTGGATACTCAACCACTGGACCACTAGGAAAGTCCCAGATGACCTCATTTTAACTTTAATAATCTGCAAAATGTCTATTTCCAAGTAAGGTCACATTTACAAGTACTGGGCGGTAGGACTGGAATATATCTCTTTTTTTAGGAGCACAAAACAGCCTGTAACACGTGAGAGCATGCTTGCATGCTCAGTGACTGAGTCTTGTCGGACTCTTTGCCACCAACGTGGGGTTCCCCAGGCAAGAATACTGTAGCAGGTTGCCATTTCCTCTCCAGGGGATCTTCCCGACCCAGGGATCGAACCCACGTCTCCTGTATCTCTTGCATTGGCAGGTGGATTATTATTATTATTTTTTACCACTGTGTCAGCTGGGAAGCCCAGATGTAAGACTGGGTCCCCTTCTATCACAACCTTCTCTCAGAATCTTGAGCAATATTCTGGAGGGAGAATGAATTATTGGAAGAAGTATTAGCAATTTGTGAGGCTGGAGTTCGTACTCATTACTTTATCAGGCTATTACAAGACAAGTGACCCCAGACGAACTTGGGCTCACTCTGGTTACATCTGTCATGAGTGGTTAGGGCTCAGCACTGTTTGTCAAATGCATTACCTAACTCCGCTTGTCCTGTAGCCAATTCTGCGTCATCATCCCAGGATTTGAGTCTGGCTCGTGTCGGGCCAAGCTGAGCTCTCCATGCAGAGAGACACTTACTAAATGCTTTCAGTGTTCAGACAATTAAATGAAATATTTGTGGGGCTCAGGTTTTCCGACAAAAAGATGGCTATGCAAAGTCAGAGCCTCGTTCCTTTACTAAAGGCTGGAAAAGTAAGCAGAGGCTTGGTTACACAGTCCCTTGGCTAGCGGTGCTGTGCTTTGACACAGGTCACATTCTGATGTCTGTTTCTGATCATAAACACCTGGCCTGGAAGCATCCGCAGTGTGTGTCATTTTTAGAGTCCGGGATGGCAAATTTGAAATTCAAATATCGTGAACAGCAGAGCGAGCATAGCTATAAAAGTGTTTCAGACTACAGTGTTTTAAATGAAGGTTAATTTTCTGATAAAATAGAAAATGAAGGAAAAATTATCTCCCTGCACGCAAGCATGTCTTGGAATACTATAGCTCAATTAGATGTTCCGATTGTGCAAACAATCAGCTTCATGTCTTGTTAAATGTCTCCTTTTCAAATTATGAAGCTTTCCTATACTAAGGTTAGCAGGGGTATTAAGGGTGCAACAGATAAAAGCTCCATCTGAGACAGAAGGAAAATTATAACTTGAGAGGGTTCAGAACTAAATGAGAACTTCATAAAATCCCATAGTGCATCCCAAGTTATTAAAAATTGTCCAGCATGGAAATTAACTGCTAGCCTCAGAGGAAAGAAAAGTTATTACTTTTTGCCGTCTTCCCCTGAGATACTGCACACTTCTTACTCCATGGAGTTTTGCTTTGTGTGTGTACGGAAATACACGTCAAGCTTGTTAATCAGATATATACAATACATTATCTGCAAAATAGTTTTTTAGGGACACAGACTGTTTACTGCTTATGGGCCCTGGGTTTTGGAGAAAGGGAAGGAGAAATCTTTGGAACTTTTCCTGCAAATCAAATTTGATACCCAAAGTTTTATGAGTGCATCATTTTTTTTTTTTTTTCGGATTCATTCTCAAGTCTTTTAATTCAGCTCTTACTGTGATGTATCCAGAACAGAGAGAAGTGCGTTCACTTTGTGCTGAGTGTTTCTGGTGCTCTTGGTAAAGGCACAGGAGTGTAAACACACACTTTACGGCTCTTGGTGGAGTTTGTTCACCATGTGTAGGGAGGAACCCTCATCTTGGTAAGATGTTTCGTATCAGTCATGCTGTTACATTTGTCTCCTCATTCTTGTCCTCAGTGTCCAGTTCTTGCCAGTGCCTGTGCTGCCAAAACCCACTAAAACCCCTTCCTGCCTCTCAGCTCCCCACTGACCCCCTCCTTCCCAAGAGAGCTCAGCCTGGTGGCTGGCTGGCATCATGGTCCTGCCTTCCTGTGTGCCTCTCTTAAACTTTCTCCTGGGCATTTTCCCAGGCTTTGTGCAGCTCAGGGGTTGCATCTTCCAGGAAGCTCTCTCTGCCCCCAGGCTCCTCTGATGAGCTCTTTGTATTAACACAATGTCCTGTTGCTTGCTCCTGGTCCATCTTCCCCTGGATCATCAGGTCTAAGGGCAGCATCTGGGTCATGTCCACCTGATATTCTGGCCAGTAGTGCAGTAACTGACACGTCCTGGGCGCTTAACCAATGCTTGTTTGCTCCTTGTGTGAGTGATAATTGAATATACTGAGGTCTCCAGAGAAGACACAAGGCTCTTCTTGGAAGATAAGATATGCCTTCACTGAAAACCTAAAAAATATGATCCAATAAATTCAGGACTGATGAGGCTGTTCTCAGTTTGCTTGGCACAAAGGTTCATCACACTCTGATTCTCAGGTTGGAACAGGGCTGTGCCTGGTTAAGAGAAGAAGAAGTTTTAGGTGGATCAGTGGACAGTAGCTTGGCAGACTCTATCACCTAATGCAATGAATTGCTGGAAGTGGTCGTGAATGAGATAAATTTTATCTCAGAAAAGGAAAGTAAGAAGAATTGTCCTGGATCCCTTATATACTCGAACATCTTTTTCTGAAGGGAACCCAGTTCCTTGCATTGTCTAGCGAAGGGCTTTAGGATTATAGCCAAGTCAAGAATTTTGGAGCCATCCAGCCTATGTATCAATCCCATTATATTAGCTGGAAAAATCTAAGAAAGGGGCCAATTTCTGTGTATCTCAGTTTTCTCATGCTCAAGAGGGGATTAAGAAGCATCATGAAATTGTAGTGATGATAAATAAGACAATATTTTGTACCTTATTCAAAACAGAGGGGACTTCCCTGGTGGTCCAGTGGTCAAGAATCCACCTTGCAATGCAGAGGACATGGGTTTGGTCCCTGGCCAGGGAAATAGATCCCACATGCTGAGGAGCAACTAGGCCCACAAGCCACAGCTACTGAAGTCCTGTGCTCTGGAGCCCGTGTGCCACGGCTACAGTTCATGCACGCCAACGAAAGTTCCCACATGAAGCGACGAAGATCCCACATATTGTAACTAAAACCCGACACAGCCAAAAAAATTAATTAACTTTAAAAATAAATAAATAAAATAAAACAAAGTTTGGAGGGTGCAATACTTTAGCTAGGAAAGAGTGACTTAGCTGGCTAATCACTTAGCTAAGGAGGATTTTGAATCCTGATTTGTCTTACAAAAAAATAGGACTTTTCCTGCTCTCCTGGACGGTTTCCCTACAAACCCACTGTTCTGTGTGCCTTTGACATTGGTGTTTTGAGTCTTGTGGACTCCTGTAGTTTGCTGCATTGATTTCGGGGGTTTTGCCACCCTCAGAGGACTGTTCATGAGTCATTCTGTCGACTACCCGACACCACAGGCGTTTTCATGGAAATCCAAGCTATATGTTGTTGTTCCTAAATTTTTAGTTTTCAAAGAACATTCCTGGACCTGGCTGCAAAATCCCATAAATTCAATTGAAATCAGTCACGTTTATGATGGGGTTGTTAAAAAGCTGTAAGTGTTATGGATTTATGACTCCATGCTCACATTCAGCTGTTCCCTGCTTCTGCTTCTAGGTCTTTCTATCCTGTGTGGGATCAAATTTATGTTTGTGGGTGAGATCATTATAAATCTTTTATGCAACACAAGTGCAATTTTAAATGTTTGCAAGCATGGAGAACTAGGCCCAGGATATATCTGCTATATTTCATAGATTATGGCTCTTGTATAACCAGCAAACAAACAAACAAAAATCTCTCAAACTCAAACCTAAACATTAAACTTTGTAACCAGCACCCCGCCTTCACTGAAGAGGGGCTGCCTTAAAATGGAGCTAAACTTTGACTCCCTGGATGTTGTTTTAAAATTCTCTTCTTTTTCACATTCAAAAAAATTGCTGTCATTGATGACCCTCTTTCCAAGAGTCCCTTACTGACTTCTAACTGAGTTTGGTGAGAAAGGAACAGTTTTTGTGATGAGAATTTCATGTCCCTTTTTGCACGGGTAGGTAGGAAAAGCAAGGCCAGCACAGGGCAGCTGTTGGCCTGATCTTCTGTATCTTTTTCAGTCTTGACCCTGAACTTGTGTGTCACAGATATCAAAATGTTAAAGATGATATCGACATCAGAAGTCTTTTTTTTTTTCTTTTAGAGAAAAATATTATGAAAATGAAAGGTTATGTCTATCTTCTGTCAAGGAAATAGCTGGGGGCTGGGTGCCTACCACAACAGGGAGACTCGAACTCTGTGATAACAGGGCGAGGTCTTAAGACCATCTGAACGAGAAACTTGGAATTAAACCCACTCAAATGATGTGACCAAATTAAAAGGGATAAGGGAATGTGATGAAGTATCATTAAAAGCAAATAATGAGATGGATGTTAACATGCTCAAACGTTTTGTGCTGACTTCGGGCCTTGGAGCACGAGGCTCTCGTTTTTGCTGTGTTGTCAGTAGGAAATGATTCTTAAATTAATCTAGGCAACAGAATCATCTGGAGGAACTTTAATAAAACAAACAAAAAAAATACCCGTTCAAGATCCCATCTCAGATCTGATTGCTGCAGCCGCAGCACCATCCCTCTGTTTTTATTGAGATCTGTGGCAGGATTTTGGGAATGAGAGTGTAGTTTGAGGGTCCTGCTCTGTCTACAGCCTTTTGAAAATGAGTGTGGATGCCCTTGGGCTTGTGTCTTGATAGGAATGAATTCTAAGTAATGTGTGACTTTAGGGCCTCACTCTCCTCTTCTTTTACAAACAGAGAATGGAAGCTCAGAGAGGTTTCCTACTTGTCCTAAGGTTGCACAGCTTGTTGGGGAGTTGAATTGAGACCTGAATTCAGGTCGCAGGGCCTAGGCATCTTTCACTAGACTTGTGATTCTGTCTCTGAGCCCTGAAGTAACCCCAGGCTGCTGCGGCAAACTCACACGGGCCCTTAGGCTGTTTGCGATTGTCAAGCTGTGGAGGGCTGCAGTCCGAGGGGGTCACAAAGAGTCAGAACAGTGGAGTGACTAACACACAGGAAAGCACCATGATGCTCTCATCTATCAGACAATGTCTAGACTAGCAGCTTGAGAAAGCTCTGTTTCCATGTTGGGCCAGGCTGCATTCCTTTTAATGACATATTTTTCTAGAACTGGGGTTTTGAAGGCTGCTGGGAATGAAAGTAGCTGTTGCATGAAAATCAGTAAGAAGCAGGACAGGAGGGTAGGCCATGTCTACTCAGAGTCCAAGGATTGAGAACTTGTGCTGAGCCCAAACGGGGCCCACACCCACTAGCAAGTGGCTATTTTTAAATGAAAAACAAATGTTATTTTTTTCTTTCAGTTAGTGTGCTTTTTTTTTTAAGTGGCTACTAACTTCCTAGGACAAGAATGCTTATAAATTAACTACTTAATAATTGGAAACGTTAGTTATTTCTTTTGGCGCAGGACTCTGTGTAAAACTACTGGGACATTAAGGACACCAAGAAAGAGGAAAGTTAAAGAATTAGATCTCACTGTCTGCCTGTTACCACACACTCATTTCTGACTCGGATTTTCCAAAGCTTTGGTTTTCTGAGTTTTGGGAAAAAAAATTGATATCGTCTCTTCTTTTGGTGTTGGTGGTCTTGCCATTTATTTTAGACTCCTTGCTTTCAGATGAGTCTGTTTATGAAAGAGTTTCAAAATACAGTGATTTTTGTTTCAGCAACAAGACCGTTATATTTCTTGTGAAGTGAGGTTACATTCAGGGCTGTCTTATGGAGGAGTGGTACGGATAATACAGATGGACACAGGACGTTTATCTGTACAAAATATCAACCCTCCTGCATGTCATTCTATGTCACAATCCCATTCCGTTGGGCTCTGTAGACAGTATGGGCTTCTAGAAACTCCTGTGGAAATGCAGGTATTTCCTGGCAGACTTGTTTTGGTTAAACTTAACTGTTACTGAAAAGTCAGACTGGAGGAAGAGGATGAGGTTTTTCCCATTCCTGGAGACAGAAGACAGCGGGATGGAAGCTGAAGATGGGGGCACAGTTGCTGATGGAGCGACTTCCTGGGACCGGCTGGCTCTTCCTAAAATGCTACGGAAAACCATCGCCAAGGACCTAGTGGAGGGAGAGCTCCAACTCTTGAGCTATTTCAGATTTTGTCAAGATAATCCATTTCACTTTTTGGTCATTTTGTTTATTTGGTAAAAACAAACTCTTCCATCTGCCTTAGTGTTTTACCTTTCCAGAAGTTTTTAAAATTCTTTTTTCTGTTTTTTTTTTTTTTGCCTAATATCATTTGGTTCTCCCTATAACCCTCAGAGGTGGTGGTTTAGTTGCTAAGTTGTGTCTGACTCTTGCAACCCCATGGACTGTACCCTGCCAGGCTCCTCTGTCCACGGGATTTTCCAGGCAAGAATACTAGAGTGGGTTGCCATTTCCTTCTTCAGGGGATTTTCCCGACCTGGGGATCGAACCTCAGTCTCTTGGGTCTCCTGCATCTGGCAGGCAGATTCTTTACCAATTGAACCACCAGAGAAGCCCAGCCCTTGGAGGTAGGAAGTCAGAATTATGAATCTTGGCTTTAAGCGATGTAAATACTGAGGCCAAACAGGAGAGATGCCTTGAGCAGTGGAGGGAAGAGAAGGAACAGAAGCCAAGCTTCTGGCTCTCAGTTCAGTGCTCTTTGCTTCTGCTGCATTTTTACAGGCTTGAGCACATTTGGTGGTGGGTGTCGTCACCATCAGGAGGACTAAAGGGGCTGCTGGCCATCGTGGCTCATCTTTGCTCAGCATCACTGCTCAGTGCTGCAGGTGTCCTGATGGCCCTTGGTTCGATGGTCCGTGGTTCAGTGAGCCTCTCCCCCGCCCCTTCTGCAGCCTGTCCCCTGCTGTAGCTGCTGCGTTTTGCTCATTATCTTCTGTGCTCCCAGCACAACTCCCAGTCCCCTCCTTTTAGGTTCCTTAAACGCAATCTTGAAATGAGATCTCAGGCACAGGATACAGGTCACCAGGCCATTGTATTTCCCCAAATGCGACTTCAAACCCATGATTCCATGTGGTCTCCCTCATGGCCTGCGAAAGGGACCTGTAGCCTACTGTTGGTCTGAGAGCTACGGGTTCTTCTTCCAGTTCTGGAAGGCCCCACCCCGTTCATGTACCACATACGTATGGCATCAAGCAAAGGCAGGCTTGTTTGGTTGAAGGGGAGATGCGTATATTATATGTTTTCACACATACAGTGCACGGAGATCAGTCTAAAGCCAGTCTCACAGACAGGAAGCATCCAGGGTGCTTCCAGGTCCCCAGTGGAAGAAATCATTTGCAAGGGCCATGGTAACTGTTCAGTCTGAACAAGACCATACAGCCAGGACATTTAATAGTGTTGGTCTGGCCTTTCAACGCTTGGGTGAGGCCAGGAAACTGCATTTAATGGACTGAAGGCTGCAGTATAGAAAATGAGAGGACTGCTGTAAAAACAATAGAGACCGTGTTACCACCCCTCCCTCTAAGGAGCTGAGTCTCAGCTCTGTAAAGGGGAGCCTGAGATGGGTGTGTTGGCAGCCCCAGGGACATGTGGCCCTGGGCTGATCTGCGTGTGGTTAGAGACCTCCCCCAGAGTCCCCGCCCCACCTCTCCAGGACACATGCCACTGAGTCACAGGCACCAGGCCAGTCATCTCGACACAGGAAGTCAGGCACCTGCACTTCTTTGCGGTGAAAATAACTCATGGGGGGAAGTTTTCAGCCAGGCTCGTCAGAGTTCAATGGATGAACCTCATACTCAAGGCCACACCCAAGCCTTGAGCGCTGTGGTTGTATAAATAACCCCAGAAATGACACTGCAAGGCTGGCTTCTCCTCTTCATGGTGGGACTGGGGAGTTCATTTCCACAAAAGGGGAGGGAGTGAAAGTCACCCTCTGCTCCCTGGATCCCCACACCTGTCAGATGGGCCCGAAGAAGCGCTTCCTTCCTTCCTTTCATTCTTCCCACTGGAACTGGGCAGCGGGCGGACTTTCCATGTGCTTGTCAGCATTGGGAGCAGGTGCGCAAGCAGAAGTGCGAGAAAACAGCTGATTTGGCTGCAGAGAGAGAGATTCTCACTCGCTTCCGATTTCCATATGACTGTATGTCATCAGGCACTGACATGTTTTCAGGACAAAATCCCCTTCTTGTGACACAAGGATTGGCACTAAGTTGTTCCACATCATAAGGGTGACGGCTCTGGCTCAGGCAGATGTGGTCTGTTCACCACAGAAGGAATTCTAGGACTCGACTACGTTCAATCTTAAGCAATCCTTTGAAAGGGCTACCTGGGTAGCTCAGCGTTAAGAATCCCTGTGTAATGTAGGAGATGCGGGTTTGATTCCTGGGTTGAGAATAACCCTGGAGAAGGAAGTGGCAACTTACTACAGTATTCATGGCTAGAAAATCCTATGGACAGAGGAGCCTAGCAGGCTACGGTCCAAAGATTCGGACACAAAGTGACTGAACAATAGGATCGTGGACAGATTTAGGGAATGGGATAGTAGCATTCATACTATTTATATTCTGATTTTGAGGAGGGCATGGCAACCCACTCTAGTATTCTTGCCTAAAGAATCCCATGGACAGAGGAAACTGGTGGGCTGTGGTCCATAGGGTCACACAGAGTCAGATACGACAGAGGTGGCTTAGCACGCACGCGTGCAATCCTTTGAAAACCGAGGAAGCAAGTATCAATCAATCTCCTAACATTCAGATGGGAGCACTGAATCTTAGAGTCTCACAAAGCAGGTCAGTGAAAGGTGGATCTGGAGCTGAAGGCAATACACTCATAACTGGCACTGAGGCTAAGTTGCATGGTCAAGGTCTTCAAGTGGTACATGACACCAGAAATGGTGCCCAAGTAGGCGGGCTGGAAGAAAGTGTGTTAGTTTCTCAGTCATGTTCAACACTCTGCAACCCCAGGGACTGTAGCCCTCCAGGCTCCTCTGTCCATGGGTTTCTCCAGGCAAGAATACGGGAGTGGGTAGCCATTCCCTTCTCCAGGGGATCTTCCCACCCAGGAACTGAACCCAGGTCTCCTGCATTATAAGCAGATTCTTTATCGTCTAAGTCACCAGGGAAGCCCACCACTAGTTATGAGAGATGTTGGTATTTTTTTGCCTAGAATAGTCAAGAGTAGAGACTTTAGATAAAAGCTAGAGTCCTTGGGACAATTTTTATCCTGGTGTTTTAGTTTCAGGGATCTAATTCTGATGGCCTGTTTTCAAGTATCCTCTGTGGTTATTTAAATTTTTAAATGAAAACGTGCTTGATTATTCTCTTAGCCTCATCATTTACTCTTCTTTATAAAATTATTTGGCAAATAGCTGATAGTAAAGAAGTCACAAATACAATCCCTTTCAGTTTTTCTGTTGAAGGTCTCTTTCCTTTTCATGTGTGGGGCCAGACCTGCTCAGGACAGAGTCAATGGGATATTTACTGTTTGCCAATGCTATTTTACTTTGTCAACAAAGGTTCGTTTGTCTAGCCAAAACTATGGTTTTTCCAGTAGTCATGTATGGATGTGAGAGTTGGACTATAAAGAAAGCTGAGCACTGAAGAATCGATGCTTTTGAACTGTGTTGGAAAAGACTCTTGAGAGTCCCTTGGACTGCAAGGAGATCAAACCAGTCAATCCTAAATCTTAAAGGAAATCAGTCCTGAATATTCATTGGAAGGACTGATGCTGAAGCTGAAACTCCAATACTTTGGCTACCTGATGTACAGAACTGACTCCTCGGAAAAAACTCTGATGCTGGGAGAGACTGAAGGCAGGAGAAGGGGACGACAGAGGATAAGATGATTGGATCGCATCACCGACTCAATTGACATGAGTTTGAGTAAACTCCGGGGATTGATGATGGACAGGGAGGCCTGGCGTGCTGCAGTCCTTGGGGTCCCATAGAGTGGGACATGACTGAGCGACTGAACTGAACTGAATGTTATTTTAGAGTACTGGGAAAACTGAGTGGAGCTTTTCACCTTCATCATACTCTAGGGTCTTATACTGGACAAAAAATGAACCGTTACGTTAAAAAGATCCTATTGCAGGTACTGAAAGTGATTCAGTGGCCCATGAGGCCCCTGGTCCTTTCTACAGAACCAGTAGGAAATGACTTCTGTATGAAAAAATATTGAACTGATGAACTCATTTCCTCTTCCTGAGCATAGACTTCTGCTTCAGCATCTGTTAAGGTATCACCAGCTGCTGTTACAGGTAAACCCCCTGTGTCTCAGTGGCTTAACACACTAAGGGGGTTTCTTCGTGTCCAGGCAGACTGGACACTGCTGCTCATTGACTCCCACCTGCTCTTTCAATGATCAAGGATATTTCCTGATTATACCTCAATTCTATCCTCCTTGTCATTGAGTTGGTGTTTGTATTTCCTTGGCCAGAACTCAGTGACATGGTCATACCTAATTGCAGATGAGGGCATTTGAACCAGCATATATGTTTAGATTTATGTATTAAATCCCTTAAAAAGAGGGGGGAAAAGTAGTTCCTTTTTAAAGGCAACTTGTGAAAAGAGATACACTATTATTAGGTTGGCATTTTATTCTTGATGATTGATGGCTGGTTATTTTCACCAGTGAGCTTGCATCCTTTGCTTTGAAGACTGGTCAATGTTCCCATCATTCTTTGAGTTCCTTCCAGTCTCCTCCAGGCAGGGGGAGGATACCTCATCTTCCATTCCCATCTTCATCTCTCTCCAATTATTACATTGTATTGAATCTACTCATTTACATATGTTGGGAGAATATCAGTTTCCTGGCAGGGATCATGTCCTTTGAGCTCTTACATCCCACAAACAACTCTTAACATTTTTTTTGCTGAATAAATGATGCATGAATGGTAGGTTTTAGATTAGCCCCAAGGGTATGAGTTTAGATATGGGAGTTCAGTTCAGTTCAGTCGCTCAGTCGTGTCCGACTCTTTGCAACCCCATGAATTGCAGCACATCAGGCCTCCCTGTCCATCACCAACTCCCGGAGTTCACTCAAGCTCACGTCCATTGAGATGGTGATGCCATCCAGCCATCTCATCCTCTGTCGTCCCCTTCTCCTCCTGCCCCCAATTCCTCCCAGCATCAGAGTCTTTTCCAATGGGTCTCTTCGCATGAGGTGGCCAAGTACTGGAGTTTCAGCTTTAGCATCATTCCTTCCAAAGAAATCCCAGGGCTGATTTCCTTCAGAGGTCTGCTAAGGCCAGGAGTGGCCACACAGGGTCCAAGATGATCCTGATGTTCCCTTCTGCCAAGGGTCTACAGGAATCTGAGTGAAGCCAAGGGTGGGGCTGCTCCCTTTGGTTGACTCAAGCTCACAAATAGGGCCTAGAATCAAATTTTGTGTGCATGCTAAGTTGCTTCAGTCATGTCCAGCTCTTTGCAATCTCTTGGACTGTAGCCCACCAGGGTCCTCTGTCTATGACATTCTCCAGACAAGAATACTGGAGTGCACTGCCATGTTTTCCTCCAGGGTAATCTTCCTGATCCAGGGATTGAACCCTAGTCTTTTATGCCTTCTGCATTGGCATGTGGATTTTTTACTCCTAGTGCCACCTGGGAAGAACCAACATTTAAATCAGTCTCTTTTTATGTGATGATAGTTCATTTGGGAAAGAAATTTTTCAGGAGACTTTCCCATTATTTATCAATTTTAGGGTCTATGAATAGCTTTGAATACCAAATTGCATGTGAAAATGATTGTGTTTGCTATTGAATAATTGACTGATCTGTGACTCACAGCTTTTGAAAGAGGGGGTCCTGGCTAATTGCACCTGCAAGCTACTGATTGCACCTGCAATTAGGCAATTTTGGGGGCAGTTTTTCTCTTTCCATTTAATTGCCCAGATGACAGTGGGGAGTCCCCTTTACAAATCGGGCCTATTATCTCATCGGGAGCCTTTGCAAATATAAGATGACCCCAGAAACAGATGGAGAAAATATATAGTTTTATTTCCTGCACATCAATTAATGCCAGTAGTGTAGCCAACATTCCTGCACTTTTTCTTCCAGTAAGACATTTAAGTTTATTGAATCAGTCAATAACCCATAATGTAATTTAGCACTTCAACATCTAGTTTTGTTATTTTATTAAAATATATATATATATCCATAATGGTTATAATTCTTAAAAACATTTGCATTTTTGTCTGTACTTGTTAGAGAGTCTTCTGAAAGTGATTACTGTCATTCTGTTGCTTTTGGAGAGGGATATAAGAATCCACTGAGATCTGGTCCTTTCAGTAACTGACTACATACTGGTTATTGGTTTTGACTCCAAGGTGTAGAAATCGACCCCAACTATGCAAGGAGATCAAACCACTCAGTCTTAAAGGAAATCAACTCTGAATATTCATTTGAAGGACGGTTGCTGAAGCTGAAGCTGCAAAACTTTGGCTACCTGATGTGAAGAGCCAACTCATTGGAAAAGACCTTGATGCTGGGAAAGATTGAAGGCAAAAGGAGAAGGGGACGGCAGAGGATGAGATGGTTAGATAGCATCATCGACTCAATGGACCTAAATTTGAGCGCACTCCGGAAGATAGTGGAGGATGGAGGAGCCTGGTATGTTACAGTCCATGAGGTCAGAGAGTCAGACACAACTTAGCGACTGAACAGCCTCAGTACAACTCCATCTGTTATGTAGATTACTCCTCTTAACAAGGGCACTATGTTAAAATTCAATGGGACTTTAAAGAGATCTTGCTTATATTTACTTAGTTTTTTGAGTTTTGGGTCATATTTGCTGTGTAGCTGATACAGAGATGCGCTGCTCAAATGCTCTTTTGAGAACAAGAATGCTTCCCACTTCAGTGAGTGTAGCTGGCTGACTGTTAGTTTTCCTGGAGACCTGCCTCAGTTTTCCAACCATGGGTCTGCTGATGCCCATGTGAAGGTGTGGAGGAAGGGTCTATTCATGCTTGTTGCACTGGGACTTTCTGAAGGTGATCTTTGCCCTGCAGCTCCCTGGGAAGACACGGCCGTGCCCTTTGTCACTGCAACCTGCCAGCTCCTCTGCCCAATCTTGCTTTCTCCCATTTCTTTCTTAATAGATATTTCACTCCCCATAAACCTCTTGAGCTTTCAACTCCATACCTGAACCTGCTTCCTGGAGAGTCCAGTCACAACCGCCATTAAGTAAAGATGAATTAGGAATAGCTCACAGGATGTTATTTTATGGGACCCAAGGTTTCACTCCAGTTTTGAAGGAAATCTATCTTTCTGTGTGGTTATATAAGAATTCCTTCTTTCCTATTTCTTTCTTTTCTTTCTACTCTCCACCAGTATCAAGACATTAGGTATATAAGGATAAAAGAATAGAATTCCTTTCGTAAGTTTAGAACTCACATTTTAAAGGATTGATTTTTATTTAAATAATAATTATAAATACTTACTAATTGATTATTATCAGTTTATTAGTAATTCTATTATTTAAGGAAACCAACTCTGTCAAATGTTTTTAAGTGAAATACAAATTAGCCCTAAACAGGTACTAAAAATTAGAAGAGATGTTTTACCTTTGGATCATATCACATGGCTTTCATTTTACACAATTTATTCATCGTTCAGTAAACTTCAGTATATCTTTTCATGTTAACTTTTATTACAGTTCAGTTCAGTTCAGTTCAGTCGCTCAGTCGTGTCCGACTCTTTGCGACCCCATGAATCACAGCACGCCAGGCCTCCCTGTCCATCACCAACTCCCGGAGTTCACTCAGACTCACGTCCATCGAGTCAGCAATGCCATCCAGCCATCTCATCCTCTGTCGTCCCCTTCTCCTCCTGCCCCCAATCCCTCCCAGCATCAGGGTCTTTTCCAATGAGTCAACTCTTCGCATGAGGTGGCCAGCATTATTTGACAGAAGTCTACTCCCTGCCTTATAAAATCTACATTATAAAGTGTGTCTTCTTACTACCTTAACCATTGGGTATAGTGTTTTCAAACTCCCAAAAAATATTTAATTAATATTAATATTTGGGGTCTGAGAATGAGAAATCAGAATTCTTGGGAATTCTAAGGAATCTCTGAAAGTCTGAGAGAGGCTTATTTTTCCTGCTTTGTACATGTATTTTTAATTATGAATTATTTTTATTATAATAGGGTTGTAATAATAGCTTGATAAATAATGAATGATTATTATAACAGGGTTATACTCAATAAGCAATGAATTACTTTTATTGTCATAGGATTATCTAAAACTTTGAGTGGCTTTCTGCAAGCAAAATTTATCATAATAAATGTGGTTTATTATTTTTATAAACTGATGCATTATGATAGGATTACATCTTTTGATAACATGTAAAAGGGATATTTTCCTGATAGAAATATTTGATAATAGAAAAGATTCAAAGAAGGTAACATTAATACAAAATATGTACTGAACAAAAACCACTTCACAATGGAAAGTTATCCCAAATGTGTTTAGTCTCAGTCATGTCCGACTCATTGTGACCCCATGCACTGTAGCCTTCCAGGCTCCTCTGTCCATGGGATTCTCCAGGCAAGAGTACTGAAGTGGGTAGCCATTCCCTCTCCAGGGGATCCTCCAGACCCAGGGATCAAACCCAGATCTCCTGCATTGCAGACAGACTCTTTACCATTTGAGCCACCAGGCAAGCCCCATTATCCCAAATATCTGATATTTAAAAGATCCCATGTAAAAAATCACACCGAAAGTGTCAATTTCCCCATGTGATACTCTTGATCTTTGTTTTGCAATAACTATTCTAGACGTAGTCGCTTTTCTTGCATTTTGTCTTGAGTTGATCTAATAATGATTTGTTCAAAAGCACCTTCATTTGAGCATGAAGGCATATGTCACTGGTTTTCTTTTCTAACAATTAAAATGTTTTGTCTACTTGCCCTGAGTTTGGTGTTGCTGTTGAAATCACTATCAGTTATGCTAATTTAATTTTTTGTTTTGCTAATTCAAATTTCACATGTAGTCTCCACAGCACTGCACTGACATTTTCTCTTTGCATTTCTTCTGTTTAAATATTTAGTCTATAGCAAATACTCAAATACTAGAGAACACTAGAGCACGTTATTGAGTATATCTGAATAATATAACATTTAGCTCTCTGGGTGTGGTTCTCAGCACCAAAGAAACACATGTCAATATTGCCAATTTAAGTATTTATTTTTCGTTTCAAACTTGCTATTTCTGGGAACACTCATAAAATTTGTATAAAGTATATCTTGTTCTATATATGTATAATATTTATTTTCTTTGCAATAGCAGTATACTGTTAGGAGCACACAGGACCAAAAGACACTCTTATAACATGGCAATGATCACAGGCAACAGGGACTGATTAAATCACAGCACTCTTCTGCTCCTTGCTCTGATCCCAGTTTCTAGAAACTTATTAATAGATCTTAACCTTGGACTCCCCACATAGCACTTCCTGCTATTTATTGCTTTTTACTTGAATTAGAAACTTCCATTGAACTAATAATGTCTTATCTGTTAACTCTATTCCTTGCAGGAAAATTAGAATTATTCAAGTTTTCCTGAGTTCACAATTGGTTTTTCTTAGAATTTGGGATTTAGAACAACGTAAATTTCCTGAGAAAAGCAGGGAAGAAATTCTCACGTAAAAATCTCTGGTTGAACAATGGAATTTGTTGGGTATTTCATTAGAGGAAGACTGAATTTTTTCCCCTCTGGGATCTTCTCTGGGTCAGGGACGGAGGTATGGTGAACACTGAAGATATTTATGAACAAGTGTAATGGTCTTCACGGCAATCACAATTAATGTTAGGGATGCCTAAGCACCTAAGTGTGAAATTCTTCAGATATATTTTTATATACTTTGGGTCCTGATCTTTTTTAATTATCATTCTCAAGCTGAATATTATGGAAAGTTTATGATAGATAAATGTAATTTTACACATCTTGATAGCATCTCACTCTCATAAACTGATAAACATATATAGAGAAGATGAGGTTAGTATTTAAAGCATTTTGTTCGCTCATTAATATGAAGTCATTTTTGTAAATATGCTGTAATTATGTCACACACATGAGTTGGTAGAATATAGATTAGTCAATTGATTAAATTACCCCCAATATAATAAGCTGATTTGCCATGTATTTTATTATAGTGATGTCGAATTTGGAGGTGATGATATGTTTGTGAACATGTAGAAAGGACATGTTTTTTTTTTCCTTGAAACTGGTAATTTACTGCTCACTCAAATGCCATAAATACTGGTTTTGGCCAGAGGGAAATCTGGAATTTATCTTTGAGCTAAACTGTGAGTCAAATTTTAGACCAGCAAGCATTTTTGTACAGTTTCAAATTATAGCCTAACTGGTTACCTTTTACTAGTCCTCCCTACCTATAACCTCTGTCAATGATGGCAAACCACAGTGGTCCAAAGTCTCTGGACCAAGAAGAGCCGACCCACTTGATTTTGGTCCCAGAATTATTCAGCTTTGTGACTCTGAGCACATCATCTAGCACCTGGGCCTGCTTCCGGGGTTTGGATGTCTTAATTCATTCCACTTCAGAAATCTTGTAATTCTCTGATCTGAATTATATCCTATATACAGTTCTCTGTACCACAGACTTTGGCAACCCCAAGCCTTATCTCACATGATGGGTTAGATGTTACGAGAGAAAGACAGAGGCAGATTACAGCTGGGTCAGGCTGGCTTGGGGTCACATTTAATTAGAAGCACATTGGTTGAATTATTGATCAGACATTTCCTGGGCTGGCCAAAAATTTGTTCGAGTTTTTTTTCTATAACATCTTGTAAAAAACGCTGAATGAACTTTTTTGTCCAACTTCAATACAAATATGTTTGCTAAGCAACTTGTAAACACTGGCTAGGCCATCAGGGCCTTGTTTTCCTAAATCCTGGGGATCCGCATAAACATGGGAGCCCTGGAACAGACACCTGCAGCAGCTTCCTCTCTGCCTTGGCTGTTTCCTGAGGCAGAGGGGCTGTGGCTAGTTTCTTGGCAGGAGTTAACCCTCCCGCCCTTTCCCATTCTGCCCTCCAGACGGTGACGTTCTTTGTAATGGGGTGTGAGCCGAGGCAGGGAGGGCTGGTTCGCTGGACCGTGGATGCTGTCAGCCTCTGGAGTCCACAGGGGAAGACTCAAAATAGAACAGCAAATGCTTTTATTTTTTTTTCTTCCCAAAAATCCATTTGTTTCACGCCAAAACAGACATGGATGATTTTTTTCTTTTGAAAAAAGATTATCTCAAATACAATATCTTCTAAGGGATTATACAGAATCACTAACTATCCAAACGTCCACGTGCTAAGTGTTCACTAAGCACCTGAGAAGTACCAGTCTCTGTAGAGAGATGGAAAAGGAGGTTCACAAGGGAAGCCTGGCCTTGTGGTGGTGCATAATTTTGTCTGTCAACGTGAGTGGGCCTTCTGGCCTAGATATTGGGCAAAGATGAGTCTAGAGGTGTCTGAGAAGGTTTCTTTAGATGAGGTTAGCATTTAAATCAGTAAACTTTGAGGAAAGCAGATGGCAGGTTACCCTCCATTATATGAGAGGGCCTCACCCAATCAGTTGAAGGTCTTAAGAGAAAAAGCATGATCTCCAAGGAAGAAGAGGGAATTCTGCCTCCAGACTGCAATGTCATCTCCAAGGTCTCTAGCCAGGATGTCTATGTCAGCCTGAAGCTTCTGAGTGATATCAGTAACTGGTCCTCCTCAATAATTAGAAAAACAGTGGTCGTAATAAACAACTCATGTTAATTGAAGACTTACGCTCTACCAAGCATGCCTTGGGAGCTTTACAGGTATTGGCTCATGTAGTCCTATGAAGTGTAGGGCTTGTATTCATCATCTTTTAATGGATGAGGAAACCGAGGTATCAAGGGATGACGTAACCTCTCCCAGTAGTTGGCGTCTGCGTGGGGTTAAAACGCAGGCAGTGTCTCCTGCGGCAGGGCTGTTGCCTGGATGAGTGCACCGTGTTCCCCTCTCCTGCTCATCCTGCTAACCCTGCAGTTATGCAGCCCCTCGGGTCCTATCCCCGTCACATCCCTGTCCTCGCGTGATTCCTGCAGGGATCCCATGGGGTAGGAAGGCCTGCTGGTTCATTCCCCAGCTCACAAGCGAAGAGAGGGAAAGTCAGAGAATTTGTGAAGCCTGTGCCTTAGTCTTGGGGCCAATAGTCACTGCAGTTCCTTTGTCTCCTAATGAAGATGGTGCTGTTTTTAACTGCCCGGTGTCTTTCCCTCCAAGGCTTGCTGTTTACCCTGAGGTTGGCAAATGGGTAATTTTCTCAGACTCTTCAGGCCCTGGGGACTAGATATTGGGCAAAGATGAGTCTAGAGGTGGCTGAGAAGGTTTCTTTACATGAGGTTAGCATTTAAATCAGTAAACTTTGAGGAAAGCAGATGGCAGGTTACCTTCCATTACATGAGAGGGCCTCACCCAAGCGGCTGTGTTAAAGAGGTAACATTGAAGCCGATGGAGTGGACATGCTTTTGAAGGTCTCCCTATTCCCCATGTGCGCCGAGGCTGTGCCTGCCAGGGGTCCTTTTTGGAGAATCTCATTTCTTCTCCCCACATGCACTGTTTCCCTTGGTTTGTGGGTTCAGCTTAAATCCACCCTTCCAGAATCTTCCTCGACAGCTCCCCTCTCTCTTTTCTTTCCTTCTGCATCAGAATGTCTTGGCCACGTGTCCCATTCGATAATTAACCACTGGCGCAGTTCTCATGTGCTTTGATTCATTCAAAACTTCAGGTGTTGGGAGTTTTCTCTTCAGGAAACCTCTCCAGGTTTTTCAGCTCCAGGGTCAGGCCCAGAGCCTGGCATGTGGGAGGCACAGAGTTTGCGTTTGTTGATTTGATGTGATTTAATATAATTCAAAATGCAGGTCAGTCACTTTTGGAAATGACCCAGTCAGCTCAGAGTGCTTCAAAGGGAAGCCGGTCAGAAAGCTCCCCTGGGGCTAGGGAACCTCCCCTGGGAACCCCTCCAGGCCCCTGCTGTGATGTCCTGGAATTCTTGTCTAAAGTACAATAGGAGTTTTAATGGGTGTAATAATGACCCTGTGATTCAGAGGTACAGCTTGAACACAAGCAATTTCCTCAATTCATTTCCTCACCAGGGAGCGTTTCCTGGGGAGAGTTCAGAGCTAGTTTTATTACACCTCCTTTAATTTGGGCACTTTTCAAGACAACCCCGCAGGGATCACCTCTCTGTCCAGGCTGCTTAAAGATTTCCCTGAATTTCTTTTGCAGCAACTGTAGAAAAGGGCAAAATCAAGGTCATTGCTATGTAACTTAGGAAGTAGCTTGGGGAGGAAGGGTTGAATGGTGATATCAATGGCAGGGCATATGAGAAAATGGCACGCAGGGGACAGTCCCTAACCGAGGGTTCTGGGAAAGTTACATGGGACTTGTAGAACCACAGAGGAGAAGCAAGGGGAAAGGGAGCCATGATGTCACAGGACCACGTGCAGCAGGGCTGCCCTGGGACCCCAGCACCCCTATTCAAGAGAGGTTAGAGCTCAGATCAGTGAGTTCTTAGCCTGACAATGGTCCTGGATGCCGTCAAAGCCAGGCCTTTACTGGACAAATGGAATGGAAGCACAAAGAATGGATGGGTCTCTTCCCAATGAAACAGCACAGGAATCCTTCCCCTCCAGAGTGAGTAGCTGGAGATAGTCGGAAATTCCAGTATAAACTTTGATTTTTGCATATTAACCATTCTGGATCCAAGATGGGTTTCAGGGCAGCAGGAGAGGAAGAAGTAGTCCGGGTGAGTGAGCAAAAGGAAACAGAGCACCTTGGGCGCTGGCATTATACAGAACAGAGTGCAAAGTCTGGCTCTTTAACTGTTGAAAGCTGAGACTTCAGGGAACTTACTCATTTCCCCGAATTTCCTGCCTCAGGGAATTCTTGGGTGCAAAGCGCCCGACAACAGCTCCATGAACAGGTCTCTTCCCACTATGGATGGGCTCCTGTTGGACTGCGCCTGCAGCATCATGACGTCTCATTTCTGGGTGCTTCCATACTGTGACCTCAGTCAGCACCGGCACCGAGCTTGAAGCTGTGGGAACGTCTCAGGGCCTCTGTGGCTGGGTTGCCGGCTGTTGGCCGAGTGTGACAACGTTAAATATAACAGCTGATGATGTCATCAGAGCCCGAGGAGGAGCGGCGTCTGCCAGCATCGCAGCCGCTGGCGCCTCGTCTGCCCGCCGTCTCGTCCGCCTGCCACTGTGGCCAGACGGCCAGTTGGCTGGAGTCTTCGCCCCTGGGAAGCGAGGGGGCTGGAGAAGGGGGCCTCCAAGGGGGTTTCTGGCTCTTGAATGCTGTGATTCCCTCGCACACTAGCAGGGGGCCACGATCCAGTCTCTGCCGGCCACATCTTTTGCCATCTCCTCTTGGACGCCTTGTTGAAGCACGTGGTGGCCCCGGGCAGCTGTGTGGCCTTGACCAGGCTGAGCGTGACAGCCGTCAGGTCCAGGGCAGCCCCGTGGCCTGGAGATGGGGTGGGTGGCTGAGCGAGAACCAGACCAGGTCCCCAGTGCTCATCAGAGGCACCCAGGCACCCCTCATACACACACCGCTGGCCCCTGCCTTAGCACATCCATGGGCCCAGCTGGCACACACAGGGCTCCCAACTCCAGATCTGGATTCTGGGAAGGGCACAGGGCAGGCTTACCCAGGGGCAGCTTACCTCCCTGGGATAGACATAGCTCTTTTTTTTTTTCATGTGGACCATTTAAAAATCTTTATTGAATCTGTTGCAATATTGCTTCTGTTTGATGTTTTTTGGCCTCGAGGCATGTGGGATCTTAACGCCCTGACTACGGATTGAATCCGCATGCCCTGCATTTGAAGGCCAAGTCCTAACCACTGGACCAGCAGGGAAGTCCTTGGGGACACAGTTTTGGTCAACCTCGGGTGACCAGGAAGAGGCTCCTGTATGGTGTTCAGAGCCAACATCAGTAAAATGATGACCCGGGAAAAACAGGTTAAATGTGCTTTCTTTCTGAATCCCAAACATTTATTTTTTTTAATCTGAAAAGGATACTTCTGCTTATTGCTTTTCATGCAGCCACTCGCTCAACACTTGGAACCCACTGTCCACCCCTGCCCCCATCGTTTTCTCGCTTGCTCACATGTTGCAAAGCCCGAGTATCCAAGGGCCCTGTGCTGGGTGAGGAGGCTGATGAAATGAACCCCAAACACTCTCTTCTGCTCCTGGCCATGCACCACTGTCATCGTGTACATTGTCACCTGCCTTCACTCAACTCAGTACACAAGCATTTAGCGATCACTTCTCACAGGCAAGGGCTTACTCTGTGCCCTGGCTTTTGATGTGGGTCACCTTGTGTCATTGTCACCCTAGACTTGTTTTGCTGCGAGAATCAAGATCCCTGAGGACAAACGCTTTCCTCGGTGTCCATATCCCAAAGAACCAGCCATTAGGGGTTTTGTTAAAGATTTATTTTAGTGTTTAAAACAAGTGCTGAACTTAAAAGAAACCCAGAGTGGGTAAAAGACAGCTAGCTGCAGCTGCTATTGCCTGGGTCACTCGGTCATTATCTTTGATGATCTCAACGGTTTCCTTCTAGATCCAAATTATGATCCCATTTTAAAGATGAGGAACCAAGGACTGCCTGGTGGTCTAGAGGTTAGGATTTTGCCTTCCAGTGCAGGGTGGGCGAGTTTGGGGAACTAGGATTCCACATGCCTTGTGGCCCAAAAACCAAAACGTAAAACATAAGCGATATAGCAACAAATTCAATAAAGACTTTACAAAATCATCTATATCAAAAAACAAAAGAATCTAAAAAAAAAGCCAAAAAACAAATACGTAAAGATGAGGAATCTGAATCACGCTCCCAGGAACAAGTGTGGTTGATGATGGTGTGAGTTCCGCTGAGCTGCAGGTCTTCTAGACTCTGGAGCTGAGATCTTGCCGTGAAGCTGTGCTGCT
Organism: Aepyceros melampus; assembly: GCA_006408695.1. Lineage (NCBI taxonomy): Eukaryota > Metazoa > Chordata > Mammalia > Artiodactyla > Bovidae > Aepyceros > Aepyceros melampus. Next base: position 464,938 of record SJXQ01007458.1, read on the forward strand.
TTCTCTCCTCATTTGCTGTGTTCATCGATTGGTCAGATTTGATGTGAAAGGTCACCGTAGACATGGTTCCTGCTTTGGGAGGACATAAAGAAGCCCAAGATAGCTTAGACAGATCTTATTCTCACAGGTAGGATATGTCCTCATGGAAGATGTGAAAGTGTTGAATAAGAGGCCCAGAGGATGTATGTGTGCTGTCTCAAGTAGTTTTGTTGAACATTTATGTTTCTTTATAACGCTTAGTGGCACAGGTAAAAATGGGCCAGAAAAAATGTTGAGAACCAGATTTTAGTCCCCTCTGTCTTATTGGCAATTTTGACCTCTGAATCCTATAGTTACTTATTTCTGAAATATGAACATTGTAACTTGCCCACCCCACCTTGGTCTGATTATTTGAATGTTAGCTAATAGATGAGCTTCTTGCAGGAGCTCATCCAAAGGCTCTTGCTTTGAGAGTGGAGAGATGTTGAAGCTTTAGGTATCATCAGGGTGAAGTTGACTGGGGGTGATGGAAAGACAGGATTCCATTTGGTTTGCAGCTTTTCCTTAACTCTAATAGAAAGGCAGGAGAAGATTAATGATTAGGGTACCCTCTTTTAGTAGATAAAATACTTTCCTCTAAGACCTCCACATAACAAAACCTTGGAAGTCGGAGGTCATACATCTGCACATGCTAGTGAGAGTCATTATCACCAGGAAGCCAGTGAGGTTTGCAAAGGGACATTATGGTGGCTCTTCTTTTCTTTGACCAATGAGCCTCCATTGTCACCAGGCCTTCCTTCTGTCTGTGACTATCAATAAAATAGAGTGGGGAGAGGAAGCTTTCAACTGACTGCTTCCTGGAACTTGAAGAGGCTCAGCTGTTGCATGGACAGAAATGAATTTGGCACATGGCATATAGCTGGACGCATATTCTTCACCTCTGGGAGAAGCTGCTGTTCCAGTCAGATTCTGAAACCTTCTAGATTCAGGATGGTGGTGTCTGTCTTAATAACATGTGCATTCTTAGTAGAAAGATTGCATGCTGGTCTTTGAAAATCATAGTGCATGGTCCCTATAGCTGGTGGGATTAAGTGGCTCTGAAATACACTCTATTAAGGATGTTATTCCTTTAAGGGTGACTTCCTATGTGCTCCTTCATTAGGATGAAGGTGATGGATGGGGGCCTGTGATTGGGGTGGTATACTTGCCAGCTTAGCATGAGAATGTACCACCTCTAACACGTTGCCAAAGAATGTAAGCCATTGAAAACAAGCTGAGCTTCTCAAGTTAGGAGTGGTGGTTTTTGTCTTCTGCGAGGCCAGGATGTGACACTTCCATCTACTTGGCATTGTTAGAGGGTGTCTAGCCAAGGCCATTGATCCTACTTTTGTAGTTTTGATAGCATTTGCCAAGCTAATATGGACATTTTTCTTAGCCATCATGTATGAAGTTCTTATCATTTAAACACATTAAAGATTTTCAGTTGGGGAGATGGAGGTATTGAGGAGAAAATGGACAGATGCTGCAACTTAAATCTTTTGTTTAAAAATGTGTTCAGGAAGCTACTAGTCTTCTGGTTGTTGTTATTTTTCATTTTATTTCTTTTTTTGTAATAGAAATACTTTAAAAGTAGTATATGCTCATGGCAGGAAATGCGAAAAGTTCTAAAAAGTATAAAGAATCTAAGAAAAAAAATGATTTGTGTTTTTGCCGTCAAGGGGCAACCATCAATATTTTGGCTTATTCATCTCTGCTGTTTTCAGAGGGAGATTACTAAGGACTGTGTGTGTGTGTGTGTGTGTGTGTGTGTGTATAAAACATTTTTGCTAAAACTTTACTGTCTATTTAACTTGAATCTTGCCCTTTGAACTCAGTATTACAGAATAAGTCCTTCCTATGTTGTTAAAAATCTTTGCCAACTTTTTTTTTTTTTTTTGGCTTAAAAATTGCTTTCAGTACCACATGTTTTTTGAGATTAAAAAGCAAACCCCCATGATGGGCTTTAGTTTGAGTATTTATTTATTTATTTTGGCCATGCTGGGTCTTCACTGCTGCTCTGGCTTTTCTCTAATTGTGGCGAGGAGTGGCTCCTCTCTGGTTGTGGTAGTGGGCCTCTCACTGCAATGCCTTTTCTTGTTGCACATCACAGGCTCTAGGGCAGAGGCTTCAGTAGTTTTAGCTCCAAGGCCCCAGAGCACAGGCTCAATAGTTATGGCACATGGGCTTAGCTGCTCTGCGGCATGTGGAATCTTCCTGGACCAGGGATCGAACCAATGTCTCCTGCATTGGCAGGCAGACCCTTTACCACTGAGCCTCCAGTGAAGTCCAAGTCCAGGTGTCTTAAAGCAGCTTTTTCACCCTAAGGAGAGATATTCCATTTATTCCTGTTCACAAGTTACAAAATGTTTCATTCATTTGTGACTTTTGGTAGGAGTAGGGGCAAGATTGGGAAGTGACGTTAGTTGTTTCATTGGCTACCACTCATGGATAAAATCTGGTTGCTATATCCTTTCCAGAAAATGCATTGCTCTGCCCCAAATTTAATCTCCATTGAGATTTCTCAATGAAATTCTCCCCACTTTATTTTGTATTCTTTACCAAACTGGTTTTTAAAATGATTTTCGTGGACAATAAATTCCGTTCATCATATAAAAACTCTGAAACCCAGGTCAGGCTCGGTGCACAACCCCCGAGGGAGGGTCCACCTGCTTCTTTATGTTTCACATGGTGCTTGGCAGTCCTCTCCTCTCTTCTCTCCCTTACACACTTTGGCTGGAACAGAATGTTTCCAAGCAGGTGTGTCCTAACCCAGAAGCCTGGGTTTAAGGATGCTTTCATGAAAACAAATGAGCAATGAACATATTCAGTGCCATACAATTAGATCTCAAAATACCAACTCTAGAGTTTTTAAAATAAAAGATACCATCCCCAATGGAGATGACATGATTTCAAAAACACCTACAGTATAACATTTCTACATGAGTCAAAAAATAGAGATACAATTAAAGAGATATAGGAAAGAGAAAAAGAAAGAGGTGTGATTTAGGCAGAAGCTAACTCACATAGGAAAAAAAAAATTGACCAAAAAGACGAAAGTAGTGGACCAGAGAAAAATTTTCTTTTCCTTAAAAATCCATGCACAAAGAATGCCAAGGACTGAGGGAGAAAATGGAATAAGCTGCAGAAGTCATCAGCTTTTATCTCTTTATTGTAAAATACTGCATGCATTGAAACAGAGTTTTGGCAACAGGAGGCTTGAGTCAGCATAGCCACACAGTCTGGTTTGCTCAGGACAGTCTCTGCTCTTGCCTCCAATCTTCTCATATTCAAATCCTCTCATTCACAGTGTCACTGTCCGTCCTCAAACTTGGAGCAGTTTGGACATTAAGTTATATGGTCTCTTGCAAGGAGATCCAACCAGTCTATCCTGAAGGAAATCAGTCCTGAATATTCTTTGGAAGGACTGATACTGAAGCTGAAACTCCAATCCTTTGGCCACCTGATGTGAGGAACTGACTCATCAAAAAGACCCTGATGCTGGGAGAGATTGAAGGCGGGAGGAGAAGGAGACGACAGAGGGTGAAATGGTTGGATGGTATCACCAACTCAATGGACATGAGTTTGAGTAAATTCTGGGAGTTGGCGATGAACAAGGAAGCCTGGCATGCTGCAGTCCCTGGGGTTGCAAAGAGCAACTGAGCGACTGAGTGACTGAACTGAACTGTAACAGCAAAACTCAAATATTTGTGATATGGAAAATAATTAGTGAAGGTATTGGTTTCCTTCAAGGTTTTTGAAATATGAGGTTGAAATGACAAGATAAAATTCCACATGTTTATATCACCAGCTCAGATCTACACTGACACAGGAGTGACTGAGGATTTCAGAAGAACACATAGAATGGAGTGTGTGGAAGAATTAAGTGGTCTTCACGGCTATGGTCAGGATATATTACATTTGTAGGGTGAGCAGGTTTTTAGAGACCTCCCATATGTGTAGACTCCTGAGGACGTCTATGACTTTGAGTGGCCTGGTGAGAGGAGGTAATGTTAACAGTGACGGAGAAGATGCCGATTCACTTCACTCTCAGGGTGGACGCCACCCCCACTGATTCTGCAGGAAAAGGAGTGGAAACAGCCCAGAACACATTCAAAAGACAGGGACCCCAGAGGCAGGAATCTACTGGGAAAATCGTGGGAAATGAAATCTGCATATAAACATAGAATCACAACTAATGGATCCTGGCAGTTCCAGCTTTGGAAGAACATATCAGGGGTGGTTTTTAGTGGAGATGAGGAACAGAAGCTCCTTAGGAGAATATTTTGAGGTGACAAGGTTGATCATCTGGAAAAAGGTGGTTTGGTAAACTCTTTTAAATGTGTCCTTGGAAAGTTAACTAGATTATACAGAGGTTTTTTTTTTTTTTTTCTTCTTATTTTTTCTCCTTTTATACACTATGAATACAGGATAGCATTATCTATTACTATCATCTGAAAAAAGTAGCCTTGTCCTTCACTATATTTGGGGAGGTTATCAATTGGCAGCATTGCCTAAGTGACTGGGGTGTCAGTGACTATGTTCTTCACATTGGCAGAAAGGTAGGTCGAAGGATTCAAGTCTAATCTGTTTGGGGATGACTTTGTGTAGGTGATCCAGTGATGTCTGCAATCATTTCAAATGAGAGTGTGTCCTGGACAGCTGGCTTCTTGCTCCTCAATCAAGACACTCTGAAACTGTGACATGCAGGGGGATCCCCCGCCCCTTTCTGAGTCATCCAGGAAGTAAATGGGATATATCAGAAAAGTCTGACCCAGGTTTGATTTCCAGGGTCAGTTTACCGAAGGTGAGGTTGTGGGTCTCTTTCTTAATCAGCATGAGGTGATGGGGTTAGTGGAGGGCAGTCCTGGGTAGATTTGATGAAATTCTAACTAGCTATTGTACTGACATGTGAAGTACTTAGGTTTCTGCAAGGAGGCTGTTCATGGCATGTGGTCCTCTGGATCTCGTGGTACATATTCTGTTGGGCAGAACTCTGGGACACAGCCCCCGAGGGAACTACACCGCTGGGTCAGACAGCTCCATGGCTTCTATGATGTCCTTCTTATTAATCACTATATCAAAGTAGATTTAAGTGCAGTAGCAAGGTGGTCTTTCATTTAAAAGCTTTAGAAGAAAGCTAAATGAACTGCAATGCTGACACAATATCATTTAACTTACATCATTTTTTGACTGTAAATAAAAAGAACCAGTTTTCTTAAGATGTGTAACAAATTTACTCCTTTAATTCATTCATTAATAGACATATTTGCCTGTGGCTTACAGTTTGAAATCTTTGTAATATTACCAGTCCCAAAGAAAGGCAATGCCAAAGAATGCTCAATATACCACAGAATTGCATTCATCTCACACGCTAGTAAAGTATTGCTCAAAATTCTCCAAGCCAGGCTTCAGCAATACGTGAGCTGTGAACTTCCAGATGTTCAAGCTGGTTTTAGAAAAGGCAGAGGAACCAGAGATCAAATTGCCAACATCTGCTGGATCATGGAAAAAGCAAGAGAGTTCCAGAGANACGCTAGTAAAGTATTGCTCAAAATTCTCCAAGCCAGGCTTCAGCAATACGTGAGCTGTGAACTTCCAGATGTTCAAGCTGGTTTTAGAAAAGGCAGAGGAACCAGAGATCAAATTGCCAACATCTGCTGGATCATGGAAAAAGCAAGAGAGTTCCAGAGAAATATCTATTTCTGCTTTATTGGCTATGCCAAAGTCTTTGACTGTGTGGATCACAATAAACTGTGGACAATTCTGAAAGAGATGGGAATACCAGACCACCTGACCTGCCTCTTGAGAAACCTGTATGCAGGTCAGGAAACAACAGTTAGAAACAACAGACTGGTTCCAAATAGGGAAAGGAGTATGTCAAGGCTGTATATTGTCAACCTGCTTATTTAACTTCTATGCAGAGTACATCATGAGAAATGCTGGGCTGAATGAAGCACAAGCTGGAATCAAGATTGCCGGGAGAAATATCAATAACCTCAGATATGCAGATGACATCACCCTTATGGCAGAAAGTGAAGAGGAACTAAAGAACCTCTTGATGAAAGTGAAAGAGGAGAGTGAAAAAGTTGGCTTAAAACTCAACATTCAGAAAACTAAGATCATGGCATCCGGTCCTATCACTGATGGGGAAACAGATGGGGAAATAGTGGAAACAGTGGCTGACTTTATTTTCTGGGCTCCAAAATCACTGTGGATGGTGACTGCAGTCATGAAATTAAAAGACACTTACTCCTTGGAAGGAAAGTTATGACCAACCTAGACAACATACTGAAAAGCAGAGAAATTACTTTGTCAACAAAGGTCCGTCTAGTCAAGGCTATGGTTTTTCCAGTGGTCAGGTATGGATGTGAGAGTTGGACTATAAAGAAAGCTGAGTGCTGAAGAATTGATGCTTTAGAACTGTGGTGTTGGAGAAGACTCTTGAGAGTCCCTTGGACTGCAAGGAGAACCAACCAGTCCATCCTAAAGATCAGTCCTGGGTGTTCATTGGAAGGACTGATGTTGAAGCTGAAACTACAATACTTTGGCTGCCTGATATGAAGAGCGGACTCATTTGAAAAGACTCTGATGCTGGGAAAGATTGAGGGCAGGAGGAGAAGGGGATGACAGAGAATGAGATGGTTGGATGGCATCACCGACTTAATGGGCATGGGTTTGGGTGGACTCCGAGAGTTGGTGATGGACAGGGAGGCCTGGTATACTGTGGTTCACAGAGTCACAAAGAGTCGGACATGACTGAGGGACTGAACTAAACTGAACTGTAATATTACCAGATTGCAGCAAGCTTCTGACTTTTCTAGGCAACACCTAGAAAGTCGGGCTTTTACTAAGGGTTTTACAGAAGACCGAGGAAATGGTCATCCTTGTATCCATAGACGATACCTTGGGCAACCTCCCCAAAAGTCTCTGTTATTTTTCCTGCTGTTCTCTCTAAAGTGAAGCCATACTCTTTGTTTCCAAATCTGTTCTTGTCCACCCCAAGGCAGTGTTTGTATCTCCTGAGTTCCAGCCTCCTCCTTCCAGGTCATTTCCTGGTAACGATTAAGCTCTGTCTTTCCTTCTCCAGTTTATTTCCTCCAGGTCCTCTCACTTTTCTTCCCTCCTCAGAAAACAAAGGGCCTTCGTAAGAACACACTTTCTTTATGCTCAGTGTGAATATTCTAAATTAAGGGAAATTCTTGAAAATTCCTGACAATAAAATGACTCAGTGACATTTCTGCCTGCCAGGACTGATAAGCCAGTTGTACCAAATATCATAGCACATAAAATTCTATACGATAAAAACATTTTGATTAGTATTGCAGTTTTAAAAACATTTTACTTACAAACATAAAGTAGGAAAGGGTTTATGACTCTTTACTTTTTTGGCCTGGACATTCTTTTTCTAGTTTCTTCTGGTGGTTTACAGAATTGGTATTGACATTTCTGTATGCTCTGAGTTAACAATTACTGATGGGTGCGTGCCTGCTAAATTGTTTCAGTCGTGTCCAACTCTTTGCGACACTATGGACTATAGCCTGCCAGGCTTCTCTGTCCATGAGACTCTCCAGGAGGAATACTGGAATGGGTTGGATGCCCTCTTCCAGGGGATCTTTCTAACCCAGGGATCAAATCTGTGTCTCTCTTACAGCTCCTGAATTGACAGGCAGGTTCTTTACCTCTAGTGCCATCTGGGAAGCCTTAATCATACATATATCCACTGGTTGAAAGCGCTCAAAAGTCACACTCAGGGTTTTGTAGTGTGATGATAAAATATACTTCTGGTGACTATATGACAATTAAATAAGATAGTGCAAGGTCTGATAGTCAATGCATGTTACCTGTTACCTCCTGAAGACCTTTATGCTTCATAGCACCTAACACATTGTATGGGAATTACTAGTGCTTGGTAGTAAAGCACTAGTTGAAAAATCACTTGGTTGAAAAAAACGTAGAGCCCAGCTGATTGACTCAGGGCCCTTCTCAGGGAACTTTCAGAAAGTCTCTTGACTTTTTGAAGTCATGTTATTATTATTATTTTTAAATATATAAACCTATGGGACTTCCCCAGCGATCCAGTCATTAGAATCCACCTTCCAACATACTGTTCACGGGGCTCTCAACAGACTGGTTCCAAATTGGGAAAGGAGTATGTCAAGGCTGTATATTGGGGGTAGGACCCAGGGCTAAGGCAGGCCCCCGCCTCAGTGGATCATGCCCAGGGCGGCAGCGGTAGCCGCCACAGAAGCACTATGGCATTACTTCTCCCATCAGCTTAGCAGCCCCCAAGGAGACTGACTGCCTACTCACACAGAAGCTAGTTGAGACTCTGAAGCCCTTTGGGGTTTTTGAAGAGGAAGAGGAACTGCAGCGCAGGATTTTAATTTTGGGAAAATTAAATAACCTGGTAAAAGAGTGGATACGAGAAATCAGTGAAAGCAAGAATCTTCCACAATCTGTAATTGAAAATGTTGGTGGGAAAATTTTTACATTTGGATCTTATAGATTAGGAGTACATACAAAAAGTGCTGATATTGATGCATTGTGTGTTGCACCAAGACATGTTGATCGAAGCGATTTTTTCACCTCATTCTATGATAAGTTGAAATTACAGGAAGAAGTAAAAGATTTAAGAGCTGTTGAAGAGGCATTTGTACCAGTTATCAAACTGTGTTTTGATGGGATAGAGATTGATATTTTGTTTGCAAGATTAGCACTGCAGACTATTCCAGAAGACTTGGACTTAAGAGATGACAGTCTACTTAAAAACTTAGATATAAGATGTATAAGAAGTCTTAACGGTTGCAGGGTAACCATGAAATTTTACATCTAGTACCAAACATTGACAACTTCAGGTTAACCCTGAGAGCTATCAAACTGTGGGCCAAACGCCACAACATCTATTCCAATATATTAGGTTTCCTCGGTGGTGTTTCCTGGGCTATGCTAGTAGCAAGAACTTGCCAGCTTTATCCAAATGCAATAGCATCAACTCTTGTACATAAATTTTTCTTGGTATTTTCTAAATGGTATGTGTTTAGATTATATTAAAATAAAATTGATTGTAGACACTGAAAAAAAAAAGGCTGTATATTGTCACTGTGCTTATTTAACTTATATGCAGAGTACATCATGAGAAACGCTGGGCTGGAAGAAGCACAAGCTAGAATCGAGATTGCCAGAGAAACCAATAACCTCAGATATGCAGATGACATCACATTTACAGCAGAAACCGAAGAAGAATTAAAGAGCCTCTTGATGAAAGTGAAAGAGGAGAGTGAAAAAGCTGGCTTAAAATTCAACATTCAGAAAACTAAGATCATGGCATCTGGTCCCATCACTTCATGGTAAGTAGATGAGGAAACAGCGGAAACAGTGTCAGACTATTTTCGGGGGTTCCAAAATCACTGCAGATGTTGACTGCAGCCATGAAATTAAAAGATGCTTGCTCCTTGGAAGAAAAGTTTTGACCAACCTAGACAGCATATTGAAAAGCAGAGACATTACTTTGCCAACAAAGGTCCATCTATTCAAGGCTATGGTTTTTCCAGTAGTCATGTATGGATGTGAGAGTTGGATTATAAAGAAAGCTGAGCATCAAAGAGTTGATGCTTTTGAACTGTCATGTTAAAAAGGCTCTTGAGAGTCCCTTGGACTGCAAAGAGATCCAACCAGTCCATCCTAAAGGAAATCAGTCCTGAATATTCATTGGAAGGACTGATGCTGAAGCGGAAACTCCAGTCCTTTGGCCACCTGATGTGAAGAGCTGATTCATTTGAAAAGACTCTGATGTTGGGAAAGGCTGAAGGCAGGAGGAGAAGGGGATGACAGGGGATGCAGAGGTTGGATGGCTTCACCGACTCGATAGACATGAGTTTGAGTAAACTCTGGGAATTGGTGATGGATAGGGAGGCCTGGCATGCTGCAGTCCAGGGGGTAGAAAACAGTTGGACATGTCTGAGTGACTGAGCTGAACTGAACTGAGCTTCCAACACAGGGGTCCTGGGTTCAATCCTTGGTCATGGAACTAAGATCTCACATGTCTTAAGTTTGCATGCTGCAAATAGAGAATTCCACACATCACAACAGAGATCCTGCATGCTGCAGCTGAGACCCAAAGCAGCCTAATACATATTAAAATATAATAAAATGGCTCTTTAAAAAAGATAAACTTATAATTATTATCTTCAGTTCAGTTCTGTCGTGTCTGACTCTTTGTGACCCCACGAATCACAGCACGCCAAGTCTCCCTGTCCATCACCAACTCCCGGAGTTTACCCAAACTCATGTCTATTGAGTTGGTGATGCCATCCAGACATCTCATCCTCTGTTGTCCCTTTCTCTTCCTGCCCCTAATCCCTCCCAGCATCAGAGTCTTTTCCAATGAGTCAACTCTTTGCATGAGGTAGCCAAAGTATTGGAGTTTCAGCTTCAACATCAATCCTTCCAATGAACACCCAGGACAGATCTCCTTTAGGATTGACTAGTTGGATCTCCTTGCAGTCCAAGGGACTCTCAAGAGTCTTCTCCAACACCACAGTTCAAAAGCATCAATTTTCTGGCACTCAGCTTTCTTCACAGTCCAACTCTCACATCCATACCTGACCACTGGAAAAACCATAGCCTTGACTAGATGGACATTTGTTGGCAAAGTAATGTCTCTGCTTTTGAATATGCTATCTAGGTTGGTCATAACTTTCCTTCCAAGGAGTAAGTGTCTTTTAATTTCATGGCTGCAATCACCATCTCCAGTGATTTTGGAGCCCCCCCAAAATAAATCAGCCACTGTTTCCACTGTTTCCCCATCTATTTCTTAAGATTCTTCAAATAAAGGAGGCATACTTTTTTTTTTTTAGGCTACTGTGGCCTACTGGTTTGTGGGACACATTACTTTTAAAGCTATAAATCCATAAATTGATTTAACTGTACCAGTAGTCATGTATAGATGTGAAAGTTGGACCATAAAGAAGGTTGAGGGCTGAAGAATTTATGCTTTCAAACTGTGGTGCTGGAGAAGACTATTGAGAGTCCCTTGGACAGCAAGGAGATCAAACCAGTCAATCCTAAAGGAAATCAACCTTTAATACTCATTGGAAGGACTGATTTTGATACTTGGACACCTAATGAGAAGAGAAAATTCATTGGAAAGGACCCTGATGCTGAGAAATATAGAGGGCAGGAGAAGAGGGCAACATAGAATGAAATGGTTGGATGGCATCACCAACTCAATGGAGATGAGTTTGAGTAAGCTCCAGGAGATAGTGAAGGACAGGGAAGCCTGGTGTGCTGTAGTGTAAAGGGTTGAAAAGAGTCGGACACGACTTAGTGACTGAACGACAACAACAAAATCTCTAAAGAACAGATTCTTAAAGCTAGAAAGGGTCTTTGTCTTTTCCTTGTAATCATCTCACTTGAGACAGAAATGAAATTGATGGTATTTCAGCCATAGCGTCTATACACCATTCATTCATTCACTCAACAAGCATTTACTGTGTATATACTACATTTGTTAGGCACTGGATAAAATGGTTCTTAAGACATTTAAAATCCAGTGGAAGAAACTTGCAAAGCAGTCAGTCAAGTGCAGGTTAAATATACAATATATACTGCATGCTTAGTATATGCCAGGAGCTGTTCTGAATGTTGTCCACGGATGAAATTTGATCCTTACAAGTTATCGTGACATGACACTTAAAGTCTGAACTCTCAGCACCCATGCCTAACAGTCCAGGATGCATGCAATTTACTGCTCACAGAAAGCAGAGGGAGGATCTCAACCCAGTCAGTCTGGGCTTTAAATGATGGTGCTATAGAAGATGCTAGAACATGCAGAAGAAGCCCTGGTCCAGCCTGGAGACTGCGAATGGTTGAGGCTTGCTTCTATAAATAGGTACCCAGGGACTCACCATCTGTAGAGACAGGTCACCAGCTTTGGATAGCTTATGAATGTACTCCTGAAAAAGAAGAGAAAACATACAATGAACACTATGAAACATTAGGAAATGAGGGAGGAAGGGAGTGGGAGTGAGTAACCCGGGGAACAGTAAGTAGGTGTGGAGAGATAAGGGAGCAGTCGGTGAGAAATGGTGAGTTCTTTTTCTCGTTTCATGACTGTATCACTGAGACATATGCTCTAGCCTCCTGGTCCTGGAACTTGCCAAGATCCACCTCCTCTACCCGTCAGCCTCCGCCTGAGACACCCGCCCCACCATGGGCACACCGCTCTCACCCTCAGCATCACTTCCTGGGGTGACTGGCCTGCCCCATGGATGGTCTTCCTGCCACCATTATATGTTTTCACAGAACCCTTCCGAGACCTCATCACAACTGGAATTATTTGGGTAATTATTTAAGCGCTGGTTCTGCATCCGTCTTTTTGCCCTAATTCTAAGCTCCATGAGGACAAAAACAGTCTCTCTTTTTTTTCATCATTATCTACCTGGTACCCAATAGTGTGGGCTTTCCAAGTGGCTCAGAGGTAAAGAATTCACCTGTTAATGCAGGAGAAGCAGGAGACTCAGGTTCGATCCTTGGGTCGGGAGATCTCCTGGAGGAGGAAATAGCAAACCCACTCCAGTATTGTTGCCTGAATAATCCCACAGACAGAGCAGCCTGGCAGGCTGCAGTCCTTGGAGTCGCAAAGTGTTGGACGTGACTTTGAGACTGGACACACACCCATGCACCCCGTGCAGTGCCAAGGTCAGCATTAGCACCTGTTACGGGTTGAGTTTTGTTCCCCTCTAGACGGTAAAGCATCTGCCTGCAATGCAGGAGACCTGGGTTCCATCCCTGGGTAGGGAAGATGCCCTGGAGAAGGAAATGGCAACCCACTCCAGCACTCTTGCCTGGAAAATGCCATGGACGGAGGAGCCTGATAGGCTACAGTCACCAAGAGTCGGACACACTCAGTGACTTCACTCTCACTTTCACTTTTCACCCCTCAAAAATGATATGCTGGAGTACTAAACCCCGGTGCCTTAGAACCTGACTTTGTTGGGAGTTGAGTCTTTACAGAGGGAATCAAGTTAAGATGAGGTTGTAGGGGTGGGCCCTGATCCAATACGACTGGTGTCCTTAATCAAAGGGGAAATAGGATTACAGATACTCACACGGTGAGGACACTCTGGGTGAAGGCAGAGGTGTATGAGTCAAGGAACCCCTCAAATTGTCAGCAAATCACCAGGAGCTGATGGAGAGGTCTGAAAAGATTCCCTAACAGTTTCGGGAGGAGTCAAACCCGATGACAGACACCTCAATCTTAGGCTTCCAGCCTGCAGAGGAATAGGTTGCTCGTTCAAGTCACCCAGTTTGTGGCCCTTTTTACTGTCCTTATCAAAGGAGGGATTTTGAGCACACACACACACATACAAACACAAACACAATGTGAAAATGAAGGCAGAAATCTATAAGCATAGCGGGTAGCTAACACAGTACCCAAGAGTGAAAGTGTTAGTCACTCAGAAAGTTGTGTCTGACTTTTGTGACCCCATGGATGGAGGAGCCTAGAGGGGCTACAGTCCCACCAGGCTCCTCCATGCATGGGATTCTCCAGGCAAGAATACTGGAGTGGGTAGCCACTGCCTTCTAGAGGGTCTTCCTGACCGAGGGATTGAACCCAGGTCTTCCGCATTGCAGGCAGACTCTTTACCATCTGAGCCACCTGGGAAGCCTATAGTGCCTGATCAATATCTATTAAATATGAAAAAGAATAAATCATGCATAAATTGACACAGTCCTTTCCCTCACTTGGAATAAGGGCTCAGTCCATGTCTGTTGCTAAAAGGATGTTTAACGTGTTACCTTTTGTGTGTTTGTTTACATCTGAATTTTATTTCTCAGATTTATTTTATTTTTATTTCGCAATTTTATTTCTTTCTAATTTCAAAGCCAGATGAGTTTAACTCTTTCTATTACTCTCAAGAAAATGATGTTTTAACTTACTCAATTCTTTATTATTCTTCATGTCCTGGATCTTGGACTAGAGAGGAAGAAGGAACAACACGAGAGTGGCTGGTGTCACCTGAGACCGTGTGTGACACCAGCGATAAGCATGAAATCTTGAAAATCACACACCAAAGAGCTGGCTTTACATTGTGGGGGGAAATGTGACTCATCCCTGCGTTCGTGATGATGTTGCATGCACGGATTGGTACCTGGCAGGCTGCGTTTTCTCTAGGATTTCTGCCACCAACTGTCACTACATGCTTTCCAATTTGCACAATCTCATCACTGCCAAGAATGAAATCCTCCCTGTGACTTGTAATTACAGGACTGCTCCTGTTGCCCCCCTCCCCACATCCCTGGAGATTAAATTTGCACATTCTGACAAAGTCATTTCTTGATTTTGTTTTCTGTACGAGTCATGGAAGGTTTCCTGAACAAGCTCCATTTTAAACAGGGAGTAGGTGTCAACTCCCAAAAGTACTTTCTCCTCTGACAATTCAATTGTTTTCTTGGTCTCCAGGTTTTTCACCTTTTATGAAACATGATGTTTTCTCTATATCTTGTCTAAATACAGATATGAAAACACTGCACAGGTTGATAAGCTAAAGAGCTAAAGTCTAATTAGAAGACAAATGGGATTTTTTGCAAATATGTACAGAGTGTCTTGAAAGATCACTTGGGTTTCTCAGCTGCCCCTGACGGCTTGAGACTGATGTCCCAGGAAGCAGAACAGAAGGAAAGGCAGAGATTGTCTGGAATGCCACTCAAGTTGTTCAGTTGCTCACTCTTTGAGGCCCCATGGACTGCAGCATGGGATTTTCCAGGCAAGAATACTGGAGTGGGTTGCTATTTCCTTCTCCAGGGAATCTTCCCAGACCAGGGATCGAACCTGTGTCTCCTGCATTGGCAAGCAGATTCCTTCCCACTGAGCCACCAGGGAATCCCCGCCATTCAGGTACCTTGGTACTAATTGCCACTTTGGATCAATTCATAGTTTGCCAAAGTATGTGAGTACCTTGGCTCCCCTGGGGACTGCCTTTCTAGCCCATGACTTGCTTTATGGTTCATAACGAGCCTTGGTACCTGGAATCTGTGTAGCCACAGATAGCCCTTGTTCCAGGCGAGTCCCCCACCTGCCCTCTTCACCCCACTCCTCCTCCTTCTTCTAAGTTCCTACTCTGACATCTGCTCTGTCTCTTCTGACTCTTCCCCTCTGCTTCTCTGTAACTCCTTCCTCTCAGCCTGTGCACACGTTAAGTATATACCATCTTTAAATGAAATGGAACAAAACAAAATCCTATTAATGAGCTTCCTCCTCAAGGTGGAACCCTCCTGTCTCATTTCTTTTTTTGCAAAAACCTGGAGAGTCTTTCTAAACTGAACATCTTCCCTTTTCCACGTTCCACTCACCTCAGCTCACTCTGCGGCCACTTCACCCTCCCTGCTCTTATTAAGGTGTCTAAATATTCCCCCAAATTGGGAGACTTTCAGTCCTCACCTCACTTGACTGTCAGTGTGATGTCATCTTCCCCAGCTTCAAGTGCTGTCTCTATGCCTTGACTCCCAAATCTTCACTTTTACCAAAGACCTGAGTTCTGAGCTCTAAACTTATCTTCTAAGTGCTCATTGGACATGACCCCAGCAAACTGTCTGGGAAGTTCAAGTTGAGATGCCACAAGGGGAATTTGATAATGTCTTCAAAACTGCTCCTCGTTGTGTTCCCTATTGCAGCAAATGGTAGGACCACCCGCTGCCTCCTCTAAGCTAGAATCATGTGTATTTCCTTGTTCTTTCTCTGTTACATTTCTCACATCCAATGTTATCAACTTTGTTTAGTCTTGCCTTGTATATAACTCTCGTTGTTGTTGTTGCTGTTTTAATTTGCATTGCCATAAGTTTGGTTCTGCCCTTAGCATCTCTAAGACCTGCTAACTAAGAGGTAGCCAAGGAGATTTCTTTCCCCTTAAGGTGCAATCCCGTTAAAGTCTGGACCCTGATTTTGAAAGTCCATGATGGGGTTTGAGATCTGCATTGCTAGCCTGCTCCTTGGTGCTGCTGCAGTGGTTTCCAGGCCCACGTCTCAAGGAGCAATGGTCCCAACAAACAACTCCTTGTCTCACATCCTCCACCTTCCTCTTCCACTTCCCTGTCTCTGCCCTTCATAACACTTTCACCAACCTTTGTAGGTCATTCTCTACAATGTGGACGATGACCTTTTAGTCTCTTAAAGTAAAAATATGATAATGCCACTGCCTTGTTTAAAAAGTTTTAATTAGGCTCTCACTGCTTTCAGGGCAAAATGCAAGCTTCTCAGTAAAATCTTCAGGATGATTTTAGTGATCAGAAACCCACCTGCCTCTTATCCCCTGATTTCTCAATCCATAGGAGATTTATATTCCTTTTTTTCAGGGGAAGGGACTGAAGAGTCTGTTGGATTCTCAAACTGGTCTTTAGCTGAAGAAAGGGGAATACCTACTGTCCTTTCTTGATGAGGGAAAGTTATATAGATCAAGAAACAGGAACCCACATGGACGGGAAAATTTCTCTGAGCTCGTCAAGCCCAGGGAGTTGCAGATACTGCCCTAGACCTTCAATCCTTGGGGTCCTCGCCCAGTGCTCGTTTCACAGAGCCATTAACGCTGCCCTTCATTAGTGAGTGAGATTGAGGTCAAAAATGAGATGTGGAAGTGTTACGACCTCAGGTCACAACAGTAAAGCAATTTGCTTTGGTTGCTTTGCAAGTCTTGAGTTCCTCCTCCTTCATTGAGTCCACACTGGGGGAAGGCTTGACTGTACGTATATGACAGTGGTAAATACACAGAAGAAAGAGAGACGCTCTGGCAAGGCAGGAAAGGGAACTCGGACTGTGGCTGGAAGGAGTGAGCGGTGTCAAGAGGTGTGTCATGTCAGGATGGTGATCAGTGAGCCACGGATGGAGGAGCTGGTTACTCAGCCTGGAGGAGAGAGGCTGTGGGGCTGTGGGGCCTTTCCAGGAAGTCATGCTGTCAGTTTTCCAGTATCTGCCAAGTTACTATGAGGGTGGGAGTGGCTTTAGGGGAAGCCCACTAAATAGGTAGGATTGTCCAAGGGATGGGATGGGATGCACTGCAGTGTGGCGAGTGTTGCTCTAGCAGGGTTCCCATGACGACCTCACATGGCTTCTGTGGATGCGGCTCCTTTATACACACAAGGTTAGATCAGACGACTTCTGCTGCTGCCTTTACCCCCAGGTCCACGATTATACATGCTTTCGTGAGAAAGACTGAGGGATGGATGCTCACCTCATGAATAATTCGATGGTCCCAGAGATAGGTAAGTAGATGCCATGGATGACAGCCACAGTCAGAAAAGGTAAAAAGTGAAGGTGAAGTCGCTCAGTTGTGTCTGACACTTTGCGACCCCATGGACTGTAGCCTACCAGGCTCCTCCGTCCACAGGATTTTCCAGGCAAGAGTACTGAAGTGGGTTGCCATTTCCTTCTCCAGGGGATCTTCCCAACCCAGGGACTGAAGCCAGGTCTCCCACACTGTAGGCAGACGCTCCACCGTCTGAGCCACCTCTGACTTTTCATCAAGTCACACGCGCATCTATTTTGAATGGGTGACTATTTGTTCTCTTCTTATAATTTTCTAGGGTGTTCTATGGCCAACTTATTCCATAGAGTAAACTAAGGATTGTCAAAATGTTTCTGTAGTGGGTCAGATAATAAATTTTCAGCTTCATGGGCTGTAGGGTCTCTATCCTGACTACTTAACTCTGCTGTTGTAGCATGAAGGCAGTCCATAGACAATCTATACATAAATGGATGTGCCTGGGTGCCAATAAAACTTTACTTACAAAAACAGACAGCAATCCCAGTTTGTCCCAACAAACTAGACAGTCTCACAGTGCAAACACTTTGTGTTTAGTTTGAAACACTGGTGAAAAACCAAAAGTGCATTCAGCATGTATTGATTTTCTGTGATGTTTATGTGATCATGAGTATTTGTTTGAATGAAAGTGAAAGTGGTAGTCGCTCAGTTGTGTCCGGCTCTTTTCAACTCCACCAACTATAGCCAGGGAGGCTTCTTGTCTATGGGATTCTCCAGGCAATAATACTGGAATGGGTTGCCATGCCCTTCTCCAGGGATCTTCCTGGCCCAGGGATTGAACCTGGGTCTCCTACATCACAGGCAGATTCTTTATCACCTGAGCTACCGAGGAAGCCCTATATTGTATCTGTATGAATACCTAGAAGTAAACAGGGTTTCTACGGGATCGCTAGTTTAACTTTTGGTTAGTGTACTGAAACATCATCTCAGAAGACCAATGTTGTCTTCTTTCTGCAGGAGACTACCAAACCCACCAGCAGAGCAGAGGGAGAAATATAAAGTTGACTTTAAAGCTGTAAATTTTGCTATCAGGATTGTTCATCTTTAAAGATACTGTTTTGACTCTCAGAAGACATTTAAAAAACAATGTCAAAATAAATAGCATTTGACATTTTAAAACACAATTAGTGTTGAGCATTCAGTAGGGGGCGGGTAGGAGAAGCAGCTGGGCTTGTGGAGGAGGAGTGGTTTCCGGTCACTCCTATTTATTACACTTTTGGAATAATGGCAAAAGGTGGTGACTGCTACATCTTGGGGTCTGTTTAATCTCCAGCTGTGAACATGTGATCAATCATCTTGTTGACAACAGAAGACTTTTTCCTGGACCAGCAATGATTTCCATGTGCTCACAGGAGGTTTATGTACGTGCTGTCCTGCCAGCTGACTGGCCCCAGCAATGCATTCTCTGTGCTCCATGACTCAAGGGAGATGGAAAAGAGGACTTAGGGCTGATTGCTTCTGCTAGTGACTTTGCAACTAACTTACTACCTTGGGGGATTGTCTCTGTTTTCCTCCTAAGAAAGATAAGGGAAACAATACTTGTAAGTTTACAATTTCAAATGCAAATATTATCAAACCATTTTGCAAATGACTGTCATTGTCACTGTGTCTCAGTTGCTGCCTTTTATTTACAAACAGCTGAGGCGCTTTCACTTCTGGATGAGACATTGCAAGCGCGCCGAAACCAACCTCAACGGTTCTCACAGAAAAATGTATGTTGCCAGACATGAAGCATCAGTAGTGCTACTTTCAGAGGGTAAGAAAATGTGAACTACATCTGTTCCTGAAGTTTCAGGCTATTTGGCTAAAATTCTCCCATGTGTAGGGATGTATAGGGTGAATAAGTAAGTGTTAGTCACTCAGTCATACTTGACTCTGTGACTCATGTGACTCATGGACTGCAGCCCACCAGGCTCCGTGAGATTTTCCAGGCAAGGATACTGGAGTGGGTTGCCATTTCCTTCTCCAGGGGATCTTCCCTACCCAGGGATCGAACCCAGGTCTCCTGCACTGCAGGCAGATTCTTTACTGACTGAGCTACAAGGGAAGCCCATATAGGGTGAATATAACTCAGCAAATAAACACTTAATTTAAATTTAAACCTGAAGAGCTATCTGAAACAAAAACCATTTTTCAGTATCTTCATTCTCTATAATTTGGGGGAGCTGAAATTGCTTAAAAGAATTTTATGTTTTATTTGTGACCATTTAAGAATGTATCATTGATGCTTTTGAACTGTGGTGTTGGAGAAGACTCTTGAGAGTCCCTTGGACTGCAAGGAGATCCAACCAGTCCATTCTGAAGGAGAGCAGCCCTGGGATTTCTTTGGAAGAAATGATGCTAACGCTGAAACTCCAGTACTTTGGCCACCTCACTGGAAAAGACTCTGATGCTGGGAGGGATTGGGGGCAAGAGGAGAAGGGGACGACAGAGGATGAGATGGCTGGATGGCATCACCGACTCGATGGACGTGAGTTTGAGTGAACTCCAGGAGTTGGTGATGGACAGGGAGGCCTGGCGTGCTACGATTCATGGGGTCAAAAAGAGTTGGACACCGACTGAGCAACTGAACTGAACTGAAGAATGTATCATAGCAAGGCTGTATAATCGACCACCAGAATTCCCATTTCCACCATCTGCAAAATGGGTAGGCCTGGTTGAGGGCTGATGTGCCACTGTGGAGGGGGTGGGTTTCTAAGTTGCTTTCCATCACGTGCTTGGTGAAATATGACAAGGCAGATGAAAGCGGGTGACTCATGTCGATTAAGATTTTCTGGGGAAGGTTGAGAGGCAGCGGGTGTGCAGAATCCCCCCTGACTGTACCCTACTAAAGCTTTTGCCTAAATGAAACAGAAGCATTTTCTCTTTTTCAGGTTTTCAACTTAATGATCCCAGAAATGTTTTGTAAATGAATGTTTTCATCTTTTTTTTTTTTTCTCTTTCTTTGTGTGGTCCCACCTCCTTTTTCCAGTGTTATTCATAAGGGTCCCAGTGTTTCCTGGTAGCTGAGGGGTAGGTATTTGAATTTACCTGTTCAGTGGTGCTGGCAGGGATCAGCCAGTGAGCCTGTAGCAGTGCAGATGTCCCCAGGGGAGGACACTATTAAATCAGGAAGACTATTTCAACAAATAGATGGCAATGTGTATATTAGCAGTGATGGCAGGTAGATGTTTAGGCAGGACAAGCTGTTGATTACAAAAGCTAATTTTGTGGGAGATCAGGGTGAAGGATACATACTAACAGTCCTTAATTTATCAGCATTATTCAAAAATTGAGCTGAAGCTAAAAATTCTAAGTGAACATGTGTGCTATTTCATTGGAGGCTGACGAGTACATCTTGAAGTTAACCTCAAAGTATCAATGACATGACTGGAAGAAACTTGAGATATAGATGCTTTTCATAACAATATTAAAATGCATAAAAAGCTAATAGTCTGCTACTATTATCCATTCATCTTCTATCTATAAAATGGAAAATGGTGAGCTACTGGAAATTATTATGTTCAGTTTGTTTACTTTTAAAATGCTAAAATGTTGAATGTCAGAAAAAGGAGAGTGTGCTACACAATTAAATTTTAAAAATCAGGATATAAATAGCATGAATGCTACAATCCTATTCCTTAAATCTGTCCTTAGTACTGTTGTTTTTGTTTAGTCACTAAGTTGGGTCTGACTCTTTGCGACCCATGGACTGTAACCCACCAGGCTTCTCTGTCAATGGGATTTCCCAGGCAAGAATATTGGAATGGGTTGCCATTTCCTTCCCAGGGGATCTTTCCCACCCAGGGAGCGAACCCGAATTTCCTGCCTTACAGGCCTATTCTTAACTGCTGAGCCACCCAGGAAGCCCTATCCACAGTACTAGGCTGAGCCATATCACATTACCATTTTGTGTGTCAAATTGTTTGACATCAGCGGTTTCAAACGATTTGGGGTATAAGAGAAAACACACGTATACACGTCCACATGAAAGATAATTACCAAAAGTTCTGGATGTGATCATCAGCATTTGATTTTTTTCTTTTTCTTATTCATCCTTTCTATAAAAAAATGTGCATTACCTTTCTGATGAGAAAGTGAGAGAGAAAATTCCTCTAGCTGCTCCAGCCTCCTTCATTGTGAAGAGGTATTGGGTCTGGAACTGATCTACATGGTTTGCCAGTAGATTTGAAAATTCTGGGTCTCTGGTTTCCAGAATTCTTTATTAGTGACCAGATTTGGTAAAAATACTTACCCTTCTCTTCCCTTCCCCAAATAGATACCCACAACTGGATCTTTTATGTGCAAACCTCTGGCATTTAGTAGATACCAAATAAATCTTTGTGAGTGGCTGAATGAGTGAATATGCAAATACATGAGGGAGATGGCGATTAAATAATAAATGTGTAATGCATTCTGAAATTTTGCTTTTTTCCTCTTGATTATTAAATGACTTGAATTGCCTTAAGAGAGAAAGTGGCAGAATTGTAAGTCCATATATATACACATAGCACTAAGAGGAAAATCTAGTTTGTCATAAGAGATAACAGGGAAAATTTTGAATTGATTCTGCCGAATGAGTCTAGAAGTATCTTTCCAATTCTCCTGGGTAGAATAAAAAATAATGCCTGGGTAAAAATCTCAGTTCATTATCTGGAAGATGTTAGAATTTCTGGACTTTTTACCATACAGATATTTCTAAAACAGTTTCCCTTGTAAGGAAAAATGAGCAGTGCCCAGCCTGGCTCCAGTCTCTGTTCTAGGTCACAGAGTGCATTTAATTCTGTGTGTGATCAGAAATGCTTCTTCAGTGGCTATCCATTTCTACTTTGGAATAAAAGGAGGCTGAGGAAGAAAAGGAGAAAGGGGAGGAAGGAGGAAAAGAAGAAAGAGAAGGAAGGGAAAGAAGAAAGAGAGGGAAGAGAGAGAGATGTTTAGCCACATGGGATCCTCAGTCAGTCGTACTTTTAGCAAATGGTTATAAAGAAGCTCCAAAGGGTAGATATTGATCGTTTACCAGCTGACACAATCAGTGGAGCACTCTTTTCATCCTGCGATTACCTCTAAGGGACTCATGCCAGCTCAGATGGGCTCTAAGCCCCTGAGTAGACCCTGTCCTGAAATTAACTTGAATAACCTAATTTCTACCTTCCCTGAATCTCTCCTTACACACTGCGCACAGGGCAAAACAGAAGTGAAACAAGAAAGATTAACAAGGTCTGTGCCAGCTGTTGGAGGAGAAGGCATTGTTTGTCTGCATTTAAGGAGAAAAGGACACTATTTGGCCGCGTGGGGTTCCTCGGCGTCGGCTGGTGCTAATGATCGTCCGAGGTGGAGCTGTAATGCGAGCTGCCCGTGGCCCTGCTCTGCTGACAGGTGTTCGTGGGAGGGGGCAGGACACAGCTGCCTGAACAGAAATCCCATTATCCTTTGCTCGGTATTGATGTGCCCTGTGGGATGTTTTCTCCCTGGCTGTGTTAATGTTCAGTGCTCACGCTTGCCTTGTTCGTGGCACAGAGATAGAGAGACAGAGGTGCCCGGGGCAGACGTAATGGGCTCTGCCTTCCAGTCTGCAGAGGTTGTGTCTGTGGGGACCGAAGGCTTCCTTAATTATAGTGCCAGCTAGGGGACAGTTCTCGAGGAATAGCTCAGCCACGAATAGAATTGCCTGAGGTGCATAGTAAATTAATCTGACATGAGGTGCCTGTTGAAAGTCTTTTTTTTTTTCCTATCCATAAACAGTAGTTCTCGTTTTAAAACTTGATGTTTTGCACAGAAGTTCCAGGAAGTGATCCAACAGTGGAAATCTTGGCTATCCACAGTCCTCTAACATTTTCAGACTTCTCATTGTTTCCAGTGAGGGATTCTGAAAAATCTCTAGAGATAATGTAGAGATAATCCTTGCCTTTGGCTATGCCCTGTGATTTGGTGGCTGAGTTGAAGGGCAAGACATGATGGGGTTGGGTTTGTTGGAGTTAAAAATTAATGAATATAACTTGTAAAGAGATTTTATCACACAGATGAGTCAAGGCAGAAATTACTGTGAAGATTTACACAGCACAGACTCAACTCTGAGCAGTAAATTCACCTGTAGGTCCACTCATTTGACATTCTCCATCATCAGCCAGCCACACTGTCCACCAGTAGAATCTCTACGTGGTAAAGTATTCCTTATATTAAGCAAAAACCTGGATTTCTGTAAGTGGCATGCAGATGTATATGTGTATATGTCAGATATCAAGACTGTGGCGTTTTCAGACATTTAAAATATTTCAACATTCAATTTAGTTCAAATTTCCCAGTTTCTGCCAGCTGCTGTGTTTTTATTTTCTCTCCGGCCTTTTGGCTAAGATCAAGTATAGCAAGGGGGCTTCCCAAGTGGCACAGTGATAATCTGCCTGCCAATGCAGGAGACACAAGATATGCAGGTTTGATCCCTGGGTCAGGAAGATCCTCTGGAGGAGGAAATGACAACCCCTCCGTTGTTCTTGCTTGAAAAGTTCCATGAACAGAGGAGCCAGGTACCATCAGCTACCATCCAAGGGGTCACAAAGAGTTGGACACAACTGAGCGACTAAGCAAGCATAGTAGAGACAGTGTATGACTCCTTACTTTTGAAGTGTCTCTTATCTCAGCCTCTGTCTCTATCAGCCATCCACTCTCAGCCTCTTGTTCATGTTTCTGAGTAGCGAGGGTTGTACTCTTTGGCTCGCATTTCCCCTGAGAAGGAAGGATCCACAGACAAGGAAGGCTCTAGGCTCAAAGCTTTGAGCAAAGGCTGTTGTGAAGTCCATTCCCTAGAAGGAGATTTCTACATCCATTTGCACTGCTTCTGTCAACAAAGAAAATTCTTTCAGAGGTTTAGCTAAGCAAAAAGCAGAGGATAAGCTGGGGATGAGCAGTTTATCTAAGATGGTTGGAAATGGCTCTCATAATGATGATAGCATCTTTCCCCTTCAGCAAGCTCAAGGTATTTCTTCTTCTCTTTTCCACTGCTTGTGGGAGAGCTCCTTGCTAACCTTGTTTAGCCTCATGCCTATTCAATAGATTAGGGATGGAGGGTGAGGGGCATGTCTGCTTGGGAGCTGGAGAGGAACATAACGCCTGGATTTGGTAAAAATATACATGAGAATTTGGTAAAAAAAAAATATGTAGAACTGGCTTGAGCCAAGAGGCTGCACTTCTTTTTCAATGCATTATATTTTTCTGGTTATGCAAGTAATTATGTAGCTTCTGTGGGAAATTCAAAACTACAGAAAAATGACAATCATTCTTGATTCTGCTATTCAGAAATAATAACTGTCATTACTATTTTGATAATTTCTGTCCATTTATAATTAAGGGATTTTTTTTGCATCCTTTTAAATCATTTGCTGTTTTGCCCCCAAAACATTCCCCCACAGCATTAAAAACTCTTTAGGGAGGTGAGTACCAATGACAGAGTCATATTCAGGACAAAGAAGGACCCGGAGGGTGGAGGTGGTCGCTCTCCCTGTACCTGGAGCTCTGGGGGAAGAGGGATGAAGTCTTCCTGCAAGTTGTTCGGGTGCCTTGACGGCTTGAGATTGATGTCCCAGGAAGCAGAACAGAAGGCAGGGATTGTCTGGGATGACATTCAGGTTGTTTAGTTGCTCAGTCATCTCTGATCTTTGGGATCCCCTGGGCTGTAGCCTGCCAGGCTTGAATTCTCCAGGCAAGAATACTGGAGTGGGTTGCCTTTCCCTTCTCCATGGGATCTTCCTGACCCAGAGATCAAACCCAGGTCTCTTGCATTGCAAGCAGGTTCTTTACCATCCGAGCCACATGGGAAGCCCCAGAAGAACAGCTTAGGGCTACTTTAGTGGAGAGGAATAGTTTAATCTATTAAACTATTTGGTGAATAGAAAAAGAACCAAATGAGGAACAGTAGCTCCTTTACCCTCTGAGCTGCCAGGGAAGCCCTGAATTCTCCAAAGCAGGTAGAAAATGCTCAAGGACAAGATTTACATGCCTTGGCCTTTGAGAGACTTCTTCCTCCCTGTTTGATGGAATGGGAGCAGAGTTAGAAGTGAACAGGGAACTTCACAGTGATTGCACCTTGGAAAGAAGCAGGTGACTGGTGTAGAAGGGCAGGTGGGAAATGCTGCCCTCTGGTCTGGGAGGGCTCAGTAGAATAAAGCTGAAATCACCTTATGATTCAGACCCTCAGCTACTGAAACTTAATCTTCTGCTGCCCCCAACACTATCCTGCAAATAGGTGACTCATTGAAAAATTGTCCCGAAATAAGGTACAACCTTTGCAGATTGACTCCAAGCAGAAATGCAGAGTTAAAACATGAAAAGTAAAAGGTTCATAAAGAATACTTACCAGAAAAAAACGATGTCACAGAGCTTAAAAAAACTATGAGCAACTATTTCTTCATGAAGGCAAAGATGTTAATGAAAGGGTGACCTTTCTGAGAGTAAAACTCCAAGGAGACCTATAGGGCCTCTGAGTAGAAAAGTGAGAAAATCAAAGCCATTATGGAAATGAGACACTTATTGCAAGAAACAAAAGCTGTATGTGGCTAAAAACTCACTCAGGGATGTGAAAAGTAAGTCTGAGAAAATGAGCAAGATGAAATGGAAAAGAAACACATTATAAACGTTTCTAGAAAAAAATTGGTAGTGAAAACAGGTCATATAATAGCCCCTGGGGAAAAAAAAAGAAGGGAGAATATAAGACAAATATTTTAAGTGAGTTTTAAGATTTCCAAAAGTTAAAAAAAAGAGGTTGAAATGCAGAGATTGAGAGAGTATAGTATGTCCCAGGAAAAACTCTAATATGATTTACTGAAGTGAATGGAGATAATTTTGTGGCATAGCGGAAAAATCAAGTTATTTCTAAGGGGAAAAAGGTAAGGTGACCCTGGGGCTTCTCACAGCATTTAAATGTGAAAGTCAGTAGAATATGCTAAGTTCTTGGAGATGAAATTGTGAGTCAAGATATTTATATGCATGTTGTTTTTGTTGCTGTTAAGTCGCCCAGTTGTGTCTAACTCTTTGCGACCCTACGGACGCAGCATGCCAGGCTTCCCTGTCCTTCACAATCTCCTGGAGGCTGCTCAAACTCATGCCCATTGACTCAATGATGCTATCCATCTCATCATCTCTCAGCCCCTCTCATCCCCTTCTCCTCCTGCCTTCAATCTTTTCCAGCATCAAGGTCTTTTCCAATGAGTCGGCTCTCTCAACAGGTGGCCAAAGTATTGGAGCTTCAGCTTCAGCATCAGTCCTTCCGATGATATTCAGGGTTGATTTCCTTTAGGACTGACTGGCTTGGTCTCCTTGCAGTCCAAAGGACTCTCGGCCAAAGTCTTCTCAGCACCACAGTTCAAAAGCATCAACTCTTCAGTGCTCAGCTTTCTTTATGGTTCAACTCTCACATCTGTACATGACTACTGGAAAAATCATAGCTTTCACTATACAGACCTCTGTGTACAAAGTGGTATCTCTGCTTTTTAATAAACTCTCTAGGTTTGTCATAGCTTTTCTTCTAAAGAGTGTCTTTTAATTTTATGACTTCAGAGACCATCTACAGTGATTTTAGAGCCCAAGAAAATAAAATCTGCCACTGTTTCCTTTTTTCCCCTCATCTATTTGCCATGAAGTGATGGATGCCATGATCTTAGTTTTTCGAATGTTCAATTTTAAGCCAGCCTTTTCACTCTCTTACCCTCATTAAGAAGCTCTTTACTTACTCTTCACTTTTTGCCATTAAAGTGGTATCATCTGCATAACTGAGAATGTTGATATTTCTCCCAGCAATCTTGACTCCAGCTTGTAATTCATTCAGCCGGGCATTTCTCATGATGTACTCTGCATATTAGTTAAATAAGCAGGGTGACAATATACAACCTTGACATACTCCTTTCCCAATTTTGAACCAGTCCATTGTTCATGTCCAGTTCTAACTGTCACTTCTTGACCCAAGTACAGGTTTCTCAGGAGGCAGGGAAGGTGGTTTGGTATTCCCATCTCTTTAAGAATTTCCAACAGTTTTTGGTGATCCACACAGTCAAAGGCTTTATTTAGTGTAGTCAGTGAAATGGAAAAAGATTTTTTTTTTTTCAGTTCCCATGATTGTTCTAAGACCCAGCAGATGTTGGTAAATTGTTGGTAATCTGGTTCCTCTGCCTTTTCTAAGCCCAACTTGAACATCTGAAATCTCTTGGTTCATGTATTGTTGAAGCCTAGCTTGAAGGATTTTGAGCATTACCTTGCTAACATGTTAAATGAACACAATTATATGGTAGTTTGAACATTCTTTGGCATTGCCTTTCTTTGGAATTGGAATGAAAATTGACCTTTTCCAGTCCTGTGGCCACTGCTGAGATTTCCAAATTTATTGGCCTATTGAGTGCAGTACTGTAAATCATCGTGTTTTAGGATTTGAAGTAGCTCAGCTGGAATTCTATCACCTCCACTAGTTTTGTTTGTAGTAATGCTTCCTAAGGCCCACTTGACTTCACACTCCAGGATATCTGGCTCTAGGTGAGTGACCACACCACTGTGGTTATCCAGGTCATTAAGACCTTTCTTACATAGTTCTTCTATGTACTCTTGCTACCTCTTCTTAATTTCTTCTGCTTCTGTTAGGTCCTTCCTGTTTCTGTCCTTTTTTGTGCCCTAATTTGCATGAAATTCTCCCATGTAATCTCCAATTTTCTTGAAGAAATCTCTAGTCTTTTCCATTCTATTATTTTCTTCTGTTTCTTTGCATTGTTCCCTTAAGAAGTGCTTCTTATCTCCCCTTGCTATTCTCTACTGTTATCTCCTTCTTTTTGAAGAAACATCTCCTTTTTTTTTTTTTAAAGGAACACTTTAAAAATATCCTATAGAGTAGTTATGATGGTAGTGAATTATCTCATATTCTGTCTCAAAATGTCATTTTTTGAAATGCTGTTTTTGCTGGATAAAGATTTTAAGGTGACAACTTTTCAATATTTTAAATGGGTTTCTCTGTAGCCTTCTGGCTTACATAGTTGGCTATATTTAGTATCTTTGCACCTTTTTATTTACTGTATCTTTTTTATCCTTTTTTTTTTTTAGATATCTCTTATGGCTTATTTCCAGAAATTTTTGACTTTGCATGTTCTCCCTTTTGCTTGAGTTTGTTAAGATTTTAGGATCTGTAAATTTATAATTCCCAAGCAATTTGATTAAAAGAAGTCTTTATATTTCTACAAAAATATTTTTTGTTCTTTTTCTTTCCTCTCCTTCAATAGCTCCACTTATATTGTCCTTTATTGTGGATAGTTTCCACTGCTATTTTTAAAAATTCAGTTATCTTTTCTTATGTAGCTTCTGATCTGCTTTTAATACTGTGCTTTTATTTTTAATTTACAATTTTTATTTCTAAAAGCCTCATTTAGGTCCTTTTTTGCATCTTAAATCGTTTCCTTTTTCATCATGCTTTCCTCTACCTTTGTGAGCCCTTGGAATAAAATTAACTTTTTAACTTGTGAGTCTGTTAGTTCCTTTATATCTGTCATGTCTGGATCTATTTTTTTTTTCTGGTTATGGAAAAATTACACTCTTTTACAAGACTTGCAAGTTGTTAGTAGACACCACATACTGTGACTGTCGCGTTATTTGCTGTATTTTGGTGTTTGAATGTGTTCTTGGTAGTGATCTGGTTTTGTTTTTGTTTTTGCCATTCAATTAGTTGCTGGACTTCCTTAGTAGTTCAGCTGGGAAAGAATCTGCCTGCAATGCAGGAGACCCTAGTTCCATTCCTGGGCCAGGAAGATTCCCTGGAGAAGGGATAGGCTACCCACTCCAGTATTCTTAGGCTTCCCTGGTAGCTCAGACAGTAAAGAATCCACCTGCAATGTAGGAGACCTGAGTTTAATCCAGGGTTGGGAAGATCCCCTGGAGGACATGGCAACCCACTCCAGTATTCTTGCCTGGAGAATCCCTATGGACAGAGGAGTTTGGCAGTTACAGTCCATGGGGTCACAAGGAGTTAGGCACAACTGAGTGACTAAGCACACACAGAAGTTACTTGGTGTCAAGTGGTATCATTTTGAGACTTGCTATTTCTCTTTTCTACTGGAACCACGTATTTTGTTGGGGTATTCAGTCACTCATACATGTCTGACTCTATGAACGGCAGCGCACAAGTCTCCTCTGTCCCTGGGATTTTTTTTCAGGCAAGAATACAGCAGTGGGTTGCCATTCCCTCCTTCAAGGGGTCTTCCTGACCCAGGGATTGAACCCAAGTCTCCAGTGTCTCCTGCATTGCAGGTGGATTCTTAACCACCAAGCCACCTGAGAAGCTGCTTTATTTTATTTTGTGACTTCTTATAAGTTCATATGTATTTCTTTGTTTATTTGGATACATACTGCAATCAGTTCTATATTTTCTTTCTTTAATCTTTCATTTAACTTTATTTCAAATATTTATTAAATTGTATTTCCAGTTTATTTTTTAATTAAACTTTTTTCATTTTGAAATAATTGTAGCTTGACTTGCAAAGGAATTTCATGTGTTCTCTACCCTGCTGCTGCTGCTAAGTCGCTTCAGTCGTGTCCGACTCTGTGCGACCCCAGAGACGGCAGCCCACCAGACTCCCCTGTCCCCGGGATTCTCCAGGCAAGAACACTGGAGTGGGTTGCCATTTCCTTCTCCAATGCATGAACGAGAAAAGTCAAAGTGAAGTCATTCAGTCGTGTCCGACTCCTAGCGACCCCATGGACTGCAGCCTACCAGGCTCCTCTGCCCATAGTGTTTTCCAGGCAAGAGTACTGGAGTGGGGTACTATGCTCTCTATCCAGTTTCTCCCAAAGGCAACACTTTGCAAAACCACAAGACAGTGTCACAATCACAATATTAATATCAGTACAGCAGGATATTGACTGTTGCACCACCATGCTGTGTGACCCTTCACAGGACACCCATTTCACTCCCAACCATGCCCCTTTCTTATCCCATTCAATACTAATCTGCCCTTCATTTGTATGTTTCGTCATTTCAAAATGTTATGTAAATGGAATCATACAGTAAATACCTTCTTGGAATTTTCTCCTTTCGCTTAGCATAATTTTCTAGAGATGTATCTAGGTTGAGACATCTATCAATAATTTGTTCTTTTTTTTTACTGTTGAGTAGTATTTCCTGGTATGAAAGTTTCACAGTTTATTTAAGCCATTGAAGAGCATCTGGGTTGTTTCCAGATTTGGGCTACTATGAATAAAACTGCTGTGAACATTTACGTACAGGTTTCAAGGGAACTTAAGTTTTTGTAATTTTCTGGGATTAATACCTGGGCATACAATTGCTGGTTATATGGTAGTTGAATGTTTAGTTTTTTGAGAAACTTCCAGACTTTTCCAGAGTGGCTATACCATTTTCCATTGCCACCAGTGACATATGAATAATCCAGTTTGTCCACATCTGTGCCAGGATCAATGCTGTCATTTTAAAAAAGTTCTAATCATTCTGATGAATGCTTTTATCCTGCATTTCATGAGCAGATAACAACATTGAATAGTTTTGCATGTTTTTACTTGCCATCTGTATATCTTCTACAGTGAGATGTCTTTTTATGTCTCTTATACATCTTCTGATTAGACTGTTTATTTCTTTACTGTTGAATTTTGAGAGTTGTTTATACATTCCAAAAAGCAGTCCTTTGGTGACTATGTGATTTTCAAATATTTTATCCCTGTCTGTAGCCTGTCTTTCCATTTTTTAAGAGTCTTTTGCAGGGTAAAAGTTTTTAATTATGATCAGATCAAAATTATCAATTTCTTCTTTTATGGATTTTATTTTTGGAGACAAGTCTAAGAACTGTTTACCTATCTTGAGATTCTAATTATTTCCTCTATTTTTTCTTAAAATTTTAGTGTTTCACATTTAATTCCATTATCTGCTTTGAGTTATCTTTGAGGTTTCCCAGGTGGCGTTAATGGTAAAGAATCCACCTACCAATGCAGGAGATACTGGAGATGTGAGTTCAGTCCCTGGGTTGGAAAGATCCCCGGAGAAGGAAATGGCAACCACTCTAGTATTCTTGCCTGGAAAATCCCATGGACTGAGGAGCCGGGTGGGCTACTGTCCACGAGGGTCGCAAAGAGCTGGACATGACTGAGCGCAAACACAGCCTCCAAGATGTGGAGTTAAGTTCTCAGCTCCTTTGTCTTTTAATATATGTTTGTTAAATCTTTTGGTACCATTTGCTGAAAATACTATTCCTCTTTCATTGACTTGCTTTTGCATCTTTCTCAAAAGCCAGTTGTGTGGTAGTTTTCGGGTGCTGTATTACGTTACTTTTGTCTGCGAGTCTCTCTCTCTCCACCAATACCACACAGTCTTGATTACCATAGCTACAGAAAATCTTGAAGTTAAGTGGACTGACACTTCTAATTTCACTTGCTTAAAAGACTGCTTCTGGAGTAGTGTTAGATCCATAACAAAGTTTAGAGGAAGGTGCAGAAATTACCCATATAGTCACTGTCCCCACACATGTATAGCCCTCCTGTTATCAACAACACTCACCAGACTAGTACATTTTTTACCAAGGATGAATCTACACTGATATATCACGATCACCCAAAGTCCCTAGTTTACCTGAGCATGCATTTTTGATGTTATGCATTCTATGGTTAGCCAAATGCATAATGAAATCTATACATCACTTTCATACAGAATATTTTCATCCCCTAAAAGTATCCTAAGCTGTGCCTATTCCGTCCCCCACACCCTTACCAACAGCTACCAATCTTCTTGTCTACACAGTTTTGCCTTTTCCAGAATATCATATATAGTAGACCCTTGAACAATGTGGATTTGAACTGCATAGATCCATGTACAGGCTGACTCTTTCAATAAATACTACAATACGTGGCTCAGATGGTAAAGAATGTGCCTACAACGCAGGAGATAGAGCTCGCTTCCTGGGTGGGAAGATCCCCTGGAGAAGGGAATGGCAACTCACTCCAGTATTCTTGTCTGGAGAATCCCAGGGACAGAGGATCCTGGTGGGCTATAGTCCATGGGATCACAAGAGTCAGACACAAGTGAGAAAATAATACTTTCACTTTCATGACAATACTACACACTCCAAAGTTGGTTGAATCTGCAGATACAGAGACTCGGATACAAAGGGCCGACTATAAGGTTGTCTGCGGATTGCCAGCAGGATCAGTATTCCTACCACCCACATTGCTCAAGGGTCAATTGCATTATGGTTGGAATCATATTATAAATACCTTGTCAGATAGGCCTTTTCCACTTGGTAATATGCATTAAGTTTCCTCTATATCTTTTCTTGGCTTGATAGCTCGTTTCACTTTAGTGATTAATAATATTCCACTGTCATGTGCCAGAGTGGGCGTATCTTCTCACTGAGTCATTCTGGTTGCTTCAGTTCAGGTCAATTCAGTCGTTCAGTCATGTCCAACTCTTTGCGACCCCATGGACTGCAGCATGTCAGGCCTTCCTGTCCATCACCAGTTCCCGGAGTTGACTCAAACTCATGTCCATTGAGTCAGTGATGCCATCCAACCATCTCATCCTCTGTCGTCCCCTTCTCCTCCTGCCTTCAATCTTTCCTAGCATCAGGGTCTTTTCAAATGAGTCAGTTCTTCACATCAGGTGGCCACAGTATTGGAGTTTCAGCTTCAGCATCAGTCCTTCCAATGAATATTCAGGACTGATTTCCTTTAGGAAAATCAGTAGTAGTCCAAGAGACTACTCAAGAGTCTTCTCCAACACCACAGTTCCAAAGCATCAATTCTTCAGTGCTCAGCTTTCTTTATAGTCCAACTCTCACATCCATACATGACTACTGGAAAGTTTTGGCAATTAAGAATAGAGCTTCTATAAACATCTGTGTGCAGGTTTTTTTGGTGGATATAAATTTTCAGCTCCTTTGAGTAAATATTAAAGAGCACATGGCTGGATCATATGGTAAGAGAACATCTAATTTTGTGCAGCCCATTTGGAAGACAGTTTGCTTCACATTCTTACCAGCATGCTGTGTTGTCAATGCTCTGGATTCTGGCCATGCTAACAGGTATATGGGATAGCTCATTGCTGTGTGATTTATATTCTTCATGTCATATGATGTGGAGCATCTTTTCATAGATTATATACCATCTGTATATCTTCTTTGGTAAAGTATCTGTTAGGTCTTTGGTCAATTTTTTAATGATGCCATGAATTTTGATTGCTATTATACAGTCATGTGGGAAAAGGCAGTGGCACCCCACTCCAGTCCTCTTGCCTGGAAAATCCCATGGACGGAGGAGCCGGGTGGGCTGCAGTCCATGGGGTCGCTAAGAGTTGGACATGACTGAGCGACTTCACTTTCATGCATTGGAGAAGGAAATGGCAGCCCACTCCAATGTTCTTGCCTGGAGAATCCCAGGGACAGGGGAGCCTGGTGGGCTGCTGTCTATGAGGTTGCACAAAGTCAGACATGACTGAAGTGACTTAGCAGCAGCATACAATCATGTAGCCATTCTGCTGTGTTACTCACCCCTCTTTCCTCAACCTCGTCATCCCTCCTTCATTCAATCCTGTCTATGAAATTCCTAGTCCCTTCTCATGCACAGCACACTGGCTCCATCCCCTCATGACAGCCTGTTCAGACCTTGTCTAAAGAACAGTCTCATCTTTCCAAACCTTTTTTTGTTTTGTTTTCAGAGTTATCCACTGAAACACTGCAGGGGGTACGTCTCACAGAGAATATGCTGTGAACAAGTCCTGGCTCTGTCTGCCTGGAACGTGGACCTGGGTATGGTACAGACTTCAGCTCTTTGACTGTTAACATATGCCTTCAACACACTCTTTCTCACTTGCCGTTTGTCTTACAATGTTTCTTGTTTTATCCTGCTGTATAAACATATTTATTTGCATACAACCTGTATTTGAAGTTGAATATACAGCTTTCCCTTTAGGTGTATTTTTTTTTCAGGCTTATGTAGACCATTCTTCTCTGCTTAAAAGTTATAAAATATTACTCACATTTGTGGTGTGTGCATTTCTTTCACAGTAAGAAATTCCTTTCATTTCCTTTACATCTGAGTGAGTTCTGTTCCAGGACATGTTCGTAAGTCCAATTTGTTCTTAAGTCCAACAAAGTCAGCCCAGGGGTTCAACTAACACAATCAGTATATAGAACTGTACTATAATACTTTTCACACCAATAATACATAAAAACAAACACAAAAAATAAAGAAAACAGCTTTTAACCTTTTGTAAGATACCTTGAAAAGCACAGTAGTAAGTACAGTGTAACAGCTGGCACACAGGGGCTGGCATCAAGCGAACAGGCAAGAAGAGTTACTGACTCTTCTCGACTGGAGGGGTTACTGACTGGAGGAGAGAGAAGAGGGGGAGGTGGCAGAGCTGAAGTGTCCTCAGCAACAGGAGATGGAGGGCAAGCTGCAGCTTCACTCACACCTGAGGCTGGGGGAACTCACGACCACATCTCTGACAGTTTGAAACCTGAAGGTTCAGCTGTAAGGCACTCACTGTATTGCTTTATTTCTGGTGTGTTTTTTTTTTTAATATTTGATTCTGTTGGGAACATTTTGATATCAGAAAGGAGCTGAAGACCCTGCATTCTTCTCCCACTTGCCAAAGAACTTGTCTGACATCATGTACATGTTAAAGAATTGTTCTCTGTTGAATTGAAATGGCATCTTTTTTCCACATAGTCAGTCTCTACTTATGCTTGAGTCTTTATCTGGATTCAAGCATACACACTACTATATATAATATAGTGAAGAAGGACCTACTGAATAGCATAGGGAACTCTACTCAGTTCTCTATAGTGACGTACATTTGAAAAGAATCTAAATAAAAGTGGATATGTGTATACGGATAACTGATTCACTTTGCAATACAGAAGAAACTGACACAACATTGTACACAACTATACTTCAATTTTTTTTTTAAGTGAAAGAAAATGTCTAAACAAAGAAGATTAAATTCTTATCTGGGTCTCTACTCTTCCCTGGCCTTGGTCTTTTATATGTTGCCAGTTGTGTCCTTCATAACATCATTGTTAAAAAATGAGATTATCTCTATTCCCCACTCCCAATCATGACTTTATCTCGGTTTTCTAAAGATATTATATTGGGGTTCAAGGTCTAGACTGTCAGAGTTATGTGGGATCAAAGTCATCTGAGGCCAGCCCCAGCAAGGCATGGATGGGGAAACCAGAGGCATGAAAATAGAGGAATGTGGCTGCTGATGGGTGGGGAGCCATCACCAGGCCCAGGGCTTAAGTCATGTTTGTACACTTTGCCTCTACCCTTCACCTTTGTTCCTACCACATCGCACATCTTGTAATCTACCTCTGCTCACTGTGCTGATCCCCTTCTCCCCAGCCCGTGCCTGCTACCCAGACCTTCTAACGTGATCTTGGAAGAGCAGAAGCTGGGCAGGAGAGAAACGAGGATGCTGTGTTGTCTGTGTGGAAAATGCTACCGTGTTACACCCTGTGGGGTTTTCCTGAGCTATCTGTGGAGTAAGAAGACCCTGAAGTCAGGGCTGCCTGGCTCTGGAAGCTCTCTGATCACGTGGGACTTGAGGTGGACATGGCTGTCCTACCACCCCTGGTGCGGGATGTCAGGGATGCCATCTGGCCCGGAGCCTGCTGGCAGAGGCAGCGGGGGCAGCCCCAGGCCAGGTGCCCAGTGATGTGCATGATGGAATTGCAGCAGAAGCCCAACAGACCCACAGCGGGGAGGTTTCTGAAAGACAAGCATCCTGGCTGCTCTGTGAGTTGAACCCAACCAGGGCACGGGTGTGAGGCTGGGCGAGTGTGTGTGTCCTGGGGGTGTGTGGCTGAGATTAGCGATGTGAACTGGGTGGCAAGAAGCGAGTGTCTGTGAATGCTGGGAGGACGGTGTTTGGAGAAGAAAACATGGGATGGAAAATGTGGACCCTTTCCTGGCTGTAGCGGGAGTGATGACTGCTTCTTCTGGGGACATGCTGGATCCAGACACAGCATTTGAGGGATTTCTGAAACCACCCCCTTCTGAGGCTCTCATGTTGGACCCGACACCTGGGCCTTGGCTGGGAGGGACTGTGGGGCCTGG
This sequence comes from Aepyceros melampus, assembly GCA_006408695.1. Classification (NCBI taxonomy): domain Eukaryota; kingdom Metazoa; phylum Chordata; class Mammalia; order Artiodactyla; family Bovidae; genus Aepyceros; species Aepyceros melampus. Next base: position 501,327 of record SJXQ01007458.1, read on the forward strand.
TGACCCCAGGGCAGTTTCCTGAACAGGCCTCAGCAGCTTATCATCTAGGCTGCTTGGTGCCAGAGAGGAAGATGAGGATAACGAATGGCCGTGGCCCATGGGATTTGTTTCAAATCTCATAGAGGGCATTCTCAGGTCTTCCAGAAATAACAGAGAACATTTTTCCAAGGGGGTATAATTCCTGCTTCACGGAGGAGGAGCAACGCAAATTTTGCAGCCTGAAAGTCCCCTTGTTTTTTTTCTTTTTGACCTCATTTTTCATACCGAGTGGAGGTGGCCCGGGAACCCTGGGGTTACATGTGTTTTCCCACGTTGCCTGGGATACCCAGTATGTTGGTGGAGCTCTGACTGTTCCGAGATTAGCATTATTCAAAATATGCTACCTTTGCCCCCAAGTATGAGGCCTGCATTTTTTCAAGGCTGAGACTTGTCAGAAGAGGAAGCAGAAGCGAGTTGTGGGAAAGCTTGATAATAACGTGGGCAAGAGGAGAGTATCCTTCGCAACAGGCCTTGGAAGCAAGATTCCTGGGGAAGTCAGGCTCAGCTGGTAACAAAAACAAGGAGCAGGTACTTAGAATGCTCATAATTCTAAAACGAATTCTAAAATGCAAAATCTCGGCAGTTCTGTTTTAAGAGTACATCACTATGTAAATATTAACAGATGGGGATACTGACTCAGAATAGTTACTCCTCATAGTAAGTGGCTCCCCTGGAGGAACCTTAGCATCGTCCCTGGGAACGGAGGAAGCAGAAGCTCGTGCCTCTCCAGGCGATTAGAGCGATGAGATGCCCGGCTGCTCTCAGCTAGTTGTCAGTTTTCTTCGTGAATCTCCACCATGTGCATCCTCAATCAGGGAGGCAGGCAGGAAGTCACCCATTAGGGTGGGTTCTCGTGCAGTGTTTTGGGGAAGCACTAGCTGTTTGTCTTCCCTGGGGTTGGGGAGGCCCCACAGGAACAGGTTGTTACGGACTGAATGGCGGTTTTCCCCAAAGTTCGTGTGTTGGAGCCCTGACCCCTAATGTGAGGGTATTGTGTTACCATTGTTGTGCAGTTGCTCAGCGTGTCCGACTGTTTGTGATCCTATGGACTGTAGCCCACCAGGCTCCTCTGTGCATGGGATTCTCCAGGCAAGAATACTGGAGGAGGTTGCCATGCCCTCCTCCAGGGGATCTTCCTGACCCAGGGATCGAACCCAGGCCTCTTGTGTTTGCCGCTTTGGCAGGCAGGTTCTTTACCACTGAGTCACCTGGGAAGAGCAATGTGAAGGTATTAGGAGGTGAGTGTGTTTAGATGAGGCCGTGGGGTAGAGCACTGTGCTGGGATTAGTACCTGTTGGAGGACAGGGGAAGCACCAGAACTTCTTCTCCACCAGGTGAGGAAACAGCAAGAAGGCAACCATCTGGTGCCAAGAGGAGGACCTTCGGCAGACCCTGGATCTGCCAGCACCTGGGTCCTGGACTCCACAGTCTGCAGAGCTGCTAGGAAGACATCTGCTGTAAATCCCCGAGGTTGGGGCACTTCACTGTGCCAGCCCGAGTAGACGAAGGTGGAACAGGCAGCTCCATGTCGGAGATAGCTGGGCCCCAGGCTCATCTCCACCATCCCTGTAACTGGATGACCTTGCCCGGCTCTGAACTCAGGACTTCTAAAACAGAGATAAGGTCTTCCTTGTAGAACTACTCTTCCACCTAGAACACACACACACCCAGCCCTTGACTCCTGCTTCCCCCTCCATGTGTATATAATGCATCCAGCCCTATACACTTGGTACATGGTTGCACCTCAATATATTATTTTTATTGTCTGCATGCATGCATGCTAAGTTGCTTCAGTCATGTCTTGGAGACCCCAAGGACTGTAACCTGCCTGGCCTCTGTGTCCATGGGATGCTCCAGGCAAGAATACTAGAGAGGGTTGTCATGCCCTCCTCCAGGGGATCTTCCCCACCTAGGGATCAACCCTGGGTCTCCAGGCAGATTCTTTACTGTGGAGCCACCAGGGAAGCCCTGCTCTTATTGTCTAATGGTTTATACAAATAGAAGCTCTTTTAGAGCTGCCACCTATGTGGCAAAGGTGATGTGTAAAGGAGACATTTAGAAACTGGACTTTAGAGTGGAGGAACCAACTGGATGTGGAGGTCCTAAATCTGGAGGGACTCAGATTTGACTTATTTTTAGTATACTCTAATATGGAAACTAAAAAGGTAACATGCATTCTAGTCTAGAGGTAAGCACCCAATAATAAGCCCCTATGAATAGTGAAGAAAAATTGCTGCACACAGCTTTTCCATTTTTGATGAATAGGCTCCGATGCCACAGTAATGGTATTTAGTAAATTATAATGCTTCCATTAAATTATAGTCCTGTGGCAAGTAGCTGTGAATTCAATTACACTGCTTGGCTTCTAGCTATCCTGCATATTTCATCAAAAGTTGATTTGCTACTGATGGCAATAGCTCCACATTTCTATGAGGAAAAGAATGCATTTGGCAAAATTTAGGTTGAAAGTCAACCAGCGAATGAGAGGTTTATTGGAATCCTCCATTAGCTGGGAACTTTTGCGATCACCCTCCATTGACATGGGGCTGCCCTGAGACCCTGTCCCAAGGAGGCAGTCTTTTGTGCTGTTCCTTCCAAGGTAACAGTCCAGCAGCTCCAAGAGAAGGGAAAAGGTGGTTCTCCTCAATTTTCAGGTGAAACCAAAGGTGGATCCCACCTGGAAAAGGAAGTCTCCAGTGCATAAGTCTGCCAAGAAACCTCAAGTTCAAGTTAGCCCTCCTAGGACATGAACTCCAGTTAGTGGCAGGAGACCTGAGAGTCAGCTTTCAGGAGTTCAAGTTTTTTTAGTGGATAGGATCTGAATTAACTAGCCCTCCTGAGCAGTGCTAAAACTTCACTATAGACTGAGATGTCTTCAAAGCGAGGTCAAAGGCAGGAAGACATTGGCATGACCTGAAGAATGGGGCAAATAGCATTACTTACCTCAAGTGTTGATGTGAAGGTAAATGAATAATGCATGTAATGTACTTGAAACAGTGCCTGGCCTTTATGAATGTTACATGTAAGTATTGTTATTAAGCATATTATATATTATTATCACACCTGAGGAACTCTGTGGTCCACAGGGAATATTGGTAATCATAGCCAAAGAGGGATTCTTGAGAGTGAACCAGTCATTGTCGTTCAAGCCCTCAGTCGTGTCCAACTCTTTACCACCCCGTGGACTGCAGCACGCCAGGCTTCCCCATGTCCATTACCATCTCCCGGAGTCTGCTCAAACTCATGTCCATTGAGTTGGTGATGCCATCCAACCACCTCATCCTCTGTCACCCTCTTCTCCACCTGCCTTCAATCTTTCCCAGCATCAGGCTCTTTTCCAATGAGTGGGATCCTGGCATGAGATGGACAAAGTATTGGAGCTTCAGCTTTAGCATCAGTCCTTTCAGTGAATATTCAGGGAGTCAATAGTTGTCTCCGTTTTGTGGTGTAAGATGACCTTGGCTTCACGTTTACCTAGTAAAGGAACACACTTTCCATGTCCACCACCTGACTGTGATGCAGGGCTGGGATTTGGATCTTCTCATACCGTGGTACCTCCTCCTAGACACCCACTCCCACACAACCAAGATATCATAGAACTTAACTGATCAACAAGCTCTCTGTCTCTAGGACTTGATTTATTAACTTATTAATCAGGGTTCATACTATAACACTGTAAAGCCTGATTTGGGCCACATTTGGGAGTATTTGCGCAGCTGTGTAGCTGAGAGCTTGGTTTCCCTGACGGCTCAGTGGGGATAGAATCCTCCTGCAATGCAGGAGACACAGGAGACTCAGGTTCAATCCAGTATTCTTGCCTGGAGAATCCCATGGACAGGGAAGCCTGTTGAGCTACCATCCATTGGGTCAAAAGAGTCAGACAAGACTGAGGGACTAAGCGCACACACACACACACACACAGCTGAGAGCACACTGAGGCAGAAGACCTGTGTATCAAGAGGAAAAAGGAAATCTCACAATCTACAGACACTGAGAGGTGATGTTGATTCCTGCAAGGTTCTAGAATATCCATGGATTAAGCATGAAAAGCTTTCAATGATGTTTGGTTCTCCCAAAAGCTGGACAGCCAGAAGCTGAGGGTGGGATTGCAGAAAGAGGTGATCAGATCAATTCTTATTACTGGGGCATGGCTCTGAGCCTGCTCCTCTCTGCTCCCCATGGCAGAAGAACATGTTGGCATGAGGCTGCCTAGAGAGCAAAATATTCTGGTATTCCAGCTGACTCCAGGAGGACAGCTACCTTGGAGAGGAACTAAACTTGGCTTTGTCATCCACTCTAATTTTGGTCTTGTTCTTTTTCTTTTGTATCTGTTTCTTTTTTAAATTGAAGCACAATCATCTGTTTTTCTTCTTTACTAATATATGGAAGCATAGTCTACCTTGATTGATATTATATGGCTTGTAAAGGAATAGATCTAACTAAAGAGATCAAGAGGAACTATACACACTCCATTATGTGATGAATATATTGTAGGTTGTTTCTTTTTATTATGCTGTTAGACTAGCAAACTGGAGAAGGCGATGGCACCCCACTCCAGTACTCTTGCCTGGAGAATCCCATGGATGGAGGAGCCTGGTAGGCTGCAGTCCATGGGGTCGCTAAGAGTCCTGCATGACTGAGCGACTTCACTTTCACTTTTCACTTTCATGCATTGGAGAAGGAAATGGCAACCCCCTCCAGTATTCTTGCCTGGAGAATCCCAGGGACGGGGGAGCCTGTTGGGCTGCCGTCTATGGGGTCACATAGAGTCAAACACGACTGAAGTGACTTAGCAGCAGACTAGCAAACTGGGGCAATGTTGTTCATTTCATTACCTAGTTTCCATTACATTTTTTGAAAAAATATTTATTAAAGTTTCTTGAGCAAGAAGGAAAAGTATGAGCTCAGTGCTACAAGAGTCAGATTGAATTTTTAATACCTTAATTAATGTATTAAAATGAATCTGAGCAAAACCCCTGGTGAACTATTATGGGGTTGGTTCATTCTTTGAACTGTGGGTTTGCACTCAGTCACTTAGTAGTGTCCAACTCTTCAGGACCCCATGGGCTGTAGCCCACCAGGCTCTTCTGTCCATGGAATTTTCCAGGCAGAATATTGGAGCAGGTTTCCATTTCCTTCTTCAAGGGATCTTTCCCACCCAGGGATAGAACCTGCATCTCTTATGACTCCTAGGTTGGCAAGCAAATTCTTTACCAACTGGACCACTGGGGAAGTCCTTCATTCTTTGCTCTGTGCCTTCCATAAAAAATGGAATGGTTGGAACCAAGGTTTATGATATTCTTGCTAAACATCCCAAATAAACTAGACTAAATTCAAATTAAATTATGTTCAGTTATATGTTGTGATATTAATTTAATAGTATAATATAAAATTTCTATGATCACTTAATGCAATATAACATTATTTTCTCCAAAGGTTGGTAAACACCTGTCCAAGGCTAGGAGAGCTATCCAAGGCTAACAGAATCCCGCCAGGCTCCTTTGTCCATAGAATTCTCCAGATAAGAATACTGGAGAGAAGTTGCCATTTCCTTCTCCAGGGAATCTTCCCAGCCAAGGGATGGGACATGAGTCTCTTTCTTTGCGGGCAGATGTTTCACCATCTGAGCCACCAGGGAAGCCCAGCAGGAGAATAGTTAAATACACTGTAATGTGTGTCCTTGAAGAACATTGAATGTCACTGGGTTTGTTAAAGATATGATGTTAAATTAAAAGGTGAAGTAATTACAGAAGTACATCCAGTGGTGAGCCCAGTGTGGTTTTAAAGGAAAACACCATGGTAGGGAGGCTCAGAGGGAAGGGGCTATATGTGTACATACAGCTAATTCACTTTGTTGTACAGCAGAAGCTAACACAACATTACGTGTGTGTGCTCAGTCACACACACATGCCTGTCTCTTCACAAGCCCATGGACTATAGCCTGCTAGGCTCCTCTGCCCATGGAATTTTCCAGGCAAGAATACTGGAGTAGATTGCCATTTTCCTTCTCCAGGAGTCTTCTCGACCCAGGGATCAAAATTGGCATCTCTTGTGTCTCCTGAACTGGCAGGTAGATTCTTTACCACTAGCGCCACTTGGGAAGCCCAACACAACATTATACAGCAAGAAAAAGAAAGAAGAAAAAAGGACCAGAGTACCCAAAGATGATTTTTCTTCTTTCTTTCTCTTTTTACATTTCCAATAATTTTTTACACAGATGAGTATTATTTTTATAATGACAGTAACATACTTTTAAAAAGAGGGAAAACTTTATATATAATGATTTCAATACTCTGTGGCTATATGGTTTTCAGTGGTCCATTTGAGGTTTCTTTATGGCCCGTGGTTTGAGATAAAAGACATTTAATTAAAAAAATTAAAAAAACTTCCTGGCAGATTATATAAAGTATTTTGTCAAAAAATGTATGAGAGGAAAAAATCCCCTGGATTTTTCTCAAATACTATCTGCTCTCATTCATTCACACATTTGTTTTTCTATTTGCTTGTTCATTCAACACATCAGTATTGAGAACCCAGGTTGCTCAAGGTCATGGGTGCACTAAGTTGACTATATGCCAGCTCTTTAAGTAGAGATCAGGGGTTTTCCTGATAGCTCAGTTGGTAAAGACTCAGCCTACAATGCAGGAGACCCTGGTTCGATTCCTTTGTTGGGAAGATCTCCTGGAGAAGGGATAGGCTATCCACTCCATTATTCTTAGGCTTCCCTTGTGGCTCAGCTGGTAAAGCATCCACCCGTAATGCAGGAGACCTGGGTTCGATCCCTGGGTTGGGAAGATCCCCTGGAGAAGGGAACAGCTACCCACTCTAGTATTCTGGCCTAGAGAATTCTATGGATTGTATAATCCATGGGGTCACAAAGAGTCGGACACAACTGAGTGACTTTCACTTTCACTCCACTTTTCACTAAGTACAGGTCTTGTTCTCCACTGTACTTGAACGTTCAGAACCACTGAACTCCACTGTTGAGCTGTATGTTGCAATATTACTGCTGGTGTACTGTGAAAATTGCATCGTGTGCTCATTGTTCCTTCTACCTGTCCCAATTTCCTTCCTTCCAGTTGATGGTGAATTACAACAGATGCAGAGAGAAGAGGCCAGAGTGGCAACCTGAGCCATCATAACTGGGGACCAAAGGACAGTGGCTCAGATTCTTCAGGTCTGGGTATGCTGCACTTTGCATCTGGGACACTTTCCCAAGAACGAAAAGCAAAACAAAAGAATACACACAGCTCAAAGATTTGAGGCTGTGATCCAGAAACCAGGGAAAACAAGCAAGAGGAGCTGGGGTTGTTAAGCCAAGATGTGTACATTTGATGCAACTAGTTAATTTGTTGAGATCCTTAGGGAACATCTACCTTCTAAAGTAAAGAAATGTTGTTTCTGTTCAGTCCTTGTCAAGTCCAGCTCTCTATGACCACATGGATTACAGCATGCCAGGCTCTTCTGTCCTCCACAATCTCCTGGAGTTTGCTCAAACTCATGTCTATTCAGTCAGTGATGCTATCTAACCATTTCATCCTCTGTCGTCCCCTTCTCCTTTTGCCTTCAATCTTTGCCAGCAACAGGGTCTTTTCCAATGAGTTGGCTCTTTGTGTCAGGTGGCCAAAGTATTGGAGCTTCAGCATCAGTCCTTCCAACGAATGGTCAGGGTTGACTGGTTTGATCTCTTTACTGTCCAAGGGACTCTCAAGAGTCTTCTCCAGCATCAATTTGATTAATAAACAATCAAGAGCAAAAATGGTGTATTATAGCAAACAGGCCCTTAGACGTGGGTGCCAACTTCTGCATATTTTCACCTTCACTTTCCCAGGTGCAGAGCTCCTGAGAGGGACCTGTCAGTATCGGTTTTATGTTGAAATTGCTGAGCCTTCATTTTTCAACATCAATTAATTTATAGTAGGTGCTTTTAATATGCTAAAATATAGTAGAATGTGGAGAAGGAACATTTTAATGGCCATGGAAGCTTCCATTGTCCCTGCCTCCAGGCACTATATTTTGTAGCGTAATTTTAAAAGTCATAAGTCATGGGGAAGAAAGCATTTCACAAGCTTCTTGGGAAATAGCTCTCCTTTCTGTTCCCTGTGGATTGTTATTTGGAAAAAAAAGTATCTTCAGAATTAGAGGACTGGGCAATTTTGCTTTGTTTCTTTATTGAAATGAGATAGCAGAGATAAATATATTTTATTTGAAATGTAATTTTTTTGTTGTTAAAAAATAAGATATCCTTATAAAAATTCAGAAACTATAATAACATATTTTTATACATATAAATTTACTTTTAAACATATTTAAAAGTAAAAGTAATCCTGATTTTCCTAGTAGACATAGTCACTGTTTATATATATAGTTAGACAATTAGAAATACACATATATAATTCCACATAAAAATTATACAGTTCTTTATATATAAAATAATCTCAAGTGTGTATATTTATAGAATATTTTGCATTTTCCTATTGTTTTATATATACAATTTTTTCTTAGCATTTAAAATATAAATTGACATACCTCCTTTTATAAACCTCATTTTATTGGCTGCATAATATTTCATTGTATATTCACAATGGTGATTTTTTTTTTAAGGTAAAAATTCTCTTTGGGTGTAAAATCATAGACTAGTACTCTTCCTACCTGCAGAAGTATCGTGCAACTCTAAGAAGATAATTCTTAGATCAATTGCTAAAAAAAATCCACAGACTCTGGCCAGCAGTAAGTACAAGTTCACCTACTCTCGTCTAAAACTGGAAAGAGTTAACATATGTGCCGTCACCATGAGCACAAGTGTGGGCAGGAAAGCCGTTCTTAACCATTTTTAAATCACACCCAGGATGCGTCTGGAAATGATGTCAGGCCAAGACAGAAGTATCCCTAAATTCTAATGAAGTCAGCAACAGGATCATGCGAGAGGCACCTCGGGACACCGACCTCCAAAAGTAGACCCCCGCCTCTCTGTGTCTGTTCCACGACCAAGTGCTGTCACTTGCTAATTAAATGCATAGAATCTCTTCTCGCTTTGTAAGACAGACTTCATTCGTATATGTTATATAAAACCCCGTAACTTAAAAGGAGGAATTATAGGGGTATTTCTGGCTGGGATTTTTAAATTCTGATTTTACTGAATGACTAAGCAGTCTTGAATTCATAAATATATCTCACTTACTCAATTGTGTCCACAAAGATGGGGCTGCCATCTTCCCGTTCACTGGCTTAGCCGATTGCCTGTGCTTCCAGAATTAGAAGGGCCACTGTCTAGACCTCCTGACGTGTGAGCAGCCCAGGCTGTGGTCCTCTCGGGCTGCAGAACCGCTTCATCCCTACTCCGGAGCCGCCTTTAATCTTGGTGCTGTTTGCAGACAGACTTTAAAAAGCTGCCCCGAGAATACATCCCTGCCAGTAGTTTAGTGTGTCAAGCTGAGGACAAGAATTTTGTTCTATTCTTAAGATGCAGCTATTTGTGTGAGGGGAGCTTTGGCCAACGGGAAAGAAAGCCGAAGGTCAGGAAAAGAACTCTGTGGGATCCTGTGCCCCATGGGGTTCTGGAAGGGTCTTTCCTGGCAGGGGGAGACCTGGAAGGGTCAGCTTACCCCGGGGGTGGCTGTTTTGTGGCTTCATGAGATATTAACCCTAAGCACTCCGGGGTGCAGATAAGAGATGTTGGAGCTAGACGAATTCTCTGTTTGCTTAAAAATTGTTTGCATTCTTTTTTTCCCCCCCAAAAATAATAAAATCCTCTAAAGGACTGTTTGTGGGCACTTGTCCAGAGGCAGAGATGTGAAGAATAAAGGTAAATAGCTCTGTAGAGAACTGGACCTGGGGAGATTGGAGGGAAATGCAAAATTTGATATCCTGGAAACTCTAAATATGCTTTTCTTTTTAAAAAATCATTTGAGATCCACGTGCCATGCACCACACAGGTGGAGGAGGTTGCAGAGCGCCCGCAAGCCCCACGCTGGGCGGGTGGCCGTCCAGCCCCCATCTGTGCACCAGCGCTGCCACCGGCTACGGTCAGGGTTGGCTCAGGTCTCCTCATGTGAGTAAGAAACCGAGGAGAGGATAATTTATGGCGTGTGCTTTGAGATTCCCTTAAATAGAAAAGACCAGCCGCTGAAGTTTTCTCAGCATGTTTGCTGCTCCCAGGCTGCTCGCTGAGCACATGGCAAACACAGAGCCCCAGAAATGTCTGCAAAAAGGTTCAGGATGAGCCCAGCTTCCAGATTGCAAGGTCCCGAGTGACTTCCCAGTGACACGCAGCCCTACAGAATGATGGCAAGGTCAAGTGTGGAAAGGGTAGGGACACGCCTTGCCAGGGTCTGGCCCCCAAGCCAGCCCTCCACCTCCATCCATCAAGCCTCATTTCCTTTCCCAGAATGCAAATGTGAGCAAAGAAGTAGCTTATTAAAGAATAATTCATTGTAGAATGCATTACAAATTGTGATTTATAGTCTTCACTGCAAACTGAACATTGCTTTAAATTCTAACTTTGAGAAAAATGGAAATTCATTAAATGCCTACCTAGGAAGAAATGGACTTGCTTGGTGGCTCAGATGGTAAAGCATCACCCTGCAGTGCTGGTCCCAGTGGGGTACCTGGGTTCAATCCCTGGGTCAGGAAGATCCCCTGGAGAAGGAAATGGCAACCCACTGCAGTACTCTTGCCTAGAAAATCCCATGGATGGAGGAGCCTGGTGGGCTACAGTCCATGGGGTGGCAAAGAGTCAGACAGGACTGAGGGACTTCACTGAGAAGGAATATTTCATGATTATTTAGAATCCTTAGAAAGTCATCAGGATAGCGTTCATATCCCCTACAATCAGCATTTTGTGGACATCTCATATTTTTAGATCTTGAGCTCAGCAATTTTAAATAGGTGACTGCTACACTAGGGGGATTCAGGGCATCTTCTGGAACCCCAGTGCTCTCATACCCATCCCAAGCTTCCCACTGAAGATGCAGTTGGGTGTTTGTGATTCAGAATTCAAAGGAAAAGGATAAGCAGGTGTGACATGTGAGGGATTCTTAGGAGGAGGGCAAAGTGGTCAATCTTATCCTGACTATATTAAGGGAGTGCCTGCCAAAAACACATCTAAGGGGCTAGGGGAGGGGGGGCACACAGAGGTGGCGATGGTCAGCTGAGGTGAGGGAGCTTGAGGGAAAGCTTCTCAGAGACGTGGCAACCGGGAAGAGTCCTGTGACAGGAGCCAGGCAGGGGCGTCCAGAGAGGGAAAGGGGGCGTCGAGGTCAGGTGAAGGCAGGGCCAGGACACAGCGTGTCTGGCTGCAGGATGGAGCCTGCTGGGGTGAGAGCTGGGGCTGGAGTGTGAGCCGCGCTTAGAAACATCCTGGGTCTTCCTGTAACTTCCCTCTGATGTGGTGCAACAGATGCTGCTGGCTGGGAGGGCCTGGAGAGTCAGTTACCCATTTCCCAACACTTGCTCGGAAAGGGCCTTGGGGAAGACTCCACAAGCATCCTTGGACTTTGAGCATGACAGAGCCCTGAGTTCCAGGTAGCCAAGGAGAGGGGCAGCCGCATTTAATGGTGGGAGGTGCTTTATAGAACAGATTATGTCCCATCTATAGTCTTCATCATGCAGATCAATCATTTTAAAGCATTTACTGAGCACATGATGACTTCCTACTTAGTGCTATTTAACATATTGAAGCACCAGGGTTTTGGTCATCTGGTGTGAACAGCCGACTCATTGGAAAAGGCCCTGATGTTGGGGAAGATGGAGGGTAGATGGGGAAGAGGATGACAGAGGATGAGATGGCTGGATGGTATCATCAGTGCACTGAACTTGGACTTAGACAAACTCCAGGAGGTGACAAGGGATAGGGAGGCCTGGAGTGCTGCAGTCCATGGAGTTGCAAAGAAGTCGGCATGACTGGGCAACTGAAGAACAGCAACATTTACCAGGAGATCAGAGGCAGCCTGGCCACCAGAAGTTTCCTGTTGCCTTAGATTGACTCAGCCTGTCCCAGGCTATGGGTGCCGATTTGGGCAAACTGGTGTGGACCAGATGACAGAGAGGGGTTCGAGAGAGGGACAGAGACTTGATTGGGATGGCCACGTGATCATGTCTAGATGGATGGAGGCAGGAACAAAAGCCTCCCTTGCAAGAGGAAGCCTGGAAACATGCTTTTGTGTCAGAGGTTGTGAAAAGGAAATAGCAGCGTTGGAGATCAGTGGAAAGGAATCAAGCAAGTGTAGCATGGCTGACAGGGAGGCGGGATGAGGGGAGGGTGCGGTGCTCAGCTGACTGAAGGGCCAAGTAGGTGGGTTAAAATTCTCTGCCTTCAGGAGGAGCAGCTGAGAAGCAGCCTCAGAAGCTGTCAGGTGACAGGGAGCGGTGGAGCCTGCGGCAAACAGAGAATGCAGGGAGGTCTCCTGACATCAGCTCTGGTTTTAACATGGCACCGGACAAACCAAACTGGTGGCTGTAATTGATGCTAAGTCTGTCAATTCTCGGGGCTTCCCTGGTGGTCCAGCAGTTGACTTTGCCTTTCAATGCGGAGGTGGGGGGCGGTGTGCATTTGATTCCTGGTTGGGAAACTAGGATCCCAGAGGCCAAAGACCAAAAAAAAAAGCATAAAAACAGAAGCAATAATGTAACAAATTCAATAAAGACTTTGAAAAAATGGTCCATATTAAAAAATGTTTAAAAAGAGTTTTTAAGTTTCTTTTTTTTTTTGCAGAGGAGGGGATATAATTTTAATGTTGTAAATTCTCTCTCAAGGGCTTCCTGGTGTCTCAGCGGTAAAGAATCCTCCTACCAATGCAGGAGATGCAGGTTTGATCCCTGGGCTGGGAAGATCCCGCGGAGGAGGAAATGGCAACCCATTCCAGTATTCTTACCTGGAGAATCCTGTGCACAGAGGAGCCTGGCAGTCTACAGTGCATGGGGTCGCAAAGAGTGGGACCTGACCGAGCCACCAAGCACTGGCACACACACAGCCTGATATTAGCATAGCTCCAGGAACTGTAGTGAAGTAAATGAGAAAAAAAAAGAAAGAAGGAAAGCATGGAATGCCAACGAGAAAACCAAAGTGTCTCCAACTTAAAAACAAACAAAACACAGCCTTGATTATTAAAAATAGAAACCTGAGATAAAACATCCAAGAACGTCACAAATTCATGCACTTTTCATTAATTCCTTAAGGAAAGACTCCTGCAAGCTCACAGAAGCTCTCTGGAATCTTGGGGATGGGGGCAGGGTATAAATAGATGTGCGGAAGACACGGATTCAGAGACGGTTCTATACGCTGACAGATGGTAAACAAGCAAGCAGTTGCCTCTGTGGCACAAACACTGGGACTCGGCTAGTTCCGACTCCTAGCTCTGAGTCTCTGTGACTGTGCCACCAAAATTAAGATTTCTCACTTTACATCTCACCATTCTTGACGGGGCCAGAGCTGGTACAACATGAAATTCCGTCTAGAGTGATTTCACCCTCGAAGCAAAACTGCAACGTCTCATATGGCAACGCAGCACTGTATTCGTGACTGCCTTTTCTTCTTTCCTGTCTTTTCTTTTTTTTTCATTTTTCTTTTTATTTATTTTGTAAGCAGAAAAAATAATGTGGTTTGATGCAATGGTCCAACACAATAGGAGCTAATGAATAGAGCGTGTTGCACTTGAGAGGCTGCAGTTCAATTACTGGTGGTGCCAATCAAGTCAGAAATATTAACCATGGTAACCGCAGATTTCCAGCTTTACAGAGGCATCAGGCAGGCAGTTGCTCTTTGCGGATCACTGGGGTCCTGGGAGGGCCAAGGGCTCCGAGTGACAAAGCACCACTGAGCTGGTGAAAGCCGGCTTCACAAAGATGAGCATTGATGGACTTCTGCTCCAAAAAGTCCTGCTGAGGAGGCCCAGGGCTTTATTCCCAGAGAACTTGCAGGGGTCCAGGAGGGAAGGCACAATGGCGGAGAAATATGTATTTAGAGGAAGTTGAATAGAGAGAGAAGAAAGGAAGTTATGCGCAATGGGTCACTCTTTGTTACAGTGATCTGGAGTCATTCGAAATTGGGGGCTGTGAGTTATGTACAGGATAAGGTAGTTCTTATGGGAGAAGGGGACAACAGAGGATGAGATGGTTGGATGGCATGACTGACTCAGTGGAGGTGAGTTTGAGCAAGCTCTGGGAGATAGTGAAGGACAGGGACGCCTGCCATGCTGCAGTCCATGGTGTTGCAAAGAGTCTGACATGACTTAGCAACTGAACAAGAAGTAGGTTGACCTGTGTCTGTTTAAAATGTATATGTTGGGGCCCTAAGTCCCAGGATGTGACTTCTCTGGAAATAGGGTCATGGCAAGTGAAACTGGTTAAGAAGAGGTCACCCTGGATGATCAGTGAATGGGGTGAATCCAACATAGTTGGTGTCCTTATAAAAAGGGGACATTTAGACACAGAAATGCAGACAGGATGAATGCCACGTGAACTTGAAGATAGAGATTGTGTCGGGGTATCATCAGACATAACACCAGAAGTGTCAGCGAAGCCCAGAAGCTGGGGGAGAGGCATGCAACAGTTTCTCTGGGGCACCTCAGCTCTGCAAACCCTTGAAGTCGGGTTTCTGGCATCTGAGGGATGAATACATTCTGTTGCTGAAAGCCATTCCATTTGTGGTGCCTGTAATGCACAGTTACCAGGCCTGTTTGAAAAGCAGCATAGGCAAATGAACAGGAAAGTGGACTTTAGAGCCAGACTTCTTGGGTTCAAATCCCAACTCTGACACTTCCTTGCTGTGCGACCTCAAGCAAGTCACTTCACCGTCCTGTGCCTCAATTTTCCCGTCTAAATAATAGGGACAACAATACACCAACGTCACACGTGGTCGTGAGGATTAAACACGCGAATATGTGCTAAGTGCCTGCTCCTTCAAGTGTGATCTGCCCACCATCACTACTGCCCTCCCAGTGACACCTGAGAGCTTGTTAGAATTCTGGGGGCACCTTAGACTCCAGATTGGAGCCTGATCCTAGGAAATTTTTCTGCACACTGAGGTGAGCTCGGAGTGGTGCGCAAGCTTCCCAGGTGGAGCTAGTGGTAAAGAACCCACCTGCCAATGCAGGAGACATGAGTTGATCCTTGAGTCCAGAAGATCCCCTGGAGGAGGGCATGGCAACCCCACCCCCATTCTTGCCTGGAGAATCCCATGGACAGAGGAGCCTGGTTGGCTATGCCCACAAAGAGTTGGACACGACTGAAGGACTTAGCACACACACGCACAGAGTGATGCATGGTGGGGCAATGTCAGCTTTCTCATTGTCTTTATTCTCATTGGTTTCCTTAAATCTTTCTTTTAATTAGTGTTTATGTTGTTTTTTCCTCCTCTCTGACTGTGACCCTTTTTGTAATAACTCTGAGCAAGTAGTCATGTCCAGCTGCTCCAGTGATCAGTCTATCCTTGATGCTTCAGCATCATCCCTGTAGCTGGTCCCCGAGAGCCAAGCTCCCAGATAGGGTGTTGAGGTCAAAGGGGCAAATGGTTTTGCACCCCCTGCTCCTGGAAGCACTCACTTCTCCCTTCATCATTTTTGAAGCTGGGGCAGGAGCCATTTATGTAAAATTAGAAAACTCAGTCCAGCTTGATCTCATAGCTTAGGTGGTAAAGAATCCGCCTGCAGTGCAGGAGACCCAGGTTTGACTCCTGGATTGGGAAGATCTGTTGGAGAAGGAATAGGCTATCCACTCCGGTATTCTTGGGCTTCCCTTGTGGCTTAGCTGGTAAAGAATCCGCCTGCAAAGTGGGAGAACTGGGCTCGATCCCTGAGTTGGAAAAACCGCCTGGAAAAGGGAATGGCTACGCACTCCAGTTTTCTGGCCTGGAGAATTCCATGGCCTGTATAGCCCATGGGATGGCAAAGAGTCGGACACGACTGAAAACTTTCACTTTCACTGATTTCAGTACCGTGTGCAGCTGTGTCCCGTATGGCCCTCTGAGATGAACTGAGCATTGTCTAGGGTGGAGACCAGTAATTTCCCTATGTAAATAAGAACCTTTCCTAAGGTTGGTGGTGAGCTTACAGATATTCAGTCATTTTGTTTTTTTTCTTTTAGAATTCATATCTTAGTATTATTATGGCTTCCAAAGTGGAGCTGGTGGCAAAGAAATTGCCCATCAATGTTGAAAACCCAGGAGACCCTGGGTCTGAAGATCCCCTGGAAGAGGGCATGGAAACCCACCCTAGTTTTCTTGCCTGGAGAATCCCATGGACAGACGATCCTGGCGGGCTACAGTCCATAGGGTCACACAGAGTTGGACATGACTGAAACGACTTAGCACTCACAAATTATTATTATTATTATTTTAGGCTGTGTCACGTGGCATCGGGATCTTAGTTGCCTGACCAGGAATCAAACCTGGGCCCCCTGCAGTGGAAGCGTGAAGTCTTAACCACTGGACCACCAGGGAAGTCCCTATTGATTCATTTTGGATTCAAATTTGGATAGTTAGTTATCGCCAAAGTATTACATGACCTAAACAAGTGTTATTTGTAAATGTAAGTGAATTTATGTGAATTTTATTTTCATATCAGCAAGCATTTATCATAGGCCTGTGATGTGCTCAGGAATAGGACAGATCTTTTCAGGATTAAGAGCATCAGAATACACACACTCACCCACGTGCGTGCACACACACAATGCCTTACAATGAACCTAGGGAGATTTGCCTCTAGCTTGGAGACTTTACAAAGAAAATAATTGGAAAATATTTTCAGTGTTTTCCAATTAAGAACCCAATGGAATGTGTACGCTGCTTTAATGCTGAATGCTGTGTAGTCAGGCAAAAGTGCTGCTTTTTGTGAATAATTGGGGCCACTTCATCTTGCTGTGTAAGGGAGACAAAATTTTCACTTTATTGGGGTGCAGGTGAGGTGGAAATGTGGAGGATTGCTTTTCTAGAATGGAAGTGGTAATATCGTGGGAAGAGCATTGGGCTTGGAGGCCAAAGATTGCAGTCCAATTTTCGTTCTGATATTTGCTCACAGTGGGATTTTTAAACAAGTTAATTAACCTCTCTGAACCCAATTTGCTGATCTGTAAGATGCAGTTAACAATGTCTCCTTTAAGGACTGCTGAGTGGAGAAGATATGCAGTGATAGAAGGGAGGATGTCCTGTAAACACCGAGGCACTGAGTTCATTCAGATGCTGTGATGCTAAGAGTGCTCTCAACGTGACTAACGTGAATGTCCACACGTGGGGGTGATGTCAGGCAAGGAAAGAGGATATCCGTTCCGTGTCCCCATTTCTGCCCCCAGTGAGCGGCCAGGCCTGAACTGGGGGACCGAGAGTCAGTGTGCCTGAAGCATCATTGGTGCAGCCCCAGGGAAAACTGGCCCCGAAGGTGGGAAGTATGGAGTTTAGTTGTATTGCTATATTCACAATGTTGTACAGCCATCACCATTTCTGGTTCCAGAATTTTCTATCACTGCACTTAGGGACTTCCCTGGTGGCTCAGACAGTAAAACGTCTGCCTACAATGTGGGAGACTCGGGTTCATTCCCTAGGTTGGGAAGATCTCCTGGAGGAGGAAATGGCAACCCACTCTAGTATTCTTGCCTGGAAAATCCTAAGGACGGAGAAACCTGGTAGGTTACAGTCCATGGGTCGCAAAGAGATGGACACGACTGAGCGACTTCACTTTCATTTTGGCCCTTGTTGAGTGTGGAAAACCCACCTGCGAGATGCTCTGCAACCCTCCCTCTCCCTGCCCGCGGCAACTGTCTCCATGGATCTGCCCATTCCTGCAGGTGGAGTTGCCACTGTCTGTGGCCTTTTGTGTCTGTCTCCTTTCACAGAGCATAGCAATTCTGGCCTTCACCCACATCACAGTGTGTACCCCCACAGCACTCCGTTTTGATGTCTGAGTAATGTTCTGCTGTGCAGGTGACTGTCCCATTTCGTCTCTCTGTTCATCATTGACGGACATGTGGGTTCTTCCTACCTTGGGGCAGTCGTGAATAGTGCTGCCATGGACATGGCCGTGAAGCTTTTTGTTTAAATCTGGTCTGATCGTGCCTGACCCTATTCCGTTCTCCATTTGGCCAAAATAATCTTCTGGAAGATAAATCTGACCTTCTCACCCCTTTTGTAAACCTTGGTGGCCCCCCTGCCTTGCAGGATAGTCTTGAAGATCATGTACATGACACGCAGGCCAACACGTGCTCTGGCATTTTGCCCACTGCCTCGGCGCACCGGGCACCCAGCACTCCTCTCAGTTCCTAGAATCCAGCAAGCTTCCACCCGCTCCCCTCGGTCCCATGGTTTACCAGCTCAGCCTATAAAGCTCTCCTGCGTGCTTCTTTACCACGCTCCCTCCTAATCACCCTTCAGAGTGTGACTAAATCTCACTTTCTAGGGCAGCTTCTAAAACCTGCCAGGCTGCATCCATCCACCCCCATACAGCCCTGTATTTTGTATTCCCTCACACTCTGCCCTTCTCCTTGGCAGCGTGCACCCCTCCTTGCTATGTCCGTGATGAGCTGCCTCTCCCTGAGAAAACGTTAAGACCCCCCAAGGGATGGTACTGGGTGTCTTGCTCACAGCCATAAATCCAGCACATAGCACGTTTCCTGCCACTGAGTAAGAGCTCAGCTTTAATTTGTCAAATGTCCAGGGTGTCTGACCCCCAGCAATTCCAACACATTTAACAGCCTCTGCTCCCCACATCCCTGGCTGTTGCACACTTCCTGTGTTTGCACAGCGTGTGGCAGAAAGAGGGAGGCCTCTTTGTCCAGTGAAGAATTCAGGGAATGGGCATCATGCCCTGTGAGGTCTGAGTAGATGACCCGGTTCCCCTGGTTCTGCTGGAGCTGTGAAGGTGAGAGGTGCGGACTTTTTCTCAAGACTGGGAAAAGACGAGGAAAGTGCCGTCCGGGACGATTGCTTTCATCTGGTCCATGACTGTTTTCTGTTAAGTAGAGGATCTGCAGCCCCAGCAAAGCTGAGAATGTAGGATGGCTGAAATACATTAAGCTTTGGGCCAGACGTTCATACATTTGACATGACATCAGAGCCATGGAGGCCCAGTCACTTAATCTCCTGCAGAGACTGAGCAAAGCCGATGCCTGTAGAAGATCACTCACAGCATTTTCCTCCTGGGACAAATAGGGGGCAAGTGGGGTACAGGTGCCTCAGCCAGGGCAACAGCCACGGCGACCACACTCTGCAGGGTCCCTGTAGGGCTGCAGGCTGTGGCAACAGCTGGGACACCCTCTCCTATTGCAAGAATGAGTCACTGCAGGTGGATGACCACATGCCGGGAGAGGCTGTGGAGGGCTGTGCCCAGCCCAGTGGCCTGGAGTGATCGGTCACAGAAAGCTGGTGGCGGGAAGGGCAGCGGAGGCCCAGCTGGGCAGGTTCTTGGCGAGAGCAATCTTCGGATCATTCTGATATTTCGCTGCCCACGAGGCATATGGAAAGACTTAATCAAGAGTTTGCTTTGGTTAGGCATTCTTTCTATTAAAAAGATTTTTAATGAGGAAAAATTGACAATAAAACATTAATTACCCTTCAAAATGATGGCTCACACCCATTTAAACATGCCTCCATACCAGGCACTGGGCTGTGTGCCTTACTTGCATCATTATTGCTAAGTCCTCACAATGACCTCCCAAGAGGGAGTCCTGATTAGCCCGTGATACCTAAGGAACAAGAACTTGGGAGATTGATTAAACAATGTCTCCAAGAGTATTTAGCTAAGAAGGGCTAAGTATTGTGACCAGTTTACTTTGAATTCACAGCCAGTACTTTTAAATTTTACAGCAAGTTGACATCATGTTGGAGGTTTGGGACGAGGGCAGGACCCACTTAGGATTCAGTCCTATGAAGCAGGGAGTAGTTATAGGTGATGAAATAGGGAAATTCATCAGCAGTGTCCCCAAGGAGCTCCAGACTTATGCACAGGTATACATACACACTCAAAACAAAGACAAGCAGACAGCCAACGAGCCTCCAAGGGTAAGTACCTCCCTGTCAGCCTTATAGTGGGTTTCAGTGAATTGGTTCAGGTTGATGATGGATTTGGAATCATGTGCTGCTGCTGCTGCTGCTGCTGCTAAGTCATCTTAGTCGTCTCAGACCCTGTGTGACCCCATAGACGGCAGCCCACTAGGCTCCTCTGTCCCTGGGATTCTCCAGGCAAGAACACTGGAGTGGTTCACCATTGGGCAGACTTAATATGCGATCACTCTCTTGGATGATGCATTTCTGGCTCAGTGCTACACTGGACTTATGGCATTACCATGATCAGAAGGAGGTGGCTCCTTTTCAACTCCTCCCCTTGTAATAAATGTCATGACCAAGTATGGAACACCGCACTGATTCACAGGGAGGAGGACTGGCTCAGGACTTAAGAACACAAGCTCTTGGGACAACTGTCCTGTTCAAATCCCAGCCGTGCTACATGTCACCATTGACTTGGACTAGCTGTCTCAACAATCTGTACTTTCCTTTCCTCTTCTGTGGAATGAGGGTGATGAGAACACCTTCCCGTGATGGTTAATTGTCAGTGTTATCGTGGTTAGATCACAATACCCAGATATTTGGTCAAACATCAGTCTGGTTGTTGCTGGGAAGATATTTTGCCAGGTGAGATTAACATGTAACTCAGTAGACTTTGAATGAGATAGAGTATAAGCTTCATAATGTGGGTGGGCCTCATCTAAGCAGGGGAAGGCCTTGATAGACAAATTTCCTTCAGGAAGATGGGACTCTGCCAGCAGAGGACCTTCAGGCTCAATCTGCAGCATCAAATCTTCCCTGGGTCTCTAGCCTGTGGGCTTACCCTGCAAAAATTGGACTTGCCAGTCCCCGCCATTGTGTGAGCCAGTTCCCCTCTCTCTCTCTCTCAACAGGATGTATAATATTCTATAGGTTCTGTTTCTCTGGAGTAGCCTGATAACCACACTGCTGCACTTACTCGCTGGGTCATTCTGAGGATTAAATGAGTCATTACACATGAAGCTCAGAGACCAGTGCCTGGCAGGGAGTAAGAGGTCAGTGTGTGAGCAGTTATGCTGAAAGTGCAAAAGTGAAGTTGCTCAGTCGTGTCCGACTGTTTGCAACCCCAGGGACTGTAGCCTACCAGGCTCCTCTGTCCAGGTGATTTTCCAGGCAAGAGTACCGGAGTGGGTTGCCATTTCCTTCTCCAGGGGATCTTCTCAATCCAGGGATCGAAACTGGGTCTCCCTCATTGTAGGCAGACGCTTTACTGTCTGAGCCACCAGGGAAGTCTGAGTTAAGCCGAATCCAGTGCTAATTCGATCCGTGCACAAACACGTGTAGGCCCAAGGGTGATGGGTGGGGTGAGGGGTGGAAGCGGCCAGGACAGGCAGGTGAAACATGCTGCGGAGAAACGTTGGAGGAAAGCAGAGGTCCTGATAACAGGCTGACCACACACCGCTCTGTTGGACTGTTTGTCCTGCCGCTCAAGGTTCTGCCTTGATCTGGGTCCTTCCATTGTCACAAGAAGGGGTGAGTTTCAAGCGATGTCATCCACCCAAATGCAAGACTGGCGTTTTGCACAGGGATGCTGATTCTCATCCAGGAAGAAGGTTGCAAAGGTCAAAGTTACAAATGAATCTGCAACCCTTGGCCATGGGGCAGGTAAAGAACTCATGTTTTCAGAGCCACCTGTATGCTCATATATGGTAAGGTGAGCACAGGTACAGGTGAACTAGACAGGCAGCTCCTGTCCTTGGGGAAACCCAGAGCCTGGGAGGGAAATAATTGCCTGAAACCAAATCCTGGCCATGACCTTGCAGAAGTGGAGGTCAGGGCCAGGGTGATGGGAGCACTGAGGGTGGAGCACCAGAGCCAGTGGGGGCGAGGAAGGCAGTGGAGATTCTGTGGTTAAAGAGTGCCCTGTGAGAAGCAGGGGAAGGATGTCCCTCAGAAAATGGTGCAGCCTGAGCAGAGGAGGAAGCACAGGGACTCTGTATGTCCTGGGGTGGGGAGGCGGAGTGGCCTGAGGTGAGGGGACTGAGACCGGACCAGCCTCAGGGACAAACTTGCTTGTGACTGAGTATCATTCACGTTAGTTATAAGAGGTGGCATTGTTGCTAAAAACCGCGTTTACTCTAGCCTATTTCTGTTGCATGCTACTTGCTCAGTCTCTAAGTCATATCTGACTCTTTGGGACCCCATGGACTGTAGGCTGCCAAGCTCCTCTGTCCATGGGATTCTCCAGTCAAGAGTACTGGAGTGGGTTGCCATTTCCTCCTCACTTCTTTTACTTAACTTGAAGCTAATTTTTATGACACCACCAAAAGAAGGACCACCAAGTCTTTGGAGACAAAAATATGTTATGTTCTGTCTGAGAGCTCCTCTAGCAGCCAGCTCAGTGACTTACAGAAAACGCACTTGAATACAGGTTTACAGAAAGGAATCAAATGGTAAACCTTTGCTTTTCAGCTCATTCGATCGATTCAGTGTTTAGTGATTGTTGACAGAAATATATAAAATATTTGCAGATCCAAAAGGACCCTTAGGTATTGGCTATTCACTCATCTCACTACAGAGATAGAGGTGTTGAAGGCTCAAGATAAGTCCTTTGCCCCAATGCACCAAGTAGCATGACTTGTCAGATAGAAGCTTTATAGTCTAAGAATCAGAGTGATGAAGCAAATCCCCTAGAATCACACAAATCTTCAGATATGGTTTATTCATTTGTTCATTTATTTGTGACCAGTCATTTCTGTTATTAAGAGAGAGGTGCTAATAACACAGGGCTTCCCTGATGGCTCAGTGGTAAAGAATCTGCCTGCAGTGCAGGAGACCTGGGTCTGATCTCTAGGTTGGGAAGGTCCCCTGGAGAAAGGAATGGCAACCCACTCCAGTAAAGATGGTTCGTGCAGTTCCACTACAGGTGAGTTGGCCACCTTCTGTCCTTGATGAAGGACGGCACTGCTCACCAGCTCATAACCCACCAGATCTATGGTGGGAAGGCAGTGGGATCCATGCAGGGTCACCATGCAAGTATTTAGTGACATTCAAGTATTCCAGTGACTGCCATGTATGATTGTGAAAAAACATACAAGTCATGGATTGTAACAAATGTGCCTACTGGTGGGGGTGTTGATAATGGAGGAAGCCATGCATGTATGGTGGCAGAATGTTTATGTGAAATCTCTGTACTCTACTCTTAATTTTTCCATGAAACTAAAACTACTCTGAAAAAGTGAAGTCTTTATTAAAAAAAAAATACCTAAGTGAATGAATGAGTGAGCTGCCCAAGGTGACTCGCCTGGCATGTGATAGGACAGACAAAAAACTTGCTCTCTGGATTTGAAAGTGAAAGTGAAGTGGCTCAGTCATGTCTGACTCTTTCTGACCCCATGGACTATTGCCTACCAGGCTTCTCTGCCTTTGGGATTTTCTAGGAAAGGGTTCTAGAGTGGGTTGCCATTTCCTTCTCCAGATTTAGTGCCCTGATTTAAGGTCACTCCTGACTTAAGACTAAACAGGAATGCATCTGTGATAATACGCTGCCTCTCTGGGCTCCGATTATGGAATCAGCAGATGAAGGCTATCACACAATGTGTATGCACTCCTGTTCATCCTCATTCTGCAGGCATTCCTCCACAAGGACACGTCACTGTCTCCCGGAGGGCATGTGCATGTCTAGAAGGTAAGGCGAGTCACCTTTCCCTTCCTCTGTTCACCCTTCTTTCTCTGAACTTGCCTCTCTCCTTCCTGCATCCTGAGCAGGCCTTGGTGTCTGCATCTCTCATCGTTATTAGGATCTCAAAGACGGAGGCTGTGTTGGAACCAACTTTCTACACCCTCTCTCAGCTCTGCACTCTATGCATAATAGGTGCTCAAAAACTGCTTACTGAAGAGGAACTCTGACCATTGCATTGCCTTTGTCTGTCCCATAGAAAATAGATTCCAATTAAAGGCCTTTTGTTGGTGGTAACAACAACAAATAATAATGCCAAAAATTCTTGTGTTACTGCCACGCTTTCAAACAAAAGATTACATAATTGTAGGAAAGAAGCTGTTCCTTCGGAAACGACAAAGAAGTCTTCCCTTCTGTCATAAAATATTTCGGACCCTAGTATGGCTTAATCACTGAGAATAGGACAATGACAGTTTATGGATGGATGGATGAAATAAGTGAGGTTAATGATTCACATGTCTTGCATGTATTTGTAGGCATGAGTCCCTTCACTGTTCACCTGAAACGATTACAGTATTGTTGATCAGCCATACTCCAATACAAAAGAAAAAGTTCAAAGTTTGAAAAAAAAGATAACTCACATCCAAGTTGACAAATGTTCCCACATGGATTCAGAGAACACGTTCTTTTGCTCACTGTTTTGGACCACACACTTCTGAAGGACTAAACCCCACTTTTTGAGTTGGTGGTTTTTGAGTCCTAGCTGGTCAGCAGAATGTCATGAACGTGCCTGAAGTTGGTGACATTATTTACTGCCTAATATTAGAGAAAGGGGACAATGAGAGGAAAAGTAATGTCAGGGTGTTGCTTAGATAGCAAGTAGTATGTATGTATGCTCAGTAGTGTCCGACTCTTTGTGACCCTACGGACTGTAGTCTGCCAACTTCCTCTGATTGTGGGAATGTTCAGACAAGAAGACACATATACCCCAGTGTTCACTGAGGCACTATTTACGATAGCTAGGACATGGAAGAAACCTAGACGTCCATCAACGGATGAATGGATAAAGAAGCTGTGATATATATATATGCAATAGAATATTACTCAGCTAGAAAAAGGAAGGCATATAAGTCAGCTCCAGTGAGGTGGATGAACCTACAGCCTATTATACAGAGTGAAGTAAGTCAGAAAAAGAAAGATGAATACTGTATATTAACACACATATATGGAATCTAGAAAGATGGTACTAATGAAGCCATTTGCAGGGCAGCAAAGGAGACACAAAGAAGAGCCTTTTGGTCACAGGGAAGGAGAGGGTGGGATGACTTGAGAGACTAGTGTTAAAACATATATATCACCATATGTGAAACAGATCAGTTCAGTTCAGTTCAGTCACTCAGTCATGTCCGACTCTTTGTGGCTCCATGGACTGCAGCACGCCAGAATTTCCTGTCTATCACCAACTCCCTGAGTGGCTCAAACTCATGTCCATTGAGTCCGTGATGTCCAACCATCTCATCTTCTGTCATCCCCTTCTCATCCTGCCTTCAATCTTTTCCCAGCATCAAGGTCTTTTCCAATGAGTCAGTTCTTTGCATCAGGCCAGTGTTTTGGAGCTTCAGCTTCAGCATCAGTCCTTCCAATGAATAGTCAGGACTGATTTCCTTTAGGATGGACTGGGTGGATCTCCTTGAAGTCCAAGGGACTCTCAAAAGTCTTCTCCAACATCACAGTTCAAAAACATCAATTCTTCAGTGCTCAGCTTTCTTTGTAGTCCAACTCTCACATCCATACATGACCACTGGAAAAACCATAGCCTTGACTAGATGGCCAATGGGAATTTTCTGTATGATGCAAGCCAGTGCTCTGTGACAATCTAGAGGGGTTGGGTAGGCAAGGAGGCAGAGGGAAGGTTAAGAGGAAGGAAACATAGGTATGCTGATGTTGATTCATGTTAATGTATGACAGAAATCATCACAATATTATAAAGTAATTATCCTTCAATTAAAAATAAAATAAAAAGAACACTGGAGTGGGTTATAGGCTAAACACTGGAGACATTCTCAAGGTAAAGTTGCCATCAGAGAGAGGAGTGTGAATCAGAGTGAGAAATCAAGTCAACAGGCAGACAAATGTGTTTTCTGCTGATGTTGATAAACCAAGCCCAGTAAAGGAAAGATAAGCAAATATTCATTTGTAAATGAAATTTCAGAGTAAAAGCAGCATTGGACATATCAGATGGAAAATTTGTTTTAAAAATAGAAATTAATTTGTTCCATAAGTCAAAAAAACGAGTGAGGTTGTCACTACATTAAAAAAAAAAAGAAAGATGATCACTACAAATGTGTTTAATGT
Source organism: Aepyceros melampus (assembly GCA_006408695.1). NCBI lineage: Eukaryota > Metazoa > Chordata > Mammalia > Artiodactyla > Bovidae > Aepyceros > Aepyceros melampus. The sequence continues at coordinate 527,366 of SJXQ01007458.1, forward strand.
CAGGGAACGCAACTTTGGCAATACTTTTAGAACTGGATTTAAAAGTAACTTCAGTCACTGTCTTGCCAATCCTTTATTCCTCTTTGTTTTTCAAGAAAAAAAAAATCCAAGTTTCCTCTGAATCTAGTTCGAGCATTTCTGGAAGGGAATTTGTCCAAGATTCTGTAAATGCTGACGTTCTATTTTGCCATGCCTTATAAACGTATAAAGGGTTATTTTGTTGTTGCATATTTAGGTTTTAAATCACTTTTCAACTCCTTTACCTCAGGAATCCATTCAGTTACCCTCTTGATTTTATTTCTTTGCCTTTTTTATATATTCTTCTGATACTGATTTATGTTTTAAAATTATTTTATATTGGAATATAGTTGATTAACAACATTGTGTTAGTTTAAGTTGGACAGGAAAATGATTCAGTTATGCAATCCCGAATATTCACCAGAAGGACTGATGTTGAAGCCGAAGCTCCAATACCTTGGCCACCTGATTCAAAGAGCTGACTCATTGGGAAAGACCCTGGTGTTGGGAAAGACTGAGGCCAGGAGGAGAAGGGGGCAGCAGAGGATGAGATATTAGATGGCATCGTCGACTCAATGGACATGAGTTTGAGCAAACTCTGGGAGATAGTGAAGGACAGGGAAGCCTGGTGTGCTGCAGTCCATGGAGTTGCAAAGAGGTGGATCTCACTTAGCGACTGAACAGCAACACGCATATAAATATATCTATTCTTTTTCAAGTGCTTTTCCTATTTAAGTTGTTGCAGAATGTTGAGCATGGGCTACACAGTAGGTCCTTGTGGATTGTCTATTTTACATTTAGCAGTGTTGGGAAACCATATGTGAAGATCAGCACTTTTTATGAGAACAAAGAAGTGAATCTTTCTTGTAGAGAATAATTCTACACTGGCAGAGAGCTGTACTGAATGACCTAATAGGCCCTTTCTATCTCTAATTTCTATGATTCTATGAAAATCATCACCCAGGATAAGAAACAGATGTTAGCTGGTGACAATGGCCGTGAGGCTCCATCTTCCTCTCTCAGCCCCTCTCAGAGGCGTAGGTTGCCACCTCTCCCCCATCTTCTTTGCTCTGTGGCAGCTGATGGGATATTTATAGTCCTCTTCCGCAGCATGCCAATTATAATTATCAATATCTCCACTGATAAAAAAAGAGACATCATCTGAGTTGCACGCTGTATGTGATAAGCCAAGTTTGAGTTGAAAACGAGAATAGTTTCTTCCAATTATGGACAAAAGAGAGGTGCATTTGGTAGTGGGGGCTGCCATTGAGGCTGGGTTGATGCGGGTTTTGCCTCCCGGAAAGCACTTCCATGGACAATAGCCAGGTGGAGATGCTCTTCTGAGCAGCTCTGGCTTGAATAGACAATGCCATCAGTACTGTACAGAGTTAGAGAGTTGCTTTAAATATAATAAATAAAAGTGAAATCTTACACAAGGCAGCGCAGCTTAGTAATTGCTGTTTTGGAGCTCACGTCTCTGCAGTTATTGAGCTCAGCATTTCATCTCCAGCTGCAGCACAATTTTTGCCAAATATAGATAAATGAAGTTAAAGTTATTGGCAACCACTAGTTCTGGTCCCTGTTTTGAGTTTATAGATTTCATAGGAATGGCATTACTTTATTTCTGCAGCAGACAATTGTTGTTCTAAAGTGAGAACTTTTTCCATGGTACGGTCTGTATGGCATCTTGATAGAGGCTGGAAATGTTAGCAGAGGGATCTCTGGACAGCTGGAGTGAGGTTTCTGTTGAAATTAAGAGGTGAGGGAAGGCAGGTTCTCCACCTGATCAGCATAGTGTGTTTCCAAACCTTAATGGGATTTTCATAAAGCACCTGAAGATACTGCCTTTCATCATGGACTCCCTTCTGACAGTGAGGGCTCCAGCCCCATCTGCAGTGTCCCAACACCCACCTGCAGAGACAGGCAGCCCCAGGGAAACTGTGTTGTTGTAGCCTTTTATTTCTGGAGAAGTTGGAGGCTGTACAGTTTCTACTTAGATGACTCAAATATATAGATGGGGATATAATCAAAGAATTATAGCATGAAGTATTAAAAGTGATCTTAGAGCTGGATTTCCATTTTCTATAGGGTACTATTCCCTTCTGAGGCAAATGACCTCTGACCTCTTTTTGATCCCCTTTGAGTGGACACAAAGCCTAGTCTTCCAAGAGGCATTTGTTTACAATATCCACTCTCATTGCTGTAGTTCACTATTTCCTCGGCTCTTTTTTTGGGTAGGATGTTCCCTTCTCCATCCTAATCTCATTGATTTCTTCAATGATCTTGTTATAGCTTTGGTTTTAGACTCCTTAACACTATTTGCTGCTTCAGAAAAATAATTTCTAGAACCCTATGTGGCTGCAAAATGGGACGAGAAGACACACTTTGGAAAGAGATCATCATGTGACTCACAGTTCTATTCACACACACACGCACTCACACTGTCTAAATCTAAAAGCTTCAGCCATTAACTGACCTGACTCTATTAACTTCAATTCTTCAAGTTATTAATAATTTTTCAATCCCTGTTTAACTCACTTATACCAATCATCAGTCATTCCCACATTTTTTTTTTTTTTTTTTTTGCTTGCTGAGCCTCTGCAGATGATATTTGAACAGAGTGGTAACTTAGTCTCTTTTCCTTCCTCTTTCCCTCTCCCCTCTTCTTCCCTGTTTCACACTCTCCTTATTTTTTTTCCCCAAGAGTGATTCAAACCCATTTAAAATGTAACCAAGCAGGACCTTAGGGTGTCTTTCCCAGGATAGACTTTCCCCCATATCCTCTGCTTTAGTTCCTCTCTGAATGAAGCTGAAGCTCCAATACTCTGGCCACCTGATGTGAAGACCAGACTCATTGGAAAAACCCTGATACTGGGAAAGATGGAAGGCAGGAGGAGAAGGGGACAGTAGATGATGAGATGGTTGTATGTCATCACCACTGAGTCAATGGACATGAGTGTGAGTAACTCAGGGAGTTGGTGATGGACAGGGCAGCCTGGCATGCTGCAGTCCTTGGGATCGCAAATAGTCGGACACAACTGAGCAACTGAACTGAACTGAAGGACCTAGATAATAGTATTTGATGCAAATTTCCCAAGTTGTTTTGCAGATATGAACCACCCTCGCCCCAAATGGAAGATGTTTACTTAATGACCAGGAGCTGGCTTAGCCCCAGGCCTCCTGTAGCCCCAGGCCTGATAATATTAACCCCTATGACCCCACCTAGTTCTCTTGTCATCAGTCAATCAGAAAACAGTGCAGAAGCTCATCATACACTCTGTGATGCCTCTACCCCCCAACCTGGCTTTTAAAAATGCTTTGCTGAAACCCTTTGGGGAGCTGGGGCTTCATAGGGCTTTTTGTGTCCTGAGAGGGCCCTGCAATAAACATTACTCTGCTCCAAACTCTGAGGTTTCAGTTTGTTTGGCCTCACTGTGCTGGACACACCAACTTGCTTTAAATAAAAGATGAATGCCATTTGACCATGAGGAAATAATTTAAATATTCTAAAGTGGATCCTCTTCAACTCACAACATTCAGGTGAACACCTCTACTAGAAATGACTTTAGAAAATGCCTTTCTTGTGTATTGTCTTTCCAGAGAAACTCAAGACTCAGAGAAACCCCTCTCACCCAGAGTCGGGGGGGGACCCTCTTGCACAGCCTGGGCCAGCTCTGTCATGACATTGTCACTCTGTATAATCAATACATATCTGTACATAACTACCCCCCTCCAAACCAGTTAGTGACCATTTTTATTTTCAAATTCTAAGTCCCAGCATGCTGGTGACTGATGCAGAGATGGTCATCCGCACATTTTTTGTCTAATGGATGAATGTGTAGATTTGGGGCTGCCGTCTATGGGGTCACACAGAGTCGGACATGACTAAAGTGACTTAGCAGCAGCAGCAGTACCAAAATAAAGGGAGGGTCTCTGAACAGTGTTTGTAAGAGGCGAAGATGCTTTAGTGAGTATGTTGGGTTTGGAGATGTCCCCTGCTCACATGCTGCCTGGCCCAGCTCCCCAGGCAGTCTTGCCTGGCTGGGGACCTAGAGCAGGGCAAGCCCTGTGCCTTAAGGATGTGATTCTCAGAGCTCAGTGGAAGGCACTGCTCTTGGGGAGCGTTGCTAGAGGCTCAGCGGCAGGCTCAGTGCTGAAAGTCCACTTTGCCGGGTGCCTGCTGATCTCACCTCCCTGTCCGCCCAGGTACACCGGGATGCTCTGCTGCTGGGTCTCTTTTTGAGACAGTGTGTTGGGGGCGGGGGTGCTGCACCTTTTCTGAACCTAAGTTGGTGACTGCTGTCCTGTCTTCGAACAACAGAACTAGAAGGAGCAGCTTTCAGCCCCTCCTCAGTTATTCCACTTGAATATGAAGAGACTTTCCCAGTAGGAAAGGACCTATAGGAGTTCTATTCTCCAGCTGGAGGAGGTGCCCATGTCCTCCTGCATGGACATGGGCCCTAAGTCTTGCCGTGAGGCAGAGACATGAGGCCCCTGAGCATTTTTCTCCAGGCAGACTGAAGATTTTACAATTCTGAGGGTGATCTTGGGTGGCCTTGGTCTGCACTGGCTTGGAGGGAGGCCTGGGTTCCTAGCCAGAGACTGGTCTGGGTTTCAGAAGTGATAGCACCAGATCCTGGCAGGAGACTGGTGGTCAGTGACAAGGGCCTGGCCTTCAGCTTTGCAGTAAAGAATTCCCACAAAGACAGAAAGTAGTTAAGTGTTTATTAAGAAGAAAGAGCACAGTATTTGTGGATGGGTTCATGGGCGGATTCAGATGGAGGGTCGCTGAGTTCTGTCTTCGTGGCAGCTTAAATCATGTATGCAGGATGCTTCTTCCAGGTGTCTGTTGGCCAATTGTTCTCCCGCTTGCTTCACAGTCCGTATTAGGCGTATCTCAGGATCCTCCCATGTGTGAGCATGGATCTGTCTTAGCCAAGGTGGATCCTATCGACCAGGCACCTAGGTAGCTTGCCATTAGTTAGCATCACTCCCCTTTTGGCCTCCAATGAACCTTTCTGTGCAAGTGTGGTCCAGGAGGTCTCCTGACTTCAGGGATGAGAAATAGGTGGTCTGAAAAGGGCCCTGCCTCCTCCCTTAATTGCCCTGCCATTCTTGTCTTGGAGTTTCTATCAGTAGAGAAAGAATCTTCATTTGCTTTACCCTGGTGGAGGGAGGATCTGCCTCCTGCCTCAAGGGGACCCATGTGAGCTGCTCCAAAGAAGCCTTGATCTAGTTGGCCATGCCCCATGCCAGCTCCAGCCTAAGAAAGGGCCAGGGAAACCCAACAGTAGCCAGGCCACTGGCTTTAATCGTGAAGTCAGTTTTGGGTCACCCTTAAGTGCTTGGGCTCCTCTGGTAAGTGGTGCTTTTCTTGGTCCATTTAAATCCATGGCTACCATTAGTGTTTTTCTTCTTTTTTTCAATTAAGGGGAAATTCATAAAACATAAAATCAGCCATTAACCATTTCAAAATGTGCAATCCAGCAACATCAGTCCATTCACAATGCTGTACAAACACATCTCTATAAGCTCCAGAACATTCTCAGGACCCCAGAAGGAAACTCATTCCCGGTCATCAGTCACCCCCACTCCCCCACCCCCTTGCAATCGTTCTCATTCTACTGTTAGCATTTGCCTCTTAACATGGTGTATTTTAGAAAAAGTCCTCTCAGCCCTTTTATTTTATTTTACTAGAAACAAATCCATTAACACATCTTGTGCCAGGCAAAAGGAGAAGACTCTTGAGAGTACCTTGGATAGCAAGGAGATCCAACCTGTCAATCCTAAAGAAAATCAGTCTTTAATATTCATTGGAAGGACTGATGCTGAAGCTGAAGCTCTAATACTTTGGCCACCTGATGTGAAGAGTTGACTCATTGGAAAAGACTCTGATGCTGGGAAAGATTGAGGGCAGGAGGAGAAGGGGGTGACAGAAGATGAGATGGTTGGATGGCATCACCGACTCAATGGACCTGAGCTTGAGCAAATTCTGGGAGACAGTGAAGTCCAGGGAAGCCTGGTTTGCTGTAGTCCATGGGGTCACAAAGACTTGGACATGACTGAGCGAATGAACAACAACTTGCACTGAGGGTTTAATATATATGCACTCGTTTAATCATGGATGCAACACTATAAAGCAATTACTATCTTTCTTCCTACTTGACAGGCGAGGAGAAAGAGGCAGAGGGTAGTATGGCGATTGGGTAACTGTCATTCAGCTCAAGTGGCTACGCCAGGCCTGAGGGCACATCACTCACTCTTACACGCTTAGCTGGTGGTCCTCTGTGGTCGGCTCCTGGATGACCCGTCTCTTCCTGCTGCCCACAGAGCTGCCTTCCTTTCTCACTGACCACATGAGCCTTTCAGTTCTCCTTCTGATTTTGTTTTGTGGCTTCACAGGCTTTGGGCAACAGAAGAAAGATCCAATGTCAACATCTGTGTTGTAATTTTCCATGACCATCTCAGGATGACCAAAGACTGCTATTTTCTGGATCAAGACGTCTTTCAGGCTTTAGACTGATCTCTTTGGACAAACAGCGTTTAGGTAAGAGTCCAAAGACTTCACAACATTCTTCTGGAAACTGAGCAAAGCTGGAAATTTTGTGAGAAACAATCAAAGTTCCTGGCCAAACAGTAATGTGTTTGCTTAACCTTGGGGGGAAAAGTTTTTTTGTTGTTTTTTTTCAGTTATAGAGTTTGATGTCATTGTAAACTTTCTTCCAACTAAAAAGGCAACAGGGTAGGACCCAGGGCTGAAAATGGAAAAACATTCATTATCTGTGCAAATAGATGTACATCTAGTTAACATGTTTTTATTTTACTGCAAATACAGATACATGCTTCTGATAGATACATCAACCTAGTTCCTCTCAACTTTCAGAGTTACAGGAGTTACCATTTTTAGCGATTTCTTCAATATGAACAATTTTTGTTCTCAGAAAGCAAAGGTAGCTTTGAAAATGACCTGTAGAATTGGTGCAGATCATCCCAGTCGTGAGTGGGGTTGGGATTTTGTCTGGAGTTTGCTTATGAGGGATCGGCAGGTGAGCAATGGGGCTGGGTCCCACCATGTGTGCACGGGGGACCTCCAATGACCTTGAGTTTCTGGTCCACTCTCCTACTGAAGCCCCGGGGAATGATATCAGTGGTCATCAGAGGGTGAGCTTACAGGGTATGAGTAATCCCTAAGGGCCTCTACCACATCTTACCTCCCTAAATCCTCACACCAAAGCCATGAAGTGGGTGCTGTGGTCACCCCACATTACAGAGGAGGAAGCGGCAGCCCAGTGTGCAGGCAGGCGTGTGGGAAGCATGTTCTGGCTTCATCACCACCACCAGGAACATAGGTGTTCTCCATCTTTCCCGTTCAGTTTCCTTCTGTTTAGATAAATGAAACTGATGGAAACAAATACAGACTCTACTGCTAAATTTTCTGTTTAGTCCCCATGGACAGAAGAGAGGTCCTGTGTTTTTCCATCTGCCCAGGGTAACTGTTCTGCCCGTAGTGGTCTTGGAAACTACAGAAGACAGAGTGGGATCTGGGCCTCAGAGAGGCATGGGGCTATAGATGACCCTGTAAAACCATCAGCTTCTTTTTGATGTTGGTTTTCACCTTACAGAGAAAGGGATGTGTTCAATCCTATTTTATGACTTTGGGTTTTTCTTTTCATTCTGGGTTTCACTACTTTCACAGAGGGGAAATAGATTCTATACTATCTCAAAGGCATGGAGGCATATATTTTCAGTAAGAACATACGTTTTTTAGTTAAGGGTTATATGTGGCCTAACAGCAAGAGCCCCTCAGTGTAAATAGCCTGTGAAAATGTGTGGCTTGGTGTCCTCGGGTTGCACACTAGCTTGACCATGCAGATTCTCATCCTCACTTCCGTCTGTCATGTTCAGCCCTGCAAGCAGGTGTTATGCTCATGTTAGGGCTCTGACACAAGGAAGTGAAATAGAAGAAATGCAAAGAGAAAGGACAGTAAAAGAAAGAGCCCAGGGATCCAGTTCCTCCCATATGGTCAATAAAAGAGACATGCAGGCCAGCTGAATTTAAAGTGTTCTAGTTTGATCCAGGTAAGACCAAGGTAACAAACAGATTTAGCTGGATGCATGTCTCGCCTGTTGATAGTGGGTGTATGGAAAACTTTGATGAAAAAGATTTTAAGGCTGAGATGGCAGTGGGAAGCATGCAGGGATGGTTCAGAATGTTGGCTGTGGGTCAGCAGGGGCTTGTGCACATTGTACCTTTGGCCAGGTAATGGAAGACATGACAAATTTTATCATTTATTAAGTCCTACTGAAAGTGCACACCAGACATTTCACACAAATGCTAACCCATAATTCTTCTAATCACCCGATGAGATATGAGAGTTGGCCTAAAAAGAAGGCTGAGCACAGAATAATTAATACTTTCAAATTGTGGTGCTGGAGAAGACTCTTGCAAGTCCCTTGGACAGCAAGGAGATCAAATCTGTCAATCCTAAAGGAAACAAACCATGAATATTCATTGGAAGGACTGGTGCTGAAGCTGAAGCCCCAATACTTTGGCCACCTGATGTGAAGAGCTGACTCATTGGAAAAGGCTCTGATGCTGGGAAAGTTTGAAGGCAAGCGGTGAAGAAGTGGGTGACAGAGGATGAGATGGTTGGATGGCATCACTTACTCGATGGACATGAATTTGAGCAATCTCCAGGGGTTGGTGATGGACAGGGAGGCCTGGCACATTGATGGGGTCTCAAGGTGTCAGACATGATTTAACTGACATGACTTAACAACAACGACTACCCAATGAGATACTTGTTATTATGCTCTTTCCCAGATGAGCTCATTGAGAAGGAAACTGATTAAGTAGCTGATCCAAGATTATAGGGCGGTTCAGTGGCAGAGCCTGGTTTGACCTCACGTCTGTCTGTCTCTCCCCACCTCTCCCTGCTGGCTGCCCTCGGTAATCAGCTGTCATTCCCGCTGAGCAGGCACACATGTTTCTGATGGCTTTTTGTCCAGGTGCTGATCTGGGGTGTTTCCTCATCAGCAGAGGCTTGTCTTAGTTTGGACCTAGAGAAAATCCCCAGGAGAAATGTGGATAAAGGGACACTGGATGAACTAGACACTCTGCCTTTCCTCTGACAGCATTTGACAGGGAGAGACCCTTTAGCATGACAAACGGGGGTTCATGGGGACATGGAAAACACCTTACTTTTACTGAATGTATATCCAGGGGCCCCTTTTTGCAGGTTTGTTTCAATAAATCGTGAATTACCAGGGTAGCTGACTTGTGATTCATCACTCTGCTGTTCATGTGTAGGCATGGTCCAGGGGTGAAGGGGAAATTGGAGAATCCCACTATTTTGTTCTTTTCTTCTGTTCCCTACAGTGGAAAAAGCAATGAAAAAGGCTGGTTTCAGTCCTAGCTGGTGACCGAACTGTCCAACTCCACACTGAACTTGGCCGATGGTGGGTCCAGCTTTGTTCATGAATGATCAGCAGTCACATCTGGATTCACGTATTTACCTAAATGTAGACAAGCCCCAGTTGTCTCAGATCTGCCTGATATATTTCCGTCTGATGCTGTATTTCTTTCCCTAAATATCTCGCCCCATCTCACGCCTCCACATTGCTCTTTTCTCCAAAGACTTAACAACAAAAATATGTGCCTCTCCCCACCCCCCCTCAAACCTTCTCCACCCGAACAACGAGTGAAAGAAGAGAAATATATGTTCTTTCCTCTTAAAGTTATTCATACAAAGTTCAAAGATGTGTGACAAGCAAAATATCAGCACATCTTAAAACAGTGATACCTTCAGAGATAGCGTGTTTTAATGTCTCCTCTTGAATGAAGCCTGATCAAGATTGTCTCTGTACCAAATAAGGAGCCTGCGTTCAGGCACACACAAGCAGGCCCAGCCCTCCCTTCCACTCCCCCACCTCCTTGCCTTTTTTTTTTTTTTTTTATTAGAGAACACTTGAAACTTATCATGTGAAGCAGATGGGAGTAGAAAATGCAACTTGAAGACAGTTATATAAATATATCCTTGATGTCTGTTTTGCTTTTCAATTTGCAATGAGAAGTACAAAGGTGGAGCTGCGTGCCAGCGAGGGCCGCCCGTGTCTCCTGATATCCATTCCAGATGCTGGCTAGACTTCCTGGAGCCAGGCTTATGGCACTGGGGCTGAGCACGGGTCTCCTCCTCCAGGTGCGATGCCTCATGCTGGTCCCCCACACGCTTCTGGCCTTGTCCAAACACTCCCAACTGTGGACTGGCCCCCACCCTCACCCGCAGACCCTAATTTACGTTCCATGAGGGCTAACTTTCTGGGGGGAGAAGTGGATCCTAGAATCAGGGTCACGTGTTCTTGCTTATCACCTTGGCTTTTCATGAAAATGAGGACCCTAGAACAGAAAAATAAATAGATGAAAAGAAAAAAAAAAAAACCCACTAAAAACAGGGGAGAGAATGTGAACCCTGATCGTGTTTGCAAATGCTCTTTGCCAGCCCATGAGAGGCTCCTTATGCCCGTTTATTGCTGTGTTTCATGCAAGGCTGGGCTATTTGACCCCTAGGCCTGCAAAGCACTAATGGTGCTCTCTGTTTGTACATGCTTGTAAAGGATTTTACACCATAATATGTTAACTTCCTGATTAAACAGTGCTAAGCACAGACGTGTAACATAAATCTTGCAGGCGCCAACTTCATTTATCTGAACGTTGGTTACTGTCTAGTGTGGGTAAACACATGACAGGGGCATTTATTACGATGTATGGGCCCAAGGACAGCGCTATGAATAATCTGTGCCCAACGTCCCCTCACCCAGACTGCACCCTTGTCTTTGAGAGAGAGCCTGCCCGTCTGTGACCTTGCTTCTCAGTTGAGACTGGTCTCATCCAGGCGAGTGTGAATTTCACAAAGATTTTCAGGAGAAAGATTACTGGGCAAAACCAAGAATCACCAACTGCCCTCCAGTTTCCCCAAAAGGGCAATTCAAGGCACTAAAGAGTAATGGCGACCAAGGACCTGCTGGATGTCACGGGTCTGCACGGTACTTTGTAATTGGAAAAGGTTGGACAGGATAGTTCCAAGGAAATGATTAGGAGCGACAGATGAGCTGAAGGTTTAGGGACAGAAATGGAAGGACTGGGTCTAGAGGGAGCCCGTTTTCTCCCTAGTGCCCTTAGAAGCAGGAAATGAACTGTGCAAGGCATTATTAGCACAAATGGGTCTATTCCTCTGTGTTAATGACAGAAAACAAACACTGAAGATTATCTTGCTTTCCCTTCTGCTTCCTCATAACAAAAAAACCCCCATTTTAATTGGATTCATTTTTACTATTTTGACTCATGTGTGCGTGTGTGTGCCTGAAGAGAGGGGAGATACATACCAATCTATGGATGACATAATAGGGAGAAAAAGGTCCAGATTCTATTTGTTTTTGTTGCTTTGAAATTCAGTCTCAGTTTTACCTGGTCACTGAGGTCTATGTATAAACACTGGTTCATTGAAAGTTGCTACAGTATCATTCATTCTTCCCTGAACTAGCTGTGTACTTTTGGGCATATTCATCAACCCAAAGTCAATTCCTTTCACCTGTAAAATGAGGAAAATAGAGTTACCTTGAGCTGTAAATAAAATAATTTTTATGAAAGAGCCTAGCAGAGTGCTAGGCAAATTATTCTTACTACAGTTAAGAAATGTAGAATATGGAAGAAGGCTCTATCCAAGAGGTATTTGATGAGACAATTCAAAATACTCTAAGAATTCCTCTTGTAGTTATATCTATTTTCAACAAACATCCAGGAAACGTGGGTTCTATCCCTGGGTCAGGAAAATCCCCTGGAGGAGGAAATGGCAACCCAGCCCAGTATTCTTACCTGGAGATTCCCATGGACAAAGGAGCCTGGCATGCTACAGTCCATAGGAGTCACAAAGTATCGAACACGACTGACAACACACTCACACACACGTGCATGTGTGTCGACAAACAAGCTGGAAGACTTAGCATGCCTGGCCGGCGTGCAAGTGTTGCACACATCATGGGGCTCCGAGACGATAAAGTCAAGACCTGTCCTCATTGGTTTACAGTCTAAAGAGGAGACAGAACGTGGTGCCACTGGTGATACACTTCCTGGTGGAAGGAGCTTTGTTCAGTGGCTTCAGTGGTGCCAGTGGTGAGTGAGGAACAGGCTCATGGATCTGGAGAGGCTGTTAGACAAGGATGCCTGGCTCTCAGTGGCATCTTGGTCAGGGATCAGCCCTGTCTATCTAGGAAGCAGCATGGAAGAAACCTCCAGGTATAATTTTCAGGAAGAATCACCCTGGAACCCAGGAGGGAATGTGCCTCCCAGCACATGCTTGGCCTCCACCCCTTCCTCACCCCAGCCTTGTGCTCCAATGCTGTCTTGCCCCCCACCCCAGCCACTGCCGCCCCAGCCTCTCTCAGCCACCCACACCTCTGCTCCTGCCATCAGAATCAATTTTTCTCCCTTCTCCAGCTTACTTTTTCCACAGGGTTCTGGCTCAAAGTCCTCCGTGAAGTCTTCTCCAACTTCTTGGCTTGAACCAATCACTCCTACCCTGGACTCCCCTAGCCTTGCACATACATTTTTATTTTTTTTAATTCAAAATTACTTATTTATGCTATTTGGCTGCATTGGGTCTTAGTTGCAGCACGCTGGATCATCGTTCCATCATGTGCAATCCTTCACTGTGATGCATAGACTCTAGTTGTGGGGTATGGGCTCAGAGCCAGGGTGGCATGGGCATAATTGCCCTGTGGCCTGTGGGCTTGGACTTGAGTCTCTTGCATTGCAAGTTGGTTCTTAATCACCGGACCACCAGGGAGGTCCCTGCGCATGCATTTAAAAAAAATGTCCTTTTAAAATGCGGCTGTCTTGGAAGATGGGGCAGAGCCTCATCTGCTCTGCATCCTTGGCAGCAGAGCAGTGATCCCAGTGGCTATCACAGGGTAGGGAGAGGGCCCTCTGCTGCCCTTTCTGTGTCCAGAAGGAACATCCCTTTCCTTCCTGGTTTCACTGGTCCTTCCCAGCAATGATGGCGCTACATTCAGGGTCAAGACACAGAGGTTTAAAAGAGATTTATGAATGTGTTTGTATGTACGTGCTCAGTGGCTCAGTCATGTTCGCCTCTTTGCGACCCCATGGACTGTAATCTGCCAGGCTCTTCTGTCCACGGGATTCTCCAGGCAAGAATACTGGAGTGTGTTCCCATGCCCTCCTCCAGGAGATATTCCTCACCTAAAGATGGAACCCGGATCTCCTGCACTGCCAGGCGGATTCCTGACCACTGAGCTGCCTGGGAAGTGCATGAACATTTTCGAGATCATACAAATAGTGTGATGATGAACATAAGATTGAACCTGGGTGTTTTTGATCCTAGAAACTTTGATTAGACAGAACTCCATGGGCAAAATCCATAGCCAGGATGGGTGGGAGCAGTTGGTGAGCCACCAGAGAGGGTGCTATGACCAGGTGGCCCCAGCGTGTGGCCCGCTGCCCTGTGGTCCAGGGTTCCTGCAAAATCGGGTAGAGTTGGTCACGGTCTGTGGCTAGTTAGCTGGGTAGTCATGAGCCCAGTTCATGCAGTCGGCAGGGTGTGCAGCTGGGGAGCCAGATCTGAACCATTTCTTCATCAGCTTCTGCTGGCATGGTTGTTGCAACGACACAGGGAGAGTTCCTGTGACAGCGCTGGTCACCCAGGAGTGATTCAAATGCCATTCATTCAGTTCAGTTCAGTTCAGTTGCTCAGTCGTGTCCGACTCTTTGCGAGCCCATGAATCACAGCACGCCAGGCCTCCCTGTCCATCACCAACTCCCGGAGTTCACTCAGACTCACGTCCATTGAGTCTGTGATGCCATCCAGCCATCTCATCCTCGGTCGTCCCCTTCTCCTCCTGCCCCCAATCCCTCCCAGCATCAGGGNTGGACGTGAGTCTGAGTGAACTCCGGGAGTTGATGATGGACAGGGAGGCCTGGCTTGCTGGGAATCATGGTGTCGCAAAGAGTCGGACACAATTGAGTGACTGAACTGAACTGAACTTGGGTTAATTGACCACTCTATGAAACTGGAAAAGAAAAATCAAACAAACCCCCCAAACCATACAAACTCTTAATTTGCATCCTGTTAAATTCCTTGGAATACTATAAATATCTAAATATCTCTGTGATCCCCCATCAACTCAACTCCCCATCCTGAGCCCCTTGTCCCCAGAGTTTCTTTCCAAAATTTGTCCCCAGTGACACCAGAGTGACTTTTATGAAACAGCCTGTTCATGCCTGTTTCTCAGCTTAAATCCTCCATGGGTTCTGATGTGGAGTGAACTGTCCTCTTCCAAATTAATATGATGAAGCCCTAACCCCCAGTGTGATGTGATTTGAAGGTGGAGCCTTTGGATGGGGCCCCCATGACTGGATCAGTGCCCTTACTAGCAAGCTTACTCTTTCTCTCTCCACAGGTGATGAAGACACAGCAACAAGGTGGTCTTCCTCAAGCAAAGAAGAAGAATGGAGCTAGAGTCTAATCATGCTGGTACCTGGATCTTGGACTTCCAGCCTCTAGAACCTTGAGAATTAGACGTTCTGTAGTTTAAGCACCCCGTTAAACCTTCAGTCTGTGATAGTCTTATTCCAGCCTGTTCTGACTAGGACAGGCTCTGTTCTGTTCAAAGAGAGAATTGCAAGCTCCTCCAAGTAACATGAGGAAAACAGGATTTGAGCATCTTTCCAGAGCTCTGTGGATGGTTTCTGATTGTGTGGATAAACAGAGCAGTGCCATTTATCTAGAAGTTGATCAGAGGTGGAAGTGATGGTGGAGAAGGGAGAACTCACTCTGAGCACGAGACAATGGCTGTTAGATTTCATGCTCTTCAGTGTTTGGTTTGGTTAATTTGATATCAACTTGACTGGGCTATGAAGTGCCCAGGCACCTGTACAAACATTATTCTAGGGGTTCTGTGGAGGTGATTCTGGATGAGGTTAGTATTTTAATCAGTAGACTGAAAAAGCAGATTGCCCGGCAAGTGAATGGGGGTGGGGGTGGGGCTCATTCACCAGCTGAAGACTCTGAGGAGGACAGAATGACTGAGTAAGAGGGACTCCTCCTGTCTGACTGTGCTGACCTGGTGTCTTGTTTCTTCTGAACTTTGGACTTGAACTGAAGCATTGGGCCTTCTTGGGTCTCTGGCCTGCTGGAGTTTTCAGATTGGGACTATATCCTCAGCTCTCCTGGTTCTCAGACCTTCAGACTCAGATTGGAATGGAATTATATCACCACCCTCCTGGGTCTCCAGCTTGTCAAATGCAAATTTGGGGCTTCTCAGCCTCATAATTCCTTATATAAAGCACTTTCTCTTCTCTCTCTTTTTCCTCTATATGTATAAACACACACATGCACACACATTCTGTTGGTTCTGTTTCTCAGGAGAATCCTAATGAAACAGGATCTATATGACAGCAGAGTTAGGGCAGTGGGGTGCAGGCCTGGGAACAGCCCTTTCTGTTCTTCGCCAGCTCCTACTTGGCCCAGCTGACCAGAGTGCCCCAGAGAAGGCCAGCATCTCACACTGCAGGTAAAGAAGATCAAGCAGGTATAGAATGGAGTTAAAACACGGCCTCCCCTTGTGTATAAGCTGAAGCCATTCAAGGGGCTTCTTTGTTCCTGCCTAGGTGAGAAGTGATCAGAGTATGCGTGCCCGCATTACCAGGCAGATCTTGAGGCTTGGTCCCCACTCTCTCCCTCCCCTAGACTCTCCGATGCCTTAGTGAGGCTGATGAGAGGCAGTAATGTGGCACCCAGACCCTGCTTGCGTTGGCTGTGGCTGCAGGGTATTTTATTACTTTATCTACTCTGACTCAATCCTGACATTAAAGATGATAGCAGAAAACCATCTAGAAAAAGAATTACTGAAAAATCTGAACAAAAGATAGTAATTCTTTGCACACTTGTACATTCAGCTTCATTAGTTTTCTTTCAATTTAGATGACAGTAGAACCTTCTTAGGTGGAATAATGGAGGCCAAGGGCAGGTCTGGGTTTTGGGGCCTGAAGCATGTCCAAATTTTTCAGGCTCTCTTTAAGAAAAAGAATAAAAATTATAGATGCAAAATGAAAGGGAGTATTTATTTAGAATGAGAAAGCAAATTTTTGGAATCTGAAAAGTATCACAAAATCTTAAAAAGCATAATATTTTCACTAATTAACTGCTTGACACATCTCTGCAATATTTTAATTCCTACATTTTGGCTGCATATTCTCTGAAGTGTTTCTACATTGGACAATAATTTATAATATTTTCTATAAAGAGATGAGAAGAATAACTCAGTCTTCTTATAGCATACTTGATTTATTATTTATAGTTGGAATGCTTCAACATGCAACTCAACACATAGATATATTCACTGTTTATGCTAAAGCTGCAGACTTGTACCTGACTAACAATGAACATGGACTTTGAAATTAAATTTAAATTAAATTAAACATAATACCATTTCCATTAGCACCCTCAAAACTAAAGTGATTAGGTATAAATCTAAAAAATATGTACAATTTTTCCTCTATGAGGAAAACTAAAAAATTCTGAAGAAGAACTAAATAAATGAAGAGATAGTCCTTGTTCACTAGGAAGAAGACTCAGTATGGTCAAGATGTCAGCTTTTCCTAATTTGATCTATAGATTCATTGCAATTCCAGTGAAAGTTCCAGCATGTTATTTCATGGAGATCAACATGAATCTAAAGATGATATGTAGAGGTAAAAGGCCCAGAATAGTCAACATGATATTGAAGAAGAAAGAAGCTGGAGGACTAATACCACGAATTTCAACAATTACCGGGAAGCTACAGTAATCGGGACAAGTTGTTATCAGACAAAGAAGAAAGTAGATCAGTGGAACAGAAGAGTGAATCCAGAAAGAGACTCACATAAATACAAGCCATCAAATGAGCTTTGACAATGGAGCAAAGAAAAACACCAGGGCCTCGATAGACTCTTTCGATAAATGGTGCTAGAAAAATGGAACTCCCCACATGCAAGATAAGAATGGATCCAGATGAAGATCATATGCTCGGCACAAATAACTCAAAATGGATCACGAATCTAAACGTTAAATGCAAAACTAGAAACATCCTAGAAGATAACATAGGTAAAAACCTAGATGGTCTTTAGGTATGGTGATGCGTCTTTAGATACAACACCAAAGGCACAATCCTGGAAAGAAATAACTGGATTGCATTAAAATAAAAACCCCTCTTCTATGGAAGACAAGCTGGATCGCATTAAAATAAAAAACCTCTCCTCTATGGTAGACAAGATCAAGAGGATTAGAAAACAAACCACAACTGGCTGGTGATGAGGAAATATTTGCAAAGAATATCTGATAAAGGACTGTTATCCAAAATATACAAAGAATTCTTAAAACTCAACAATATAATATCAAACAATGTGATTTTAAAGTGGGCCAAAGGTTTTTGACAAACACCTCGCCAAAGAAGATACACAGATGGCAAATAAGCATGTGGAAAGATGCTCCGCATCAAAGGTCATCAGGAAATGCACATTAAACCAGCAGTGAGATACCACCACGTGACTGTTAAAATGGCCCCAATCGGAACACTGACAATGCTAAACACTGGTGAGGATGTAGAGCAGCGGGAACCCTTACTCATTATTGGCAGGAATGCAAATGGCATAGCCACTTTGAAGGATAGTTTGGTTGGTTCTTTTCTATAAAGCAAAATGTACTCTTACCATATGATCCAGCTGTCATGCCCCTTGGTATTTACCTGAAGAAACTGCAAACATGTCCACACATAAACCCCACACACGAACCCCACACATGGTATTTCTAGCAGGATTGCCTTGTGGATAGCAGTTATCTCCTGGCAGGATGGCCTTCCTAATATTCAGGGAGGTAGCTATAATACTTTGATAATGCAGAGACGTAGCACTGTTTACACTGGGAGACTCTAAGTTTTAAATCAGTCCTGGGGATGTAGGGTGGGTTCTCCAGGTGGTTCAATGGTAAGGAATACGCCTGCCAGTGCAGGAGACGTGGGTTTGATCCCTGGGTCAGGAAGATTCCCTGGAGGAGGAAATGGCTATTCACTCCAGAATTTCTGCCTGGAGAATCCCATGGACAGACGAGCCTGGTGGGCTACTCTATGGGATCACAAAAGAGTCAGAAACGATGGAGTCACTGAGCATGCGTGCCCACAGGCATGCTCAGAGATGCAGAGTAAGAAGCTGAATGAAGCCATCTCCCACAGCTTTATCTGTGTTATACAACACAGAATCCACTTCTCCACGTTTCTCTGTTGACAGCACAAGCAGGATGCAACGCGTAGCCATGAAGCAAAATCAGAGGAAAATCAGGTGGTTATTTCAAAATGTAACTGTGCGAGAAATAAATTATTTCTGACTGGGTTCTATTAAGGAGCTCAAACTTGATTAATCTGTGGCCTAGATAAGCATTTACCTCTAGCAATTACATGCCACTATTACAGTGATTATTTTAAAAAAGCGAATAAACACTATCTGGAGTTAATATTTGCTCCTGGGGAAAGTTTGCCAAGAGCTTAGAATACATTTATGGAAGATTTTGCTTGCTAGGTTTGTGCGCAAAGTTTGAAACAGCAAAACCCTTTTAGCATCATTAACAATAATTATAAAAAAGAAATCAGTGTACAAACAGTTGTACCCAGGAAAGCTGAAATCTGATATAGAAATAGACAAAGTTTAGGAATTTTGCATAACTGGCCAAATCCTGTCAGTATTTGCCCAGTTATGCAAAGTCCAACTAACAAATTCTGCAGTTGATTTAGTCTCTGAAATTATCTCTGCTTAAATTGATACTGTGTACTCTTGTGTGTGTCAGAGTTCTAAATAATGGCTGACCTCTTGGAAATTTAAAGACTAGAATTAGACTAGCTAGTTATGCTAAACAGATTGTGGTGTGTTTTAACCCACCCAGACCAGCCTATCAATGGGATATTTGCTAAGGTTCTCAATAGGGCAGAATAAGGAACTCATTTACAACCTGTGTATCTGGTTAAGTGCCCATTTTAATAATATGTTTAAGCAGGATTTTCTTTGGCGGACATGCATAAGCAAATATGTTTGAATTTTAGAAAAGGTGTTAGATATTCGCACGTTCTCTTAATTAGGCTAGAGGTTCAGAAAAAAAAAGCTAGTATTTTCTTATTACGGTATTATCATCAAGATACAGTATCCTATTTAAAATTCACATATGAGTGATCTTTATGTCAAAAGAATAAGCATAATCCATGATCCTGGATTTGCTGCCATGATTTTCTTTATTTACGTACAGATTGTGTGTGTGTGTGTGCTCAGTCACGTTCAGCTCTTTGCAACCCCATGGACTGTAGCCTGCCAGGCTTCTCTGTTCATGGAATTTCTAGGCAAGAATACTTAAGTGAGTTGCCATTTTCTCCTCCAGGGGATCTTCCTGACCCAGGGATCAGATCCACATCTCTTGCATCTCCTGCACTGGCAGGTGGATTCCTTACCCCTGAGTCACCTGGGAAGCCCACCCATCCATTTGTAGGCTCCGTCAGCTCAGTCACCAAGGGATGTGAGTAGGGGTGGAGGAAGCTACCGTCTGGGTCTTTGAAGTTATTCACTTTCTGCAAACTTTATTCATCTCTAAAGCTCTCATGCCTCCTTGATTATCGAGAATCTTAGATAAGATTTCTTGTTGGTAATGAGAGGGGAGTTAGATCTAAAACTTGTTTCATCTTACAACCTGGCGTGCACTGAAAACATTTTTCTTAGGGTGAAAGATGACAGACAGATGTTGGATACACTAGGCTATGTGCAGGTATCCTGAGAAGCTGAGGAGAGAACGATGCTCTGAAACATACTAAAGTGTGTGTGTTTCTTCTCTGGAGAGGATGGGTTCTTTGGGGGATTAAACAAGTAAATGCATGAAATGAACTGAGAGCTACCCCATGTAGCCACTGCCAAGAACAGAGGCCACCTTGAGGGGCTGGAGAGGCAGCTCTGATAGTCTTATATTCTCAGCTCAGGGGGATTAGGTGGGGAAACAGCAGGGACACAGGTTCTAAGAACCACAGGAAAGAATCCTAGATGTTAATGATAATTGTTACTTTAAGGGAATTATGGGTCTGCCTTAACAGTATCAGTCAAAGCGTAGTCTTTTATAGTGACACTGCTACTTCAAAGAAGTATTCTTCAAAGACGAACGACAAAATCAGAAAAATTCAGGAGTGTAGTCTGGGGGAGTTTTCATCTACTTCGGACTTTGAAAAAACTAAGGGCCACGCATCCTCTTTATACCACAGGAGTTGCCACCAAAACATTGTTGATGACTAATCATTATTCTCTCAACTAAGAAAGCATTTCTCATCCTAAAAGACAGATGTAAGGAAATAGACGAGCTGGACATTTTCCAGTGGAACCCTTGCCCAGTTTCTTAGACGTTAAGATTATACTTTCAGAAAAGTTGTTTAGGGCCTTCACTGTAGAGTCACATCTCTCCTGTATCTTCTAAAAATCCACAAGTTGTAATACTTGAAAAATACCTTCTTAAGTTTATTCTTGCTGTAGGTTTCTGATGATCTTTTTGTTATACTTTTATTGAGATATATTCACACATTGTATAATTCACCCATTTAAACTATACAGTTAATGATCTCTAGTAGGTTCACAGTTATGGAACCATCCTCCAAACCAATATTAGAACATTTTCATTAAACCTGAAAGAAACTCTTTCCTTTTAGCTACTCTCCCCACGTCATTCCATTCCTGTGTTCAACTCAAGCCAACCACTGATCTACTTTCTGTCCTTTTTGATTCACCTATTCTGGAAATTTCATATAAACAGAATCATATAATATGTGGTCTTTTGTGACAGGCTTCTTCCACTGAGCATAATATTTTCAATGTTCATTCATATTATAGATGAACTTTTTAGTTTTATGACTGAATAATATTTCATCGTATGGATAGATCACATTTTGTTTATCCATTTGTCAGTTGATGGTCAGTTGGATTCTTTCCACCTTTGAGCTATCATAAATAAAGTTGCTACGAACATTGGTATACAAGGGTTTTTGTTTCTCTTGGGTATATACCTAGGGGTGGAATTGCTGGCTTAAATGGTAGCTCTCTGTGTAATCATTTGAGGAACTGCTGGATTGTCTCCTAAAGCAGGAAACAACACCATGCCGTTCCCACCAGGAGTGTGTGAAAGTGAAAGTCACTTGGTCCTGTCCAACTCTTTGCGACCCCATGGGCTATACAATCCATGGAATTCTCCAGGCCAGAATACTGGAGTGGATAGCCGTTCCCTTCTCCAGGGGATCTTCTCAACCCAAGGAATAAAATCAGGTCTCCTGCATTGCAGGCAGATTCTTTACCACCTCAGCCACCAGGGAAGGCCAGGAATACTGGAGTGGGTAGCCTTTCTCTTCTCCAGTAATCTTCTGACCTAGGAATCAAACCAGGGTCTCCTGCTTTGCAGGCGGATTCTTTACTGACTGAGCTACCAGGGAAGCCCAGGAGTGTGTGAGGGTTCCAGTTTCTCCACATTCTTGCCAACAATTGTCAACCTGTCTTTTTGAGTATAGGCATTCTAGTGGGGTTGGACTGTGAAGAAGGCTGAGCACAGAAGAATTGATGCGTTTGAACTGTGGTGTTGGAGAAGACTCTTGAGAGTCCCTTGGACTGCAAGGAGATCCAACCAGTCCATTCTGAAGGAGATCAACCCTGGGATTTCTTTGGAAGGAATGATGCTAAAACTGAAGCTCCAGTACTTTGGCCACCTCATGCGAAGAGTTGACTCATTGGAAAAGACCCTGATGCTGGGAGGGATTGGGGGCAGGAGGAGAAGGGGACGACAGAGGATGAGATGGCTGGATGGCATCATGGACTCAATGGATGTGAGTCTGAGTGAACTCTGGGAGTTGGTGATGGACAGGGAGGCCTGGCGTGCTGCGATTCATGGGGTCACAAAGAGTCGGACACAACTGAGCGACTGAACTGAACTGAGTGGGGTACAAAGTGATATTTAATTGAGGTTTTGATTTTTGTTATCCTAATGACTAATGATGTTGAGTATATTTTCATGTGCTCACTGGTCCTTTGTGTATCTTTGGCGAAATATGACTATTTTATAAGTATGTTCTGTTGGGATACAAGCATAATTCCATTTGTCTTCTGCTGTCTGGTGGCTTTGCAGGATAGATCAATTGGCAAATAACTCCAAGTCTGGAGATTTGTAAAACCACAACATGTTTAATGACACCTCACTTTTGTTATTCCATGACTCCTTTTTTTAAAAATAAGTGATACATAACTACTTTCATGAGAAAGTATTATTTGTCATTACACATTCCCAGTGAAACATGATATAGTTCAGCTCTCAACTTTAATGTCTTCATTTTATGTACCTGATTAGGATAATTTCAGCTTTCATAATATTGTTTTTATACATGATGAATACCACTGGTCCAGGACAAATCAACTTTAAGTACAAAGTTCCTAGTTTATCTTAGAAATACCAGCAATCAAATAAAAGAATTAAAGAAAAAAAAATGATCATGATTATGTTTCTTCTGCTACAGGGGCCACTGCTATACTCTAAGGAACACATTTCTATTCTTTCTTTTTGGATAGCCTACCAAGAGTTCACTGCCAATTTACCATGTGGTTTTCATATAGACAGAGTTCATGGCAGTGCATTAGACTGACTTCTCATCTCTAGATCTATTTCTTGTAAAGGCATTCCATCAGTCATGCCTTAAAAACCTTTTCTAAGAGTGAAGCTTCTAGTTTGGGGCTCATTCCTGATTTAGTTCACACCTGGAAAGTGTAAGTGCATTAGTTTTTGATCCTAAACTAACTCTTTTTTTCTGTCTTTCCTTGCATTTCTTTTAATTTTTATTGAAGTATAGTTGATTAACAATGTTGTGTTAGTTTCTGGTATGCAGCAAAGTGATTCAGTTATACCTAAAAATGCATCTATCCTTTTTCAAATTCTTTCCCCACTTAAGTTATTACAGAATATTGAGCAGAAGACTCTGTTGCTGGAGATAAAAAATCAGTAACACCTACTCGTAGCCCAGTGAATGAGCAGAGATGTACAGTGTTAATCCACCAGAGAGGTTGCTCTGATGGAGAACACAAGGGACTGAGGAGTACATGGGGCCCAGATGGCCAAGTCTTTGCAGTACAGGAGATGTTAGAGCCAAGATTCCACAGAGGAGGAGATAACAGAGTCCACAATAATAAATAGAAGTTATCAGGTAGAAAAGTAAGGGAGGTCTTTCTGGGAAGGACCATAATGACCTAGGCCCAGAGGAGTGGCAGAGGGCTTAGTCCTTAAGACTAGAACTGGGCATATGTAGGAGGGCTCCATGGTGGAGGAGGGCTGGAGATAATAATAGAAAAACATCCTTATTAGAGGCACTGTGTTACTGTTCAGGCACTAAGTCATGTCTGACTCCTTGCAACCCATGAACTCAGCAATCTGTGCTCCTCTGTCCCACAGTACCTCCTGGAGTTTGCCCAAATTCATGTCCATTGAGTTGGTGATTCTATCTAACCATCTCATCCTCTGCCACTCTCTTTGCCTTTTGCCTTCAGTCTTTCCTAGCACCAGGGTTTTTTTTCCAATGAGTCAGCTCTTGGCATCAGGTGGCCAAAGTACTGGGGCTTCAGCTTCAGCATCAGTCCTTCAGTGAATATTCAGGGTGGATTTCCTTTAGGATTGACTGGTTTGACCTCCTTGCTGGCCAAGGGACTCTCAAGAATTTTCATATAGCTTATTTGTTTTTTTCTTCCCCTTGACCTCGGTTTCACTCTCTGGAGCAGCAAAGAGTGAACTGAATGATTCTTTTCATTAGAACATTTCACAGGTTTGACAACAGTGCTAACACCACTCCCAAATCTTGAGTTTTCCAAAGGGAACATTCCTTATTCCTTCACTTTGTCTTCATATGGAATGGTTTCCAAGATCTTCACCATCACTGTTTTCTCTACTGGATATGCTTCAAGTTTTAAATTTCTTTTTAAAATGTGGGTCCCGATGCAGAATCCAGCTCCAGGTGTGGTTTGCCCAATGTGATGTCTTGGGGTTAATATTCCCTTTGCCATAGGCACTAAGCACTGGCACCTGATTGTGTCTGCCCAGGGGAGCTCATCTCTAACCTCTGTGCCCTGTTTCCCCACTGAACTAGATTCTTTCATCCTTGGCCATGTTACTTACTGACTCAAAAACAAGACTGGTTCTTTACACATAGTCATTTTCATCTGGTTAACTTTGACTCATATTTCCCAGGAAGGCCAGAGCCTTTTAAAATCCTTATCCAACAATATCTTGGTGATCTCTCTCCACCTAGTGTCATCTGAAGTTTTCAAAGTCATGAAATATTCTAGTCTGTCTTCATCTAACAATATATAAGACATATTGATAACAATTGGGTTACATACAAAATCAGCAACCTTGGGTTTATTCAGGAATTGGGAGATTGGGATTAACATATTGTATACTCAGTTCAATTCAGTCACTAAGTTGTGTCCAACTCTTTGTGACCTCATGGACTGTAGCATGCCAGGCTTCCCTGTCCATTACCAATTCCCGGAGCTAACCAAACTCATGTCCATTGAGTTGGTGATGCCATCCAACCACTTCATCCTCTGTCGTCCCCTTCTCCTCCTGCCTTCAATCTTTCCCAGCATCAGGGTCTATGTATATGTATAGGGTCTGCATTTACATATATGTATATATGTATGCATGTATATACATGTATGTATATGTATATATACACATATGTATGATGTATACACACACATATACATCAGGGTCTATGTATAATATACACTGCTATGTATAAAATGGATAACTAATAAGAACCCACTGTATAGCATAAGAAATGAGCAGTGACATCATTTACTTCACTTTCACTTTTTACTTTCCTGCATTGGAGAAGGAAATGGCAACCCACTCCAGTGTTCTTGCCTGGAGAATCCCAGGGACGGGGGAGCCTGATGGGCTGCCGTCTATGGGGTCACACAGAGTCAGACACGACTGAAGCGACTTAGCAGACTTAGCAGTGACATTATTTACAGGCAAATGCGTTTAAAGTGATGTGTTATTGAGTCATGCCAGAGAGGTTTTTGGTGCACTTATAAACCATCCCAGATCTATTCTATCCCCCCTATCATCCAGCCTTCAGCCTGGCCAAGGGGCATCTTGCCTTCTACGAGGGTGCCAGCATGATTTCAGCATTACTGCTGCCTTAGTCACTGTTGTCTTGGGAGCATGCCTGGTCAGCCCTGGCTGTGTGAAACGGCTGATCTCACCCTTGAATAGCAGCATCTCCAGCCTCTTGGAGTCTGGAGTCCCGAGGCTCTGTGGGGCTGACATTCAGGTCTTTTCACACATCCCGCAGCTCTGACTTCACACCGGGGTAGACTAGACATGCTTGGGAATTGTCTTCTGAAACACACATTTATTGGATCACAGCTTTTAGAGGCTTGCTCTATATTTACCCGCCTAATACGGTGCCAAGGTATCACCTAATCTCCTGTGACTCTGACACTCCCAGGGACGTAAAGATCACTATTTTTAAAGCTAGTTGTGAATATCACACCTTCCTTCTCTTTAGAAGAGCCTAATTATCTATTTGTTAGACATACCCCTGTTCTCTGTAACTTTATTCTACTCCACAGGCTCTCTATTTTAGAAGTGAGCATAAATTGTTCTTTAAGATTTCTGTAGGGAGGGATCACTGTCTAGATTCCCCCCTTTCCTGGCCATGTCAAGAGTATCTTGGCGGTCGTTCTAGGACTTTCCAACATCTGGCTACTTCTCCATGTTCACATGCTACTAAACTTTCTTACCTTAATGTCTCTTTCGAAATATTGCCTGTGTGCATGCCAAGTTGCCTCAGTCGTGTCCGACTCTTTGTGACTGTAGCCCGCCAGGCTCCTCTGTCCATGAGGATTCTCCAGGCAAGAATACTGGAGTGGGTTGCCATGCCCTCCTCCAGGGGATCTTTCCAACCCAGGAACTGAACCCATGTCTCTGGCGTCTCCTGCCTTTCAGGCAGGTTCTTTATCCACAGAGCCACCTGGGAAACCCTTTCAAAATATTGAGCTGGACAAAATGTTCATTAGGGATTTTCCATGAGAGATTACGAAAACCACAAATGATCTTTTTGGCCAACCAAATGTATCTCAAAGACTTTTTCTTGATTCTTATTTATAAGAATACCCCTAGTATCCCTACATTTCTACCATCTTTTTTTTTTTGACTCTAACACTGAGAAGAAAAAGCTCTTTAAAAAAATAAAGATTTCTTTTTTTTTCAATTGTGAAAACAAGCATGGCCATAGTGTAAAATCTATTAAACATAAAAATGTTGAAAAATTGATTGTGCTATCCAAACACTACTATATTTTGATTTAGTTTAATTAAATCTTTCTCAGTGCACATTTATTTTTCACAGTTGTCATCACCTCTTATCTATAATTTAGTATCCCTTTTTACTTAGCTTATTAGTTCCCTGTTTCATGTCATTATATAACATCAAAATAAATATCACCATGTAGTTGACTCTTTTGTTTATTATTTTTGATACTTTTTATAAATAAAGTCATGAGGGTTATCTTTGATATCAAGATTTTCTCTATATATCTCTTGGGTAATTTTCTCAAGATAAAGTCAAAGAAGTGCTATCATTGTACCAAGAGGGCATTTTTAAGGTTCCTGATGTTGTTGTTTAGTCCCGAAGTCACGTCCAAGTCTTTGCAACCCCATGGACTATAGCCCACCAGGCTTCTCTGACAACAGGATTCTCCAGGCAAGAATACTGGAGTGGGTTGCCATTTTCTTCTCCAGAGGATCTTCCCGACCCAAGGATTAAACCCACATCTCCTGCATTGACCGGTAGATTCTTAACTGCTGAGCCACCAGGGGAACATATTTCCAAATTGTTTTCCACAGAGTTGAATACACTTATACACCTACCAGCAATATGTGAAAATATCTATTGGCATGATTTGTCTTAGGAAAAGCATAGTTACCTTTAAGGGGAAAACGATAGTATTCTATATTAGAAGAGAGGTGAAAGCATTGTTATAGTTGAAGCACATCTCAAGACAAGTTCCATGAACACAGTTTAGAATGTTCAGCAAATCCCTTATCTGTTGGACATGATATATGGTAAGCTTCCCAAAGACTGTGAAGAACACCAACAGTACCTACAGAGACTATCATGTAGACCTTTTGCTTTGGAGTTTTGACTTTTGAATCCAGCGATTCAAATCCAGTCATTCTCACAGCTTCCTTTCAAGAGCAGAGAAGGTCAGGTGTAATACAACTGTTTAATGCTTTATGTGTATTACCTGGGAACCAGTTCACATAGACAAATTCCTAAAAATCCCACAGAGCCATGATGATCTAAGAAGCCTGCTTCTCGGAATTAACTATTGTGATCTTTAATGTGATGAATGGTTTAATTGTTGCCTTTCAGAGGATTCATATGTGTTTTCAAACCATAAAAGTAGAAAAGAAGTTCAGGTAGGGTAAAATGGAAACTGGGAACTGGGGTAGGTAGTCAAAGTAGTTACCCCAGGCTAATTCCCACTCTTATCCCACATGGTACCCACACATCCAGACTCACGCTGCCATACTGTAGGAAAGGGGAAGGTTTGGGGCCAAACAATGGGATTACGATCTTAGTCCCCAGTGTTCATTGCAGCACTATGTACCATAGCCATGTCATGGAAGCAACCTAAATGTCCACTGACATGAATGGATAAGAAAGCTGTGGTACATACATACAAGGCTGGGAGGGAGGTCCAAGAGAGAGAAGATAATGTATACATATAGCTGATTTACTTTGTTATAGAGCAGCAGAAACTAACATATAAAGCACTATATCCCATTTTTTTAAAAAAATGGTCCTAGTCTTGCTACTTTAGTAAGTTCTTGGGAAATTTACTTAACTTTTGCTTATCTGTCAAAACAGGTGCATCTCTATCATTTTTACACAGAAGCTATTAGAGGAAAACATATATAGAAGAAAGGAAACCAAGGAAGTAGGTGAATCTTCCCAGGGAAAAGGCAGACAGTTAGAAGAAGAGAATGGTTACAGTATTCATATGCAACAGATAATCAACTGCAGATTCGGTTAAAAATCGCTCCTCATTTTAACTTATTCTTTTCCCAGTTACTTACTTATTCATTCATGTATTCAGCTTTTACTTTCTCTATTTATTCATGCATTCAATAATCATTTGTTAAGCCAGGCACTGAATTAAATTCTGAGGACTCACAAATTAATGAGATACCATTTCTGCCTCCTAAAGGAGAGGAGTCTATTTTAACCTAGAAGATCCATAATGACTGTTCAAGCAATAAGTATTTTCATGTTGTTGAGGAATTATTTGGATCCAGGTTCCTATCCTACCCTGGGACTGCTTCCAGAAGGAGGTAACCCTTGAGTGGCAATGTGAAGGACAGGATAAATAGTCTCAAGAAAGCAGTGAGGAGGTGGAGGGGTATTTCAGGCTACAGGAACTATTTCCCCCAAGTTCTGATGCATGAGACACGTGGTCCACTGAGAATTCCAAGTTGGCTAATATGACTCAACCAAAGGATGCTGTTGGCATGTAATAAGAGCTGAGATAAGAAATGGTCCTAGGAGCCTATCATGAAGACTGTGGTCAAGAGCAGTAGTTTAAGCAAATCTTAGAAGCAGTGGGGAGCCATGCGGAAGTTTCAATTTCGGAGAATGACTAGATCTATAGGTTACATAACCAGTGGCTCAATGTGGAATTTAGATGGAGGGGAGTAAGCATCCATGCTGAGAGTGTAGGAGACGTGTTTACCGTAAATCTGGTTAGAATGAGGAGTGCCTGACCCCAGGCAGTCACAGCAGTGTTTGGGAAGAGGAATACAATTTGAGAGAAGTTAAGGAGTTAAGAGTTGAGAAACTTGGGAGCCAATTTGGTGTGGTAGGAGCTGAGGGAGAAGAAAAGATGAAAGAAAAGTTATGATAAAACCTGAATTTCTTATCCAGGTCAATGGATGATGGTGAGGATAAGGAACAACGGCTACCCCATCACCAGAGAAACTAACTGCCTCTGCATTTGTGTATGTCTGGTTTTTATTTCTTGCATTGACAGGGAAGCTAAAATAGAACATAACAGAGGCCTGTAGTGCTCAATCCAAAGCTGCAGTGATACCTGGGGCCCTGTAGGCTGCGACTCTGATGCCGGGAAAGATGGAAGGCAAAAGGAGAAAGGGGCACCAGAGGATGAGATGGTTGAGTGACATCACTGACTCAATGGACATGAATTTGAGCAAACTCCAGGAGATAGCAAAGGACAAGGAAGTTTGGTGTGTGCTAGTCCATGGGGTCATGGGGTGTGACTCAGAAACAACAATAACAAGGCTGCCACAGGGGCATGGGGCCCTATTGACCAGGGGACCTGATGGAGTTCAAGCCCCTCTGTTGTAAATTGTATTACTGCTCAAAAGTATTGCCAGCTGAAATCTCTGGCTTCACAACTGCCTTCAGTCTCTCAGTTTGAACACCAATTAAGACCCTGCTCTTTTGTGGCTAAGCTTCTCCTGTGGACCTCATTCTCAGCTCTGCTCACTCCCACCTCCTTTGTTTCAGTGTCCTCCTGAGTCTTGGTGTGACGCTTCTTCCTCCAGCCCCAGCATCCACGGATCCCACCAGGTAGACCACCTCTCCAGGACAATCCAGACGATCTGTTTTAGGCGGCCTGGATGGAGGGAGTTATGCTAGAGGCTTTCATTTCCTTTCAAAGGGATGAATTTTACACTTGGACATAACATCTAAGAAGGCAACATCAGCAGCAGGAGTTGGAATGCCCTTGTCCACATGGGGGATGTTGTCTGGAGTGTTGATGTCTGTGTCTGGACCAGAGTGGTCCTAGACAGACCCTTCCCTGATAAACCTACCCAGCCTGGGGAGTTTTCAGAATCAACTACCTGTGGGTGAGAAGGGAGTGGCACCTGAAACTCATTTCTCTTCTGTCCCAGGGGGACAGCTGAGCTGCCTACAAGACTTCTCAGTATCAGAAAGAGCTGGGACGCTAGATTTTCTTCCTCCTGACTAAAGTTCTGGGACAGTTTGGAAAACCTTACATTTATTTTCCACCACAGAGATGAGTCTCCTGGCTTTTCTCAATCTTGACTGTGTGAACATTGCCTACTGTGAGTCTTGCCTCTTCAAAAGGAAAAAAAGGCTCTTAGCTGGCTAACCTCTCTTCATGGCATGTTTGCTTGCTGTTACCACATTCCTTGGTATTCCTACTATTGCTAAGTGGGGAGTGTTGGCAGAGGGTAGAAACGATGAGCCTGTGGTCCCAGGAAAGAGCCGCTGATATTAGACGTTGTCGTCTGTTTACTGCAGCACTGTGACAAACCGTATTTACCAGAAGGAGCAAAATAACATTTCCTCATAATATTTTAGAGCTGTTGTACTTTTATTTTCATATACATATGTATATATGCTTGATGAGAAAAAACAATAAAAAGAAAACAGGTATAGTTCTTAACCTTAGCACAGGATCCATGCACAAAGTTATGACATGATAATAAAATATTGAGTGTGTGAGATTTGGAAGGCAGTTCCCCTACTTCTATCCCTCTCTGATCTGGTCAATGCTAAGCACCCAATTCCTCATATTAGTGTTTTTGTTCCAAATACCTGGAGTAGTTTCTCTTTCCTGCACTGGATCCTGACACCCGCAGTCACAGAGCAGAGGTAGATTGAAACTCCTGAGTAATGAGCTCCAGTAATTATGCACATAATCGTGACCTCATTTGCATAGAGCTACCCTCTTTTGCATCATCTTGTCTCTTCTTTTTCCTCTTAACATAATAGATTTTTAAAAATAGATAATATCTGATGTCTGATTTTTCCCCTGTGACACATATCATTTGGCATATGAGAGTAAATAGAGCATGTAGCTGAGATTCTGAAGAACACCCTTCTCAGCCCGGCTGGAGGATCTCAGCTCCATGACATCTGAGCATATACTGCAGAAGGATGTCAGCTCTGAGTTGTACCCTGGACCTTGACTCTAAGCATTGCTCATTGCATTGACTGTGCCATCTTATGGAATTAATCAGAATAATCTAGTGATGGTGATTGTGAGTGACATGGGACAGAACATGACACTTCGCATTACACGACTTGTCTCTGACCAGGAAAAGAGTGATGGGAGAAGTAATCCTCAAAGACATTACAGTTAGACGTGTGGAATCATTTATATTTATGCGTGGGGTCTATCCCTGGGCGTATTCTGGATGAGTGACAATGCTGCAAACCACAGTAGAGGTCTATGTTGGGTTGATCAAAAAGTTCATTCGGGTTTTTCATGAAATGTTCTAAAAAAAAAACCCAAATGAAGTTTTTGACTGACTCAAAATTCTGATACAGTGGGATTTTATGCTTTACTTCTCCCCTCCACAGCCCCCTCCCCAACTCTGACTTGAGCAGAGTATCAAGGGCTTATCTGTTCCACTTGCTTCTCTCGCTGGGATTTTAAAGGAAGAAACACGATGGTTGAGAGCATTCCTTCTAGAGAAACAATCAGACAGAATAAAAACCCGACTCGCAAGGGCTCTGTATCTTGAGTGGTTTGGCGAAATGGAGAGGTGGGGAAAGATAGCTTCAGAGGGTGTATTGTGGAGGGGGAACTGGAAGGGGCACAACTAGACTGGTAGTGTGGGTGATGGTTTTATAGGGCTACAAATAAATTTTTTAAATAAGGGTTTTAGGAAGAGAAAAGAAGGATAGGAAATGCTCAACAAACACTTTTTCAGCACCTATTTTGTTTTGACCTGGGAATTGGATACTGGAAAAAAAAAGATGACTAGTATTCTGATCTTTCTCTCAGGCAGCACAGGAATGATAGAGAAAAATATATTTGTACAAGGAACTGTGAGGCATAAGCACTAATGGAAGCAGTGTTACCAAAGTGCTTAGAAACTCTGAAGATGATAGAATTCCATGTTGTCACACAGACAACTGCAGAAGACACCTATGAAAAGGTGTAAGGGAGTGTAGACAAAAGAAAAATCACTCCACCAGTATTTGAGGATTAACAAGACGAACAATTTTGCTATAATGAGATGAGAATTCCAGCAATACTAGGCACATAAACAACAACACATGTTTAGTGGTTGTTTACCATATAGACATCGTACTAAATGTTGACAGAGTATCACCTTGCTTCATCCCCACATAGACCCTGTGAACCCATGAGTTAGGTGCTGTGTTTGACCTCATTTTACAGAAGAAGAAATTGAGCTTTCATTGAATTAAGTGACCTCCTGTGTGTCACACAGCTGCCAAGTACTAGATTGCGTTGGAGGCCCTTAGGCTGCATTCACATGGGCCAGCAGAAGCAGGTTTGCCCAGGAAGATAGCTTAGGTCAAGTAGGATGGAGGGGCTGGGTTAGGAATCTTTACCTTACATGCCAGGTAATGCAGAGGGTTAAGCATTGTTCTCATTTTGAGAGTTAGCAAAATTGATGTGTTGGGAAAGGAGCCTGAGGTCAGCGTGCAGGATGCATGGAGAGGAGAGACTGGTTACAGGGACCTTTGGAAGGGACTGCAAGGTCTTGCTAGGGGGCATCAGGATGGGAGCCTGGGGTCAGAAGAGATGAGCCTCACTGTCATTTATTTTAGGCAGTGTTTTATGTGTGTCTATGTGTCTGTTCATGTGTGTTGTGTGTGTGTGTGTGTATGTAAATGCATGTTGTGAGTGTGTGCTTAGTCGCTAAGTCATGTCCTACTCTTTGCGACTCCATGGACTGTACCCTGTCCATGGGATTTTCCAGACAAGAGTACTGAATTTGGTTGCCATTTACTACTCTAGGACTTTCCAACCCAGGGATCAAACTTGCGTCTCTTGCATCTCCTGGGTTGGCAGTTGGATTATTTACCACTAAGCCACCTAGGGAGCCCATGTAAGTAAATAAACACACACAAATATGCAAACTTTAAACTATACTCCAAAGGGAAATTGTCATTTATATCCACTAATTGAGGACATGTACTCACCAAAGGCTCGTCTGATGAGTTAACTCTCGTTATAATCAGATGGTCTGATAATGACACAATGTATTTTACTAAAAGGCCAGTGTTTTTCATCATTGAAATTAATTATAGTTAAAATATGTGGACTAATGTCAACAACACACAAAAAACTCTTTAAACTCATTAAGAACCTAACTCAGTAGAAAAATGGTCAAAAGATAAATGCACATATTCTATCCAATAAATACTTGATTATGATCAGGTGATCATGGCAATGGAAATCAAGAGCACCCTGAGATTTCACTTTTTCACCAAGAAGGCGATGGCACCCCACTCCAGTACTCTTGCCTGGAAAATCCCATGGATGCAGGAGCCTGGTAGGCTGTGGTCCATGGGGTCATGAAGAGTTGGACACGACTGAGCGACTTCCCTTTCACTTTTCACTTTCATGCACTGGAGAAGGAAATGGCAACCCACTCCAGTGTTCTTTCCTGGAGAATCCCAGGGATGGGGGAGCCTGGTGGGCTGCAGTCTATGGGGTCACACAGAGTCGGACATGACTGAAGTGACTTAGCAGCAGTAGCAGTTAAGAATAACTAAAACTTTGATCATTTTAAATATTAATTACAAGTAATTGCTGGGGGAGTGGTGCAGAGACACATGTCACAGAAGAGTTCCTTTATGTTTCTGGTAAGAGAGTCCATGTGGCAACACGGTGGGTGAAGGTTTGGTATCAGTTCAGTTCAGTTCAGTTGCTCAGTCGTGTCCGGCTCTTTGTGACCTGGAGGACTGCAGCGTGCTAGGCTTCCCTGTCCATCACCAACTCCCAGAGTTCACTCAAACTCATGTCCATTGTTGGTGATGCCATCCAACCATCTCACCCTCTGTCATCCCCTTCTCCTGCTTTCAACCTTTCCCAGCATCAGGTCTTTTCAAATGAGTCAGCTCTTTGCATCAGGTGGTCAAAGTATTGGAGTTTCAGCTTCAGTCCTTGCAGTGAATATTCAAGACTGATTTCTATTAGGATGGATTGGTTGGATCTCCTTGCAAGTCCAAGGGACTCTCAATAGTCTCCTCCAATGCCACAGTTCAAAAGCATCAATTCTTTGGAGTTCAGCTTTCTTTATGGTCCAACTCTCACATCCATACACGACTACTGGAAAAACCATAGCTTTGACTAGATGGCCCTTTGTTGGCAAAGGAATGTCTCTGTTTTTTAATAGACGGTCTAGGTTGGTGATAACTTTTCTTCCAAGGAGCAAGCATCTTTCAATTTCATGGCTGCAGTCACGAACTGCAGTGATTTTGGAGCCCAAAATAATATTCTTTCACTGTTTCCATTGTTTTCCCATCTATTTGCCATGAAGTGATGGGATTGGATGTCATGATCTTAGTTTTGTAAATGTTGAGTCTTTAGCTAGCTTTTTCACTCTCCTTTTTCACTTTCATCAAGAGGCTCTTTAGTTCTTTTTCACTTTCTGCCATAAGGGTGGTGTCATCTGCATATCTGAGATTATTGATATTTCTCCCAGCAGTCTTGATTCCAGCTTGTGCTTCATCCAGCCTGGCATTTTGCATAATGCATTCTGCATATAAATTAAATGAGCAGGGTGACAATCTACAGCCTTGATGTACTCCTTTCCCGATTTGGAACCAGTCTGTTGTTCCATGTCCAGTTTTAACTGTTGCTTCTTGACCTGAATACAGATTTCTCAGGAGGCAGGTAATGTGGTTGGTACTCCCATCTCTTGAAGAATTTTCCACAGTTTGTTGTGATCCACAAAGTCAAAGACTTTGTCCTAGTCAATAAAGCAGAAGTAAATGTTTGAAAGTAGAAGTAGATGCAGCTATATGCGACAATATAATGATACATTGACATGGTATTATAGATGAAAAGAGTCTCAAAGACTATATATAACACAGTCTCTATCTTAAGTTAAAAATAATTACAATAAAAATATGCATGTATACTTTTTTTAGGAACACATGTAGCTAAAACAGAAGAATCTAAGTAGGAAAGTAAGAGCCTTGGGCACAGAATTCCATTCCTGTGAAGGTGAGGTTTGGAATGAAAGGACCACAAGCACAACAGATGTAGCTTACTGTCAAGATCTTAGCACACTCCCGTTTTTTAAGTTGATGGGGGTCATCGATGCTTAATAAGTAATTAAAAATAACTAATTAAATAATACTAATGGAGGAATATATGTGGATTGACTAGCTATATTAGTCAGTCAATTCTGCATTTGTGTGAACAAGATAGAAAATTAAGTAAAAAAGTCACTCAGTCATGTCTGACTCTTTGTGACCCCATGGACTGCAGCCCACCAGGCTCCTCAGTCCATGAGATTCTCCAAGCAAGAATACTGGAGTGGGTTGCCATTTCCTTCTCCAGGGGATCTTCCCGACCCAGGGATCGAACCCGGGTCTCCCGCATTGGAGGCAGACGCTTTAACCTCTGAGCCACCAGGGAAGTCAGATAGAAAATTACCTTAAGTCTAAATTTCAACATCCACTGAAATAGACCCCTAGGCTGAAGGATTCCAAGACGGCCTGTGTTGTCACCTAACTTGAACTAGGTCAACTCAATGATGCTGCTAGAATATCATTACATCGCCATTGAATGGATATGTTGTGAATAATACTTACAGTATAAGAAAGCACAGAGGGCTTGGTTTCACCGGTGTGGCAGAATACGTTGTTGGATATATTTTTTTAATATTTACTAATAAATATATGTGGGTCAGAATTCAGCGAGACCTGTTTTAAATGTGACTTGAGCCGAACTTGTGAGAGAAAAAAAAAAACCTAGAGCCCTCCAATCTATTGGCAGTCTCAGATATCTACCAAAATGTGTCTCATAATTGTGAGTGTGGCCACCTTGGGTCTGGATGGGTTGCAGCAATGGGTTTGTTATGGGAGTCTGAGTGCCAAGATCAAATGATTGAGATTGCTGGGGCTGAGGGGGGTCCAAGCTGGATCCCAGGTATTTCCAGGCCCACCAGGATCCTTCCATCACTTGCTGGGATCTGCTGCTTGGTAATGGCTGGCTGTGCTTTGTAAGAGGCAGTGGAGAGTCTGTGTCACCTCTCTTTGAATCTGAATGGATTCTCAGACTGCTTTGACCCATAGAACATGGAAGAAGTTATAATATTGCCATTCTCCAGGCTCTCCAGGACTACAGGGAAAGGCAACATAAACTTCTTGGGTGTTCAAACCCAGCCTCCATTCTGAGAAAAGCTGCACATTCCAGTGTAGAGGCCCCTGAGTTTTTCATCTGAGCCCTGAGCTGACAGCCAATATGATAAATCCTCTACAGGCGAACTGTCAAGTTGCAAACTTTCAAAGATGTGAACATGCATCTGATTCCAGCAAGGTGTCAGAACCTGTGCCATCAGCATCAGGCATGAGTGAAACTGTGGCTCACCCTCCATCTCCTATTGCTGACAATCATTCAGCTTTACGGTCTCCTGCCTCCTCTCCCTCCTTTGATGGGTCAGAGGTAAGGAATCCGCCCAAAATGCAGGAGACCCAGGTTCCATCCCTGGGTCTGGAAGATCCCCTGGAGAAGGGAATGGCAATACTCCAGTATTCTTGCCTGGAGAATTCCATGGACAGAGGATCCTGGTGGACTACAGTCCATGGAGTTGCAAAGAGTAGGACATTACTGAGCGACTAACCACTACAGCTGGTATCTCCTCTCTCTTCTCCAGTGGTAACTCTTCTTGCCTGTTCACTCGATGCCAGCCCCTGGGTGCCAGCTATCGTACCATACTATGTACTTTTCAAAATACTGTACTATAAGATCAACAGTGTTTTCTGTAAAGAAAAAGAGATTGAATGCTTAATTGAATGGAAGCAGTGACAGTGTGAAAGGACTCAGAAATTATCCTGGAGCATGGGTCCCTATTCCATTGACCAAATAGAGGAATCTGTAGAAGCACCATTTTAAGGAGGGCAATGACGAGTAGGATTTCATATAGATTGAGACACGACTGAGCGACTTCACTTTTACTTCTCACTTTCATGCATTGGAGAAGGAAATGGCAACCCACTCCAGTGTTCTTGCCTGGAGAATCCCAGGGACGGGGGAGCCTGGTGGGCTGCCGTCTATGGGGTCGCACAGAGTCGGACACGACTGAAGAGACTTAGCAGCAGCAGCAGGGTTTGAGCTGCTAGGGAGAGTTAAGAGTTAAAGCAAATCAGTGTCTGGAAATTCAGGTTTGGAGTGGTGGACAGGGAGGCCAGGAAAAGCACAGTTTTCTTTTTAGGTCAGTCACATAAAGGTGATGGATGAAGCTTTAGAGCAATAGAACTACAACAAAAAGGAGAGAGAAGGAACAGGCTGAGTAGGTGTTTGGTAAAGGAGGGTAATAAATAATCAAGGAAAGGAGGACCTAGGAGGGTGGATCAGAGGAAAGTCTTGGAGAGCAAAAATTCTGTTTTGAAATAGGGCTATCTGGGAATTTTTGTGTGTGTGGAAAGAATGCAAGGAGCAGCAACAACTCGACAATGCTAAAGAAAGAGCCATACGTTATTCAAATCCAGCACAGAGTGTATTCATATAAATACCTGTATTTCAGGCACATTGGAGGAAGATTGATGAGGCCTGATAGCTATGGATAGATCAACAGGCATCTGATCTGGAAGTCTAGGGGATGGGCTCCAAACGCACTGCAAGAGACAGCTGTTAATAAAACACAGCTAAACAACTCTAAATTATATTAGTATTGTTATGTATACTGAGATCGGTCATATTTTTATAATTGCTTTTATTGAACCTGAAAATAGTCAATAATATATAAAATTTGGAAAATACACCTCATTAAAAAGAATGGAAGAATTCTTTTTAATTAATTAATTAAAAAGAATTTAATTGTCTAAAAAGAATTAAAATTCACCTATTACCCATATCTCTAACCACTGTTATCCTTTTGATGTATTTCCTTCCAGTTTGTGGTACTTTCATTTGTACATAGTTCAGATTATATTGTATAATTTATTCTTCTTTTTGCCTTTAACATTATACAGTAAACATTTCTCCAAATCATTTTAAGTGTTTAGAATATTAACTTTTTATGGCTGCAAGACATTCCACTGAGTATGTGTACTATAAATTATTTCTCCATTCACATACAACTGGACATTCATGAATATTCCACTTTTATAACAATGGTAAATAATACAATAAATAAAATTATTTTATTGGTGCTTTTTGGGCTGCCTTTTCTTTATATATATTCATAGAGCTGGAACTACCGGGTCAAAGCACATTACCGTTTTAAGACTCTGTGAGTGTGGGTGTTTGTCAAACCATTTTCTAAAGCATGACACCATTGTGCTGTCAGAAGCTGTATTGTGAGCTGGAAGAAAGACCTCAGAGAACATAGTGTGGAATACATATGTGACTCTTTCCATGTCCAGGTTGAATCTTAGAAAACAATGGTTATATTTTTTGCCCAAAGTCTTTGGGATTTCATGACTTTTGGATCATCAAGAAAGTCTGCAAAATGAGAAAGCAAACATTTTCAGCAAATAACAGCTTCAATGTCCAGGTCTAGAATGGCCTGAGAGTTGCTGAAAACATCCGTAAACAAAGATCGGCTCTCCCAGCAAACACCCAAGGGCTTGAGCAGGTTTTAACTGGAACATGAGGGATGTCTTTTATCCTGTGATTAATATTTTAGGTTTCCTTTTTGTCTGGCAGTTATTTCTATAGTACCATCACTTAATTTCTACTATCTACTAATTTAATCTGTGACACCCTGTGTGGCCATACATTGTCGCTTATATTTAGAATCAGTTGTCATTTTTCAAGTATAGGCAAATTTCAAACCCCACTAAGCCAGAGAGAATACATGCGTGTTTTTTTTCCTAACCCTGCCATTAGATAAAACACACACACACATATTTTAGAAACCCACCCTGAAAAATATGGCCTTTGCTTAAAAAAAAAAAAAAAAGACAGTTTACACTGCTGTGTAGCAAAGACCATATTTTCTTGTATTTAGGAACAAAGACATGTCAAGCTTTATTGAGCACATCACTAACTATATAACTAGCGTTAAACACTCTATTTGCAACTGTTGCTGTGTATTTTGTGTGTGATTATCACCCCTAGATCTGCATCCTATAAAAAGATATTTCTGTTTGCTTAATTATAAAGCTCTTTATGAACAGGCTCATCTGTAAATAGCTTGGTGCAGCTGAAATAGAAATATAATTATAATGAAGGCAGATGTTTGTAAGATACTGGCTCATGAAACTTGTTCAGAATCTACAAAGGAGAAACGTGAGCATGTGTGTTTACTGTGAGGCCAGAGCTAGAGCAAGCAGTCTTTGCCTCTAGACTTGTTTTAGAGTCGTCTCATTTACTCTCAACCTTTGCTTTCCTAGATCTCTGTAATTTTGAAAAGGAGTGGCTTACCTCTTCTTATTACTGAGCTACAGGAAAAGCTTATTTTTAGGAGCGTTTGAGACAAAGCCAAAAGAATAAAATCATGAAGCTGGATTTAGGGGGAAGAACTGATGTCTGAGGCTATGGTTCCATCAATGACACAACTTGGGCTGAGTTTTAGTGGCTAGAGATTGGGGATTGAAGAATTTATTGTGGTTAAGATGACATTATTTTGGTGTTTAATTTTTTCCTTGTTAATACAAATTTTCTCAAGGACACACAAGCAAGTGCTAACATATGGAGAGAAGAAGTTTAAAAAAGTGCTGATGTGACAAGCTTTTAACCAATCTCCATTTTGAAAAGTGAATATATTGATAAATGACTCTAGTAAACTGATACCTAGGGAACCCATGGACAGAGAAGCCTGGTGGGCTGTAGTCCATGGTGTCACTAAGAGTCAGACACGACTGAGTGACTTCACTTTCACTTTTCACTTCCATGCATTGGAGAAGGAAATGGCAACCCACTCCAGTGTTCTTGCCTGGAGAATCCCAGGGACGGTACAGCCTGGTGGGCTGCCATCTATGGGGTCACACAGAGTCGGACATGACTGAAGTGATTTAGCAGCAGCAGAGATTTGGGCAGAGGCAGGAGTTCATATGAATAAACTGATACCTAGGGAACCCATGGACAGAGAAGCCTGGTGGGCTGCAGTCCATGGTGTCACTAAGAGTCAGACACGACTGAGTGACTTCACTTTCACTTTTCACTTCCATGCATTGGAGAAGGAAATGGCAACCCACTCCAGTGTTCTTGCCTGGAGAATCCCGGGACGGTACAGCCTGGTGGGCTGCCATCTATGGGGTCACACAGAGTCGGACATGACTGAAGTGATTTAGCAGCAGCAGAGATTTGGGCAGAGGCAGGAGTTCATATGAGGTTTTAAAGTTAAGACATATTCATCCAATCAAATAATTATTTCCAGGCCAATAATGAGCTGTTTTATTGAAAGTTTGATTTAAACTAAATTCTGTCTGAATTCTTTTTCAGTGAGAAGGGTCTTAAATTACTGTTTTTGATTTGTCCAATTTTTCTGAGTCATTACTGTCTTCAAGTTTTTTAAGCACTCTGAAAATGTTAGTGTTTACTTTTTAAGTTGTTAAATAAATGAATGA
Source organism: Aepyceros melampus (assembly GCA_006408695.1). Classification (NCBI taxonomy): domain Eukaryota; kingdom Metazoa; phylum Chordata; class Mammalia; order Artiodactyla; family Bovidae; genus Aepyceros; species Aepyceros melampus. The sequence goes on from SJXQ01007458.1 coordinate 568,039, forward strand.
ATTAAAAGACAGGTTAATCTCCCTGAGCTAACTCATCTGGGGGCACACTCCTTGTGGTCATGCTTTCAAGCCATTTGCAGCTATGTGTTGGTATTTCAGAATTTGTGTTTTGTGTTAATTGATAAGGAAAAGCTGTGTCCTATAAGAAAAAAAGGTAATGTACCCTCCCTTCAAGCTTGGTACAGGAACTTTCTAAGGGCCATTTTCATCACAGTTGAAGTCTTTTTCTTTTTAGTTTACAACCTGTCTGGAAAGACTGAGGACAAGAGGAGAAGGGGCTGGCAGAGGATGAGATGGTCAAATAACATCACTAATTCAATGGACTTGAGTTTGAGCTAGCTCCAGGAGACAGTGAAAGATAGGGAAGCCTGGTGTGCTGCAGCTCATGAGATCACAAAGAGTTGGACACAACTCGGCGACTGAACAACAACAGCTGCCATCTTAATCTCCAGAAACTTGACTTGCCTCAAAATCCACTTGAGCACACTTAATATTTGGTTCTGAAACATAGTTTTACATGTGATATCTGCTCAGGACCCAGGGACTCAATTTTTTTCAAATTTTGGAGAGTCAATGGTAGAACAATCTTGTGTCCTACAGAGGCACAGGGGAGCCCCTGGAGGAAGCAAACCCACTCTGAGGGGAGCAGGGTTGGGTGAAAGTTCTGGAAAGAACACAGTTCCCTTATAATGGATGGATCCTTCACCTGAGACTGAGCTGTGGGGGTGATACTTCTCAGACTTGGAACTTTCTCTCACAAAGTTTAGATCATATTATCATGGACAGCAGTTCCTTTGGATTTTCCTTTGTTCCTTTGGGCTCATTTACAAGAACTCTGATAAGCTGTGTTGGTTTGAGTGAGACAGAAATGCAGGATGGGTTTTCCTTCAGGATCAGAACAGTCCTGGCATTGCCACTTAAACCCTGCAGGGCAAGATGCCACAAGAATGCAAAGAGGTCACAGGAAGAAGCAACTTGGCAAGCAGAGTTCCACACCTCTGGCTTGGTTGGGATAAGAGAGAACTCAGGGTAAATGAATAAAGATGTGATACACACACACACAGGAATACTATTCAGCCATAAAATATAAAATCTTGTCATTTTTTATAATATAGATGCAACTTGAGGGATCATGGCATGTGATATGTCAGATGGAGAAACACAAACCATATGATTTCACTCATATGTGAAATATAACAAACAAAATAAATGAACAAGCCAAACTAAATACAAACAAACACACAGACACAGAAAACAGAGTGCTGCTTACCAAAGGGATGAGGGATGAGATGAAATGGGTAAAGGGGGTCACATGTGTGGTGATGAACCAATGACCCCTCAATATAAAAAATGATCATTATCCAGAAGGCTAATGTGGCTTCTCAAGAAGGAAAAAGAAGAGCCCAGGGAGCATGAAGCTTTGACCAAACTAGCAGCCAGCTTAGAACCTTGAGCAGGAGACACCAGAATGAGCAGCGGACACCAGGATGAAGCTGACCTTCTCATCACAGAGCAGGTGCAAACAGCTCAGCAGCCACAGATCCACTGAGCCTGAATTCTGCACCATCGCTAGGCTTCCGTTCAGATGGTGCAGTCTCTATGGTTTTGATAGACACCATCCTGCTGCTGTTACTCTAACTGCTGCCACTACTATTGCTACTATCGATACTTCTGTTATTGCTACTGCTCCTATGGTTGTGCTTTGACTATAACTACTCCTAGTGACTCCTACGGCTGCTGCTAGTATTGCTACTACTGCTGCTCCTGTGACTGCTGCTCCTGTGACTACTGCTGCTGCTACTATTTATACTGCTTTTATTGCTACTGCTACTACTAGGATTGCTACTGATACTGCCACTACTGTTACCTATCGTTACTGCTGCTTCACAGTCACATCTCCCTTAATCCAGGGGTCCCCAACTCCCGGGCCACGGGCCATTATGGGTCTGTGGCCTACAGAGAAGCAGTTCACACAGCAGAGATGAGTGGCGGGTGAGTGAGTGGAGCGTCATTTCTATTTGCAGCTGCCCCCCAACATGCTTGAATCATCCTGAAATCATCTCCCTGCCCTCTTCCCCCTACCGCCCATGGAACATTTGTCTTCCACAAAACCGATCCCTGGTCCTGAAAAGTTTGGGGGCTGCTGACTTAATCCTTAAAAATGGACTTGAAGGAAGGGTCATTAGCTTCACTTTAGGGACAGAGAAGCGGCCACACAGCTGACGAGCAGACAGGCAAGAACCATCCAGTTGCGTCTGCGCTCTTTCCACGGTTCCTTGTGCATGCTCTGCCTGGATAGTTAATATGTTGGTTATTTTAGAGTAGAAAGGAAATGTGGAAATTATCTAGTCAAATCTGCCAATTATACAGAAAATATGAAGCCTTGATTGGTTAGAGATTTCTAATTTGGGGAATAAGGACATGAATGTGGAAATCTGAGGTATGAGGTATTAAAATGCTGCAACAGCTATTCTCTTGCAATCTGAGCATTTGATCTCACATTAAATAAATTCAAATTATTTCATATAAATTAGTATGATTTATATTCTTAAGAGTAGGAAATCTTCTAAGAGAGACTATCTCCTTGCATTAAAAAAAAAAACTTGATAGGGAATGAGGAAAAGGAGTGCTTGCTTATTTAAAAAAAATGCAACAAGTAGTATGTTTTCAGGACCTCCTTCATTTCTTACATTGTTATAAATATCAGGTATCCAAAAGTCACAAACAATAAATGGTGGAGAGAGTGTGGAGAAAAGGAAACCCTCTTACACTGTTGGTGGGAATGAAAACTGATACAGCCACTATAGAGAAGAGTATGGAGATTCTTCAAAAAATGAAAAATAGAGCTACCATATGATCCAGCAATCCCATTCCTGGGCATATATCCAGAGAAAACCATAATTCACAAAGATACATGCACCCCTATATTCATTGCAGCACTATTAACAATAGCCAGGATGTGGAAGCAACCTAGATATCCATTAATAGATGAATGTACAAAGAGGATGTGGTAGACGTATACAATGGAATATTACTCATCCATAAAAAGGAACAAAAGAATGCTATTTGCAGCAACATGGATGGATCTAGAGATTATCATACGAAGTGAAGTAAGTCAGAGAAAGACAAATATCATAGGATATCACTCATATGTGGAATCTAACTTTTTAAAAAATGATGCAGCTGAGCTTATTTGCAAAACAGAAACAGCCTTACATATATCGAAAACAAACTAATGGCTACCAAAGGGGAAACATGGGAAGGATAAATTAGGAGCTTGGGGTTAACACACATACACTACTCTCTCTCTACATATATAAGATAGATAACTAACTAGGACCTACTGTATAGCACAGGGAACTCTACTCAATATTCCGTGATAAGCTGAAAGGGAAAAGAATCTGAAAAAAATGAATATATGTATATTTATAATTGAATCACTTTTGCTGCACCTGAAACTATAACAACATTGTAAATCAACTATACTCCAATAAAATTAAACAAACACAAAACTGTGTTCCATACAGTGAGTTTCCCTGGTGGTTTATATGGTAAATAATCTGTCTCCAATCAGGGAGACCTGGGTTTGATCCCTGGGTCAGGAAGATTCCCTGGAGAAGGGAATGGCAACCCACTCCAGTATTCTTGCCTGGAAAATCCCATGCATGGAGGAGCCTGGCAGGCTACAGTCCATGGGGTTGTTGAGTCGAACCTAACTGAGTGACTAAGACACAGCACAACCCATGTTCTATACAAACATATCATTACTTTACGATCGAGAAAATAGTGGTTGAACGGTTCCATGAAAGCGTCATACGTTTGTAGTTTTGTTGTGCCCCAGACGTGCACTGTAACACATGCAACCCACTCAATGTGATTCTTTACTTGTCACCTCCTTTGACTGATTTGCTTCTGCTTTTCTTGTCAAACTAGGTCCTCATTAAGAGCAGGAAATATAGTTTTCTTATCTATCTATTCCTATGTCTTGCAGGGTGCCTGACACACATTCTGCCTCAATATGGGTTCATGACACTGAATCATGTTTTTTTTTTT
>SJXQ01007458.1:572541-704671 GCA_006408695.1 Aepyceros melampus
CCTTGCTTATAGTTTCCTTTGTTGTGCAGAAGCTTTTAATTTTAATTAGATCCCATTCATTTATTTTTGCTTTTATTTCCAGTATTCTGGGAGGTGGATCATAGAGGATCCTGCTGTGATTTATGTCAGAGAGTGTTTTGCCTATGTTCTCCTCTAGGAGTTTTATATTATTGTCTTACATTTAGATCTTTAATCCATTTTGAGTTTATTTTTGTGTATGGTGTTAGAAAGTGATCTAATTTCATTCTTTTACAAGTGGTTGACCAGTTTTCCCAGCACCACTTGTTAAAAAGGTTGTCTTTTAAAATACAGCACTGAAATGCTCTGCACCAATCTGAAGACACTGTGTGGCCTAGCTAAAAGCGTAGCTAAGTAGTGAAGAATTTGACCAACCTCTGAGGATATTAACTTGAGAACTTTGATCACTATAAACATTGCCTAAACTCCCTGACACCCAAGACAGTCCTGACTAGTCAGCTGGCATCATGGGTAGTGAAAATTCTCTCCAAAGCACATGGGGAATTTGGCTGTTAAGTCACCATCAGCTACAAACTAATGCACTGCCAGGCTGTATGATTGATGTCTGAGCTGTAATAATGGTTGTGTTTGCGTGCCACTCCTTGGCATTCCCATGACATGACTATCACATTGGCGCAGCTGGAAAATGGTGAGAATGAAGTAGGAATTTGCAAACTTTTAGAGAAGCTTTGTGTTTTGTATCCGCATGAACTAAGGACTTCTCTCCTTTCTGCTGAAGTGGAACTAAAAGATTCCTCTCTGAAACTTCTGTGGAGTTTCTGTGGTTTTGTGGTGCATGCCCAGGTTCAGGTCTGGTCTAAGCCTTCTTCTGTCTCTGAGTGCAGAGGCCCAGCTGGGGCTCCCAAAAGAGATTTCTGGGCGAGAATGCACCCAGAAATTTACATTAAGGAAGGTGCTTTATATTAAGAAGGTCACCTTCTTCCCTCTGCCCACCGCCAGCCACCACTCCAAGCTTGTCCCCATCTCATTCATCCCCACTGGTCCTGTGCTTACAGTCTGACACACAAGTCACCAAATAAATCCTTTCCGTTTTTTCTATTATATTTTGTTTTCATGTTATCCTCACAGATTATAACTTCCTCAAAGCAGGAGTCCTGTCTAAAAATCCTCTTCGTCTTGAAAGACCTATTATAGAGCAGGTTAAAAAGTAGGTTGTTATTAAACATTGGATAACTTCTTGCCTAGAAGTTGAAAGTATTTCATATGAAGTTATACAACAGTAAGAAATATTCAGAGTTGAGATTCAATGATTCTACATAATCTATATTTGAGAACCAAATTCAAGTGCTCTTTTATCAACACACTATCTGTTACCCCAGATATTTCCAAGGCTGATATTCCCAAGGCTGTTAGAAGTGGTTTCAGAACCCAGGGAAAAATTTTGACCTGCCAATAAGGTTTGATTTTACACACAACAGTCCAGGCTCTACACATGATCATAATTTATACCATTCTACCCTCTTTTTAGTTGTCTGGTGGTCAGTTCAGTTCAGTTCAGTCGCTCAGTTGTGTCTGACTCTTTGTGACCCCATGGACTGTAGCACGCCATGCCTCCCTGTCCATCACCAACTCCCAGAGTTTACTCAAACTCATGTCCATTGAGTCAGTGATACCATTCATCCATCTCATCCTCTGTTGTCCCCTTCTCCTTCTGCCTTCAATCTTTCCCAGCATCAAGGTCTTTTCAAATCAGTCAGTTCTTTGCATCAGGAGGCCAAAGTTTTGGAGCTTCAGCTTCAGCATTAGTACTTCCAATGAATATTCAAGATTGATTTCCTTTAGGATGAACTGGTTGGATCTCCTTGTAGTCCAAGGGACTCTCAAGAGTATTCTCCAACACTGCAGTTCAAAAGCATCACTTCTTCAGTGCTCAGCTTTCTTTATGGTCCAACTCTCACATCCATAATGACTACTGGAAAAGCCATAGCTTTGACTAGATGGGCCTTTGTGGGCAAAGTAATGTCTCTGCTTTTGAATATGCTGTCTAAGTTGGTCATAACTTTTCTTCCAAGGAGTAAGAATCTTTTAATTTCATGGCTGCAGTCACCATCTGCAGTGATTTTGGAGTCCCCCCCAAAAATAAAGTCTGTCACTGTTTCCACTGTTTCCCCATCTATTTGCATGAAGTGATGGGACCAGATTCCAAGATCTTAGTTTTCTGAATGTTGAGTTTTAACCCAGTTTTTTCACTCTCCTCTTTCACTTTCATCAAGAGGCTCTTTAGTTCTTCTAGGTTTCTGCTACAAGTGTGGTATCATCTGCATATCTGAGTTTATTGATATTTCTTCCAGTAATCTTGATTCCAGCCTGTGCTTCTTCTAGCCCAGCATTTCTCATGATGTACTCTGCATATAAGTTAAATAAGCAGGGTGACAATATACAGCCTTGGTGTATGCCTTTCCCTATTTGGAACCAGTCTGTTGTACCATGTCCAGTTGCCCCCTGACCTGTATACAGGTTTCTCAAGAGACAGGTTAGGTGGTCTGGTATTCCCATCTCTTGAAGAATTTTCCACAGTTTATTGTGATCCACATAGTCAAAGGCTTCAGCATAGTCAATAAAGCAGAAATAGATGTTTTTCTGGAACTCTCTTGCTTTTTCAATGATCCAACCGATGTTAGCAATTTCATCTCTGGTTCCTCTGCCTTTTCTAAATCCAGCTTGAACATCTGGAAGTTCACAGTTCACATACTGTTGAAGCCTGGCTTGGAGAATTTTGAGCATTACTTTGCTAGTGTGTGAGATGAGGGCAATTGTGTGGTAGTTTGAGCATTCTTTGGCATTGCTTTTCTTTGGGATAGGAATGAAAACTCACCTTTTCCAGTCCTGTGGCCATGAGTGCAGCACTTTCACAGCATCATCATTTAGGATTCAAAATAGCTCAACTGGATTTCCGTCACCTCCACTAGCTTTATTCGTAGTGATGCTTCCTAAGGTACACTTGACTTTGCATTCCAGGATGTTTGGCTCTAGGTGCCTGATCACATCATTGTGATTATCTGGGTTGTGAAGATCTTTTTTTTTTTTTAAATAGTTCTTCTGTGTATTCTTGCCACCTCTTATTAATATTTTTTAATTCTGTTAGGTCCATACCATTTCTGTCCTTTATTGTGTCCATTTTGCATGAAGTGTTCCCTTGGTATCTTGAATTTTCTTGAAGAGATCTCTAGTCTTTCCGATTCTATTTTTTCCTCTATTTCTTTGCATTGATCACTGAGGAAGGCAGTCTTATCTTTCCTTACTATTCTTTGGACTTTGTATTCAAATGGGTATCTCTTTCCTTTTCTGGTTTGCCTTTCACTTCTCTTCTTTTCATAGCTTTTTGTAAGTCCTCCTCAGACAACCATTTTGCCTTTTTGCATTTCATTTCTGGCAGTAGCAAAACTCAGATATTTTCAGCCACTAATCAATGGTTGACTAGACTGGCCTCTCGAGAGACCCCAATTTCTTTACTGGAAAGACTCTGTAAAGAGTCTCTGGACTCCTTACTGGAGATTTTTATTTTATTTGAATTGGGCTTATCTGTGTCCCTATCCTTCATCAAGAGTCACTGAGAATTGGAAGGGAAGCACCGATTTTGGAGAAGGTGATAAGAAAGAATGGGTGAAGCCTGCTGGCCATGTCACACTGGAGGCCTCATAAAGCAAGGCTGGGTTTTATCACTCTCTCCTCCTGGCCTAGTTGGAAATCAGACAATATTGACTGAATCCATGATGAATAACTGGGTTGAAGGATAGGGAAGAGATCTCCCTGTTAATGAAAGATTCAGTATACCGAGAAATTTAGTTGTGGAGGACAGACCTCTGGTGTTCTGTCTTACCATGATATGCCATGATTTGCTTGGTAATGGGCACAGCTTAGCAAAGTGTGCTTTATGCACAAACGTCACTCATTGTTTAAAGATGCTGGCCAGGTGTCAGCCAGCCTGGGCCAGGGAGAACAGTTGGCCTGTTCGTCATCATCTGTCATGCCTGTGGACTCCAGGGACCAGGACATTTACACTCAAAATCACAAAGAGAATTAGCACATTAACGCCTTTGTTCCTAACCACTAAGGCCATTCATCTATTCCCAGCCTGGCTTCAAGGTCCCTGGAAGCTCTGCCAGCCTCCCCACCTGCCTACCACTTTGTTCTAAGACTTCTCAACAGTATCTTGCATTGGCTGCCTCTAGCTGGTTTTGTGATTGTTCAGAAGCCCACGGCATGATTCGACCTTCCCTCAACAGACAGCATCACTGGGTATAATGAGGGCTTTTATCTTCCTTTTCTATTTTTGTATATTTTTTTCAATAAAATCAGAGTTTGGATTCAATTTAATTCAAGAAACATTCATCTAGGGCTTTTAGTGCATCTTGATGGAGATAAAGAGAGATTGCACAAAGGATGTGTGTCTGCCCCTCTATTCTGGACTGGGTTTGGGAGGAGAGAATGGATTAATCCTTAAGTTCTATCCTTGCCCAGTATTTTGCGTGCTTCATTATGAGTTTTATTTCTGGAAGGAGTCTGTGAGCCAGGCACTGTGCCAATGCCCTTACAGTTCTCCTTTGATCTCTTTACTACATCTTTAAGGAGATATCATCATTCTTACTTTATAGGTCAAGAAAGTGAAATTCAGGCTCAGAGGGGTTGGATACTATACCCAAAGCATCCTGCAGAGAAGAGAAGTCAATTTCTCAAGCATATGGAACCAGTAAGTGACTGGAGACAGGACCTGAACATAGGCCAGTGGGGCTCCTCCATCCTAGTCATCAACACAGAAGATTGTTCAAACACTTTACAAACAATATAAGGATGATCTATGTTATGGCTGGGATGGCTTTATAATATGTTTGTAAAGATGAGGTAGACAGAACTTAAAAATAGGCAAGACAAGATAACATATGATTAAGTACTAAAGTAGATTAAGGGTAATTGATTTCATGCCCCAGGAAACCTTTGCAATCCTGTCTAGTTCTATTATTTTCACATCATCAGAGAAAAGACTGAAGATTATTGACATTTCACATCTTGTACAAAGCACCAAAATTTCCGCCAGTCAGAGCCATCACACAATTCTAAGTTACCTTAATTCTGAGCTGTGATCCATTTTGATGTATCTTCCTGTCTTGATGGCTTCTCAGAATCAAATTTTATCATGAAAACTTGTCAGTTTGGGGTAGGTAGTGGCTTAGATGGGAGAGAATCTGCCTGCCATGCAGGAGGTGCAGGTTCCACCCCTGGGTCAGAAAGATCCCCTGGAGAAGGGAATGACTACCCACTACAGTATTCTTGTCTGGAGAATTCCACGGACAGAGGAGTTGGTAGGCGACAGTCCATGGGGTCACAAATAGTCGGAAACGACTGAACGACTAACACGTTCACTTTCATGTCCAGTTGTGTATTTCAATTTAGGGAAACAAAGTGGCTTACTTACAGGAATTCTCTTAGCTAATATCCTAATTCTTATAATCTAAATTTTGCAGCCCTATCTGGGTGAATCTTCAAGGCTCAATGTCTTACCAAAAATGTGTAATGTCAGTCTGAACTGGTATTTACAAATGAAGAGATGTTATTACTGGGGTAATTTGGTTAAATGAATATTGTGCCAAATTATCTCAAATTTACAACACTTATAACAATTTTATGGAAAATTGCTTCCAGAATTATACCCTTATAAAGCACACACATTAATAACACACCACAAGGACACATAAATTATATGAGAGTCATATCTTTTTGCACTTGCATACATTGAATAATGTGATGTTTTTGCAAGAGTCAAAGATATACTATGTTATTAAAACATACTGGCATTTTAAAACGCTACATAAATATCACTGTAGAAAAACAGATACCAAAATAATAATGACATGGTCTTTTGAGGAAGATGAAATTTATTCCCCCTTTATAGAGAAAAGAAAAAAATAATACCATACCACACATATAAAGAAAGATGAGTTCCAAATATGAACTGGAAAGTGATAGGGCCAGTTATGTTATTTCGTTTAGTTTGTTACACTGAAATTAAAAGATGGATATGATCATCAAAAGTATGAAGAATTCAGTTATCTAGAAACAAGATAGAAGCACTTCTTTCCATTATTTCCTGGGAACAGTGGCTGCTTTGCCAACGTGATAAATGAGTAGTGAGCCTAAGTCTAGAACTGGGGGGTGAGCACCTCTGTTGCTCAGATAGACAGGCATGCAGAATGGTGCAGAGGCCCATCAATGCACAGTGCTGTCTGTATATATTTCCATTCATGCTTCTGTTAATCCTAATTTTTATGTTTAGAATCTTCACTCTTCTTGCCCTATACTCTCTTCTCCCTGTGATGTTCTGGGAACACAACCTCATCTTTCAGGATTTGGTTCAACAGTCATCATATCTTTAAAGTCTTTTCTGACTCTTATCATGTAATTGCTGCTTCCTCATTCGGCTTCCCCCGAACCCTCTTGAATGTCCTTGTTGGTCTCCATTGTGGTCTCTCCACCCGACTGTGAATGGTCTGAATCATCTCTGTGAACCTAGACACCATCACTGTGACTAAGTCAGATAGTGCATAACTGTTGAATGATGGGTTGAATGAGTGAATGAATGGGAAGTGAAGCACAGAGCTAACTGAGAGCCCAGGATGCATAAAAGGCACATCCCTCAACATCAGTGCTACCAGCTGTACCATCAATACTATCATGCACTTGGGATAGAACATTTCAACTTGAATGTCCTTGTTGGTCTCCATTGTGGTCTCTCCACCCGACTGTGAACGGTCTGAATCATCTCTGTGAACCTAGACACCATCACTGTGACTAAGTCAGATAGTGCATAACTGTTGAATGATGGGTTGAATGAGTGAATGAATGGGAAGTGAAGCACAGAGCTAACTGAGAGCCCAGGATGCATAAAAGGCACATCCCTCAACATCAGTGCTACCAGCTGTACCATCAATACTATCATGCACTTGGGATAGAACATTTCATTTGCATAGCTGTGAGTAGACCAAGGGTTTCCCTGGTGTCTCAGTGGGTAAAGAATCCATCTGCAGTCAGGAAGACCCCCTGAATGGGGGGTGTGGCAATCCACTCTAGTACTCTTGCCTGGAGAATCCCATGGTCAGAGGAGCCTGGCAGGCTACAGTCCATGGGGTCACAAAGAATCAGACACAACTGAAGCGACTAAGCATGCATGCGTGAAGTAGACTAGATGTTTTTTTTGTTTGTTTTCTAACACCTTCTTCATATCCCACAAAGAAGGCAATCTGTTGACAGGCTTCAAATGTAGATCAGCTGCTTACTTTTTCTGAGGTGGAGCAAGTAACTGCCAGCTACAACTGGACTCATTGTTGTAGGAATTTGGTAGCAAGACTCTCACTCAAATCATGCCAACTAATTAGCCACCTTCTGTGACTACGCCTGAAAAAAATCAGCCTCAGTTCTAGAAAAACATCCTCTCTCTCTTTTTCAATCCTCCCTTCTCTCCTCTTCTTTCCTTTTTCCCTCCCTCAAAGATTTTTTGAAGGACTACTGTATTCAAGTCGCTACGCCAACTCTTATGGACACAAATATTAACAAAGCCAGTGTAACAGCAGCACATTATTTTCTCTTTGACAGAGAAAAGCAGTTCTCACCCACATTTACGTCTGTCCCCTTGTGAATGAGAACTAGACAAGAGTTCCACTCCTGTTACAGCTTTTATGGGCCAAGGACTTGGTTTTGACCTGTGCAACTGTATGCGGAAGTAATGGATCCCATTTCAAGACTGGCTTTTCAATCTTTCTGCAACATTATCTGAGTTTTCTTTCTTTTCGCCATTGGCTAACTGGATTTAGTGGATTCAAGAGAGAACTGAGACCTCAGAATTTTATACAAGTCGATGGAGCCCTGAATGGAGCAAAATACCTTCTCTCCACCCCCACTAACACAGACAATTGACGACAGACTACGAGAAGAGCAAAAAATGATGATGAAGTCAGTGAGACTGAGGACTTACTCATCAAAACAGTCAGTCCACCCTGAAAGAACTGACAATGAATCCTAACACTTCCATGTCCACCCATATTTTTCCTTCCTTTCCATTCTACTTAAGAGGCATCACTCTTTTGGTGTAGGACCACTTCCTCCCACTTAGCTAGAGATTTTATTTTCTCTTCAAATCCTTCCATCATACATGAAACACATTCAAATCTGCATCTTTTTTTAAAAAAATGAGACAAATAAAACACCCTTCTGTGAAAATTTTCCCTTTTGTTGCAACTCAACAACTTTCTCCTTTTTAATTAAACGTCTTGAAATATTTGTGTGCAATTTATTTTCTCAGTTCTATTAACTTCTAAACCCACTGCAGTGTGAATTCTCTATGCCCTCTGCTCTCCTGCCATGAAATTGCTGTTACTCAGACCACTACCAATCTCTCTGTCTTTTTTTTTCTTTTCTTTTAGAAAACCCTGAGATATAGGCTCAAACCCAGGTTTCCCACATTGCAGGCAGATTATTTACCAGCTGAGCCACAAGGGAAGCCCAAGACATGGGCTGGGTCCTCTCTAAAGTAGATGAAAAGTGTTTTACACTATCCTGGAAATCCCATGGATAGAGGAGCCTGACAGGCTACAGTCCATGGGGTCAAAGAGTTGGTCACAACTGAGCAAATAAATCACCACCATCAAGACATATAATATTAATACTTTCTTACTCGACTGTTCAATAGCACTTGGCATTGTTGAACTTTCTTCTTTCTTGAACAAAAATCTATCCCTTTGTCCTCCTTGAAGACACCATCTCCAGAGTCTCTTTCTGGCTCCCTGGCAATCTTTCTGATTTCAAGGATCTCTCTCTTTTTCCCAACCCTTAAATACTGTCATCCTAAGCCACACCATAACTTTTCCTGACTCCCAAGTCTGTGTCTGCTAGGCAGGCTCATTCCACTTTCCTGGCTCTGAGACCTACTAGAAGCTGACCACTCCAGCTCTTTCTCCAGCTAGAATGCTTTCTTCAGCTCCAGAAGCATTTGTCAAATTGCCTTCTTGACATCTTCTCCTGGATATTCCTTAGGGGCTTCAAAGTGGAGAATTCCCAGCCTGGCTATATACCCTGTCCCTCTCTCAGTGACACTACCATTGTCATCCTCGATGCTTCTGGCTTCTTTTGTTGTTATTGTTTAGTCACTCAGTCATGTCTGACTCTTTTGTGACCCCATGGACTGTAGTCTACCAGGCCCCTCTGTCCATGGGATTCTTCAGGTGAGAATACCAGAGTGGGTTGCCACGCCGTCCTCCAGGGGATCATCCCGACCCAGGGATCGAACTAATGTCTCCTACACTGGCAGGCAGATTCTTCAGCACTGAGCTCCCAGGGAAGCACCACAGCCTCTTTACCCAATTAATAAACAATTTCTGCCACTTCCTTTTTCTAATACAAATTTTTGACTTACTGCTCTCCACTCTAATTGCCACTCGCGAGCCCGTGCATCAACTTTCCCTTCCAAGTGATTCCTAGGAATCTACCTGTCTTTACACTGATCACTCCAGAGAGCATCATTCACCCAGTACTTAATGTTCTCTGTCCTGGTGGCCTGTCTAAGTCATTTCTCACACTACAGTCAATGTGACATTAAAGCACACCCACTTGTTACCTCAATCCTATTTAAAGACCTTAAGTTAGTATTACTGTGTATGAAAAGGTCAGTTTTCATTCCAATCCTTAAGAAAGCAATGGCAAAGAACGCTCAAACTACTGTACAATTGCACTCATCTCACAGGCTAGTAAAGTAATGCTCAAAATTCTCCAAGCCAGGCTTCAACAACACCTGAACCATGAACTTCCAGATGTTCAAGCTGGTTTTAGAAAAGGCAGAGGAACCAGAGGTCAAATTGCCAACGTCCGCTGGATCATCGAAAAAGCAAGAGAGTTCAAAAAAACCATCTATTTCTGCTTTATTGACTATGTCAAAGCCTTTGACTGTGTGGTTCACAATAAACTGTGGAAAATTCTGAAAGAGATGGGAATACCAGACCACCTGACCTGCCTCTTGAGAAATCTGTATGCAGGTCAGGAAGCAACAGTTAGAACTGGACATGGAACAACAGACTGGTTCCAAATAGGAAAAGGAAGACGTCAAGGCTGTATATTGTTACTCTGCTTATTTAACTTATATGCAGAGAACATCATGAGAAATGCTGGGCTGGATGAAGCATGAGCTGGAATCAAGATTGCTGGGAGAAATGTCAATAACCTCAGATATGCACATGACACCACCCTTATGGCAAAAAGTAAAGAACTAAAAAGCCTCTTGCTGAAAGTGAAAGAGGAGAGTGACAAATTTGGCTTAAAACTCAAAACATTCAGAAAACAAAGATCATGGCCCCCAGTCCCATCACTTCATGGCAAAGAGATGGAGAAACAATGGCAGACTTTATTTTTTTAGGCTCCAGAATCACTGCAGATGGTGACTGTAGTTACGAAATAAAAAAATGCTAACTCCTTGGAAGAGAAGTTATGACCAACCTAGACAGCATATTAAAAAGCAGAGACATTACTTTGCCAACAAAGGTCCATCTAGTCAAGGCTATGGTTTTTCTAGTAGTCATGTATGGATGTGAGAGTTGGACCATAAAGAAAGCTGAGCTCTGAAGAAGTGATGCTTTTGAACTGTGGTGTTGGAGAATACTCTTGAGAGTCCCTTGGACTGCAAGGAGATCTAACCAGTCCATCCTAAAGAAAATCTGTCCTGATGTTCAATTGGGAGGACTGATGTTGAAGCTGAAAGTCCAATCCTTTGGCCACTTGATGTGAAGAGCTGACTCATTTGAAAAGACCCTGATGCTGGGAAAGATTGAAGGCGAGAGGAGAAGGGGAAGGCAGAAGATGAGATGGTTGGATGGCATCACTGAATGAATGGACGTGAGTGATTAAACTCCGAGAGTTGGTGATAGACAGAGAGGCCTGATGTGCTGTAGTCCATGGGGTTGCAAAGAATCAGATACAACTGAGCAACTGAACTGAACTTAGTGTGTGTATATACTCTCATTATAAAACACTCTCATAGTCCCATGGGGCATCTACTTTAATTAGAAAGACTGTACCCTTTTTTTCATCCTCAAATAAATAGAACATCACTGCTTTTTTTTTCTTTGAATATAAAACTACCATCCTAAATGTAAAGGAATATTTAACAATAAATAGTTAAAAGAGAAGAAAGTAAAAATCAACCCTAAATACTATCACACAGAATAATTACTGATAAGAATTTGGTGATTCTTGTTCTAGATTTTCTCTCTCTCTGCACATGCATGAATTCACACACACACGGGTATTATTCACTATTGCAACATATTCAGAAAACTTTAGATTCAGATCATTTCTTGAGATAAGATTTGTATCCTTCACTGTCTGAGCTCTAATTAGTCAGTTTCCAAATACAGATCCAAGTGGATTTAAATAACAAGGCAGCTCTCACTAGGCAAATTTACTATCCAAAATCCGGAAATGAATGACACTCTCATATACATCTGTATACATAGCTCCGAGACTCTCCATGAACGGTTATATAGTACATGCTGTCTTACAAATTGTGCCCTTTAGTACAGTGGTGTGTTCTGCTGGCAGAGATGCTTTCGGGTCCATGAAAATTTACACCCCTGTCCTGATGTGGAGTCTTAGCTGAGAAATGGCTGCCAGTCTGGGGACTGTTTTCCCAGCACCTCTGTGTCCAAGTGGGACCCTTGGCCTGAGTTCTGGCTGGTGAATTGTGGGTCAAATGATGTACATTACTTCATGAAATCAAAATTACACTCACAACCCTCTACTTTTTCTTTTTTCCTGTTTGCTGGATGGACATAGATCCTAGAATAGCTCTGAGATTTGTGCAGAATGGACAAGATAAAGGACTTCTGGAAACCTGGAGCCCCGTGTGTCTGTTTGGGGCTCAGACAGGAGCCACCTGAGGTCCATTTCCACCTCTGCAGTTCTGGAACCTTCTCGAATGTGTCAATATCTCAAAGCAGGTGTGAATCTCAGTACAGCCTGATGCTGGAGGCTGTCAGAGCATCATTTAAACAATACCAAGGCTTGCAGACAGATCAGACAGAAGGAGCCCTCAAGTGAAATACTTGTAATGGAAGGAGCCGCTTGGGTCTGCACTGAGCCAAATAGATGAGGAAACAGGTTTCCTGCCTGCTGTGGGCATCGGGTAAGCGGACCTGCCTCCCTGGGAGGTGATGGTAACCAGCTTCACCTCCCCCTTGGCCTGAGGGTAAAGCTACCACACAGCTGGGACCGTGGGCAGAGCACATCACCTGCCCAGAATGAGAGTCCCTGGCTGGAAATACATGGACCAATTATTATATGAAGGAGTGGTTGAATTTGGGAAGCAGAATAAAAGCAAATGCTAGGACAACAAATGTCAATGATGAAATTCTGACACTTAAGTGATAGTTAATGGATTTCCTCATCACTCCAAACATCAGTTGTTTGAATGAAAAATGTGCTTTGTTTTTTCTCCCCCCTTTGTGTGACTTGAAAGCTGTCCATCCCCTTTGCTAGGTGATATGCTGCCGATCTGTCTGAGCAGGGACTTAGGGAGCCTTCATACGCCCCCGTTTATGGGGTCGCACAGAGTCGGACACAACTGAAGCGACTTAGCAGCAGCAGCAGCAGCATACACTCACATACACACATATGCATATGGCCTTTCTCGGTGGATCTGACAATCATCAGGCATTATTTCCTCAAGAATATTGAAGACTGTGTCTTGTTCATTAATTCCAGTGTACATCTCCTGGAAGAAAATATTAATAGTATCACAGATCTTCCAGAAAATGATTATAAAGAATTTTGGATGGTGTTATCAATGGCACCCCCAAAAATGTCATCAGGTGTGGCAACTCACAGAAGAGAAGTGTTTATTAAAAAGACCTGAAAACATCTAATAGGGATAAGACACTTTCACAGTTGGGCTACAGACTAATAAAACCATCGGTCTCTGCAGTTGGATAGAATTATGTACCCCCATGCGGACCCTCCTGTCCCCATGGAGACAGACCAGGGCATCTCTAAATGCACAGGCCCACTCATCCCTACAGGGAGAGATGATAATTTTCCTGGTTTGAATGAGGATGCTGAGATTCCGGTAGGTTAGGTGCAAGGTCCACATTCATACAGCGTATTAGCCCTGGGGCTGGAGACAATAAATACATCCCGCTCTAAACCCAGTGCCCTTCGACGTGTCATTTTTGTCTCCTAATTTAGAGAGAGGCAGACTTAAAGTACTTATACATCTTCTTTCACAGTCTCTGGGGGTTGGGGTGGGAGAGTTCAGTGGGGCATGCCAGTGTGAACTAGTAAGAAGCTGCAATCATAAAACGTCTCTGGTTGAGAAAACGCGATTCAGTAGTGTTTAGGCAGGGCGTGGGTGGACCACAGGGAAAGGCAGGTTATTCAGGGAGCCAAGGAGGCAGGAGGAGCCCGGCAGTCAGGCTGAGATGGTCACCAGGGCACCTTTCTCTACCCATGTGTCCTCTCCAGGTGTTTGTGCCCTGCTTCTCAAAGGGGGGCACGCCCACCAAACCTGGGTAGTTTCCAATCACAGGCAATGTGCCGCTGCAACTTCAGGGAGTCAGTTTTGCTTTATTTAGGGGAAATGTGATATTGTCAGCTTTAAATTAAGATATGCCCATACAGATACCTACTCACACATGTATACATAAACTGCACTAAACGCAGGCAATTTTTTAAAATTAAAAAAAAGAAATGCTTGAAGAAATGTCATGTATGTTGTTTCTGATTTGGGCTGAGCACCCGATTCTTATGGCCGGATATTATCTCTGTTGAGCAATTGGAAGGACCCTAGGGGAAATGATTCAGAAAAATGATGAACAAGATGCTTCAAATTGAGCATTAATTTCAGGACTTCCCTGATGGTTCACTGGTTAAGATTCTGCATATCCTGTGCAGAGGGTACAGGTTCACTCCCTGGTTGGGGAATTAAGACTCCACATGTGACACAATGAGGCCAAAAAATTTTTTAAATGAAGTAAAATTAATTTCAAAAACCAAAAGCATCATTTTCCTGTCAGAGAAAGTCCTCCCCACCACCTGTAATGTTCTCCCTGCCATAAACCCAGGCTCCCACCTCTGAGTCCCGTTGATGCTCACTCTCCTTTCTGCTTATAACATATGACAAACACTAATGATTCTTTATCTTCTAATATCTCCTGAATCTATCCTTGTATTTCTCACTCCCAGAGCTACTGCCATAGTTCAGAACTCCAGACTCTCAGGCAGAGATTATTTCCACTTCATATTGGCTAGTCACTCTCTTCTTTTTCTGTTCATTTCATCATAAAATGTTAATTTTGTTTTGTTTGAGGTTGAAAGACAAAGACATGCAAAGAACAGAGATATGTGCTTTTAGATCTCCTGAGGAAAGGGCTAATGCGATGTTTTTGCTTCTCAAGGTTATAAAGTCTGAGAGATAAAGCTCAGCTTTTAATAAAAAAACATGGTAGATTCCAACAAAGCTTATTATGTTATGATGCCCCAAAGCAGCTGATTAAATTTTACAGCCATAACAGAAGAAGAGAGCTACATGGGCATCTGTGTAAGGGCTGTGGAATCTTAATGGCCAGGCTGACTCCTGCCTTCGTGGAACAGTCTGCAGTGGTCCCAGCCGCACGCCATGGCAGCTGTTATGTTATTGCATCCAGAGAACCAAGGTTTAGGAACGTTGAGTCAGGCATCCTAGACCACACCGGCTATTAGTTCCAAGCCTGTTATCTTTCCTTGAAACTGTGCCTCTCATGTCTGGTGAAGAGAATTGTCTAGCATCCAGGAAAGTAACCATCCCATGGGAGCTGCCAGTATTTGTTTATTGATCATATAGTTCAATGAACATGGAGTCCTACATGCATGTGGGTATGCATGTTTGTACATTCCTATTTAAAAATTCTTCTAAATGGGATTTGTAACTATATAAACAAAATACTACCTGAAGAACAACAATGTTTTGCTGGGGGGAAGGACGGGGGAAGGGATGGTTAGGGAGTTTGGGATGGACATGTACACACTGCTGTATTTAAATTGGTAACCGACAAGGTCCTACTGTACAACACAGGGAATTCTGCTCAATGTTGTGTGACAGCCTGGATGAGAGGGGAGTTTGGAGGAGAACGGATACATATGTGCCCAAGTCACTCTGCTATTCACCTGAAACTGTCACACATTGTTGATCGGCTATACTCCAAAACAAAATAAAAAATTTAAGAAAAGAAGAACAAAAACTTTTTTTAGTAACCAAAAGTATATGAAAATGAGAGTAGGGACACACTTCTTTTAGACTTGTTCATGTTATTCTTTGCTTTGACTTCTGCCAAAAGCTTTAAAAATCTAGGATTGCATGTCTGGACCATTCTATCTTAACCAATAACTGCTTTTGCTGTAGGGAATGGAAAATAAAATACAGCCAAAGGAAAGATTACTGACTAGTTTTGATAAAGAGCTATGACGGTTAGCAACGTTGATTCCACGTGCTCTCAGGCCATAATTTAAGAGTGCTTTATCTTTGTTGAGTATTGAGGACTTGTTCACTTCTTTTACCTGGTCACTTACATCCTGTCACACCACACTACTGGACACAATCTGTCTCAAGTTTAGCAGGAAGTGTTCAAGTTGCCAAAATGTGGGAAAGTACAGCCTTTGCTACAAAACACATATTTCGCTTAACCTGCCATCCCAGAGCTCTCTGAGAGATGAGAAAGCACTCACAAAGCACATACTTTCAAAACCAAGACGGAACAATGCCTCACTTTCCTGGCCCACTGATTTCCTCTGGAGACATGCCGGGGGCTCCTGGTTGGGTTGTGGAGTGAGCAGCTGGAGGTGCCATGGGTCACACATGTTTTTAATACTAAGTCTTACGCTGGACTCAAGACTGGTTCTCACACTTTAAAATCACAGACAGATCTAGAAGAAATACAGAAATGCTGCAGTAGTAAGGGAAAAAAATAGCTCTTGTCATTGCAGATTTATGGTGCTTGTGTGACTCACCTACTTCCATATTCAGTTTTTCAAAGGGTGCTGAACTAATGAAGTTTGACTGGTTTTACGTTATCCTGGAGGAAGCACCCAGTAATTTCATCCCGAATTTCTCGATGAACCAGCATCCCAGGCACACTGTGTGGTGATGGTTCGCTTGTGTCCTGCTCCTCTGTCCGAAGAGCTCTAGATCCTTGCTAAGTCTCCAACATCTCCCTGGACCAGAGGAAGGGACAAGTCTCCACGGGAGCTACGATGGTTTTTCTGCCCACATCAGAATTTCTCATAACCAGAGGGTGACCCCCGCTTCCCACGGGCCAAGATGCTGTGAACCACTGGGAAATGAACATCGTTCTTTCTCACCCACGTTCCTGTTCTTACTTCTTCCAGGGACATCATCCTTCTGAAATCGTGTGTGTGTCCGAAGACACAGGCACCCCTCTTTTTTCTCTAATCCCTCTGTGGACAAGACAGGAAATTGGGGTGGGGAGTCCCATTCACAGGAGAAGGCAATCTTAAAGACGACAAGAGGGATGTCATCCTGAGCATTAGAGTGCAGTAATCCAGGACACGCATGGGCATGCACCACCCTGAACTGTGCTCCCAAAGCTGTGATCAGGTTGTGGGTTTCAGGACACACAATGACAGCCCTGGGCTTCCCAGGGGTTATCAGAGGGTAATTGCTGTATACCAGAGCCATCAGGGCAGTGGCTCCTCCTCCAAGACCCTGGGGGTGTGAACTGCAGGCCATCAGCTAGCCTTTTGTCCTGCTGGGGTGAATCTTGCTTCTTCTCCTGCAGATCTTTTGAGCAAATACAGTGGAAGCTCCCATTTCTCTCTCCGCACTTGTCAGTTGCCAGTTCCCAAGCCAACTCTTAGCTCATCTGGATTGTAAAGTCCTTGTAGCTGCTGCTTACTCTTCAGTGGGTCTCTGGCAGCTCATTTCTCCAGCGGCATCTTAGCTGCAGGGTGGCTGCCTCTGGCCATCAACTCCAGTCTCCACTCCAACCCTCTCCCTGGGTGGCACACACAAACCAGGCAAATTTCAAATCATTGGTTTTTATATTTGGTAAGGATCTTACCAACGATCTAAATAAGCCCTTCCAGTTTTACACTTGGGGAAGCAGATTCACGGGAGGCAAGATCCTCAGTCCAGTGTTACCAGCCTGTGGTCGGTCATCCAGCCAGGACCAGAGCGGAGTGCCAAGCATCCCATATGGTGGTCCCTCCCTAGCCCCATGCTTGCATTCCAGTCTTGTTAATATCACTGTGGCTGTTTTATTTTCAAATTCGGCCCTGCTTTGTTCAGAAAGCAAAAACCATCAACGTGGATTGCAAGACTCTAACATAATAAAATAGCAATAGGTAGAGAGATTTTTAATGGTCAATGAGAAAAGATGAATAAAATGGTGGGATGGAACAAGAGGGAAAGTTATTCATGAGAACTTTGCTGTAAGGCCCTTTCATTTAGGGAAGTTGGATTGCACATTAAAATATGGCCTTCCTGACAACCAAAGCAAAAAGGAAAAAGTGTACAGTTGAAGCTTCACAGTGTCCATAAGAGAAAGTATCAATTGCTCAGAAGTAAGCCTTTCCTGGACATATTTTGTCATACATTCTAGATGTGTTTCTTTCATCTGAGGACATAAATGCCATGTCCCTCATTAAAGGAGGAGTAAGATTTTTTTTCCTGCCTCTCATTCCTTCCAGGATGCTGTGCTGTTCCCTGGTTTCTTTCCAGCTAAAGGCTGATCTCTGCTTGGAGCAATGGCTTCTAACCCCTCCTTGGTAACCAGGCCTCCCGAGCCTTCCTAGCTGTTCCCTTTTTGCTTCTGCCCGGGGCTGTCATCCATCCTTCTTCAGAACAGCTGCTGCTTGAGATGTTTGCTGTGGTGCATCTACAATTGCCCGATGCCCGAACTGACCAGCTGGACACACGAGGTTGCACTGTTCTCCTGCCTACAGGCAGCTGTAGAGGAGACACAGCGGAGAATTGGGTCTCCTGTCTCATCCCCTTCCTGTCACCATCCCCTGTCTGCAGACTAGCGCTGCTGGGAAGCCCGGTCCCTCTGCTTGTCACCTGGAGCCAAGGAATGCTGCAGGGTCCAGGCAGAAACTGCAGTTCCAGGGCC
The DNA here is from genome assembly GCA_006408695.1 of Aepyceros melampus. Classification (NCBI taxonomy): domain Eukaryota; kingdom Metazoa; phylum Chordata; class Mammalia; order Artiodactyla; family Bovidae; genus Aepyceros; species Aepyceros melampus. The sequence goes on from SJXQ01007458.1 coordinate 590,715, forward strand.
ATAAGAACATAGTCTGTCCTCAGCAGAAACCAGCTGAGAGTTGTTTTTTCTAAAATTTTTATATACCATCAATTTTTATTGCCTTTTTTATCTATTTACTACACATCTATGCCTCTCTTGCTTTTTTCTGTAAATAATGTGAAATGACAAAACATTTTGAGATGATGCAAATGGATGAAGTATCCAAGAGAACCAGGGCAAAGTTATCTGCCTGGCCCCCGGGTTCTGGCTGCCAGGATGAGTGGAGGCTGTGGGATAAGTTGAGTTCTGTTTTTCATACCTTCTAAGGCTGAGCTGCTGCTGTTCATTCTGCAATCACTTTGAGCTTCGGTTTCTCCCGGGCTTCTTGTGGATTGACAAGTGGCCTCTCGACCAGGAGTGCTCCCTTTGAGTCCCTCAGTTGGCACATGCAGCAGGTCACCCAGTCACAGCACAGCATTTGTATTATGCTGTGTTAAAGCTTTGCAACACTGACTAATTGGTTCTTGGGGTTGGAGGTAAGGATTACTGGCTGCCAGGATGAGTGGAGGCTGTGGGATAAGTTGAGTTCTGTTTTTAATACCTTCTAAGGCTGAGCTGCTGCTGTTCATTCTGCAATCACTTTGAGCTTCGGTTTCTCCCGGGCTTCTTGTGGATTGACAAGTGGCCTCTCGACCAGGAGTGCTCCCTTCGAGTCCCTCAGTCGGCACATGCAGCAGGTCACCCAGTCACAGCACAGCATTTGTATTATGCTGTGTTAAAGCTTTGCAACATTGACTAATTGGTTCTTGGGGTTGGAGGTAAGGATTAGTTCTGAAAGAAGAGATTTTTCTCCCCTGCTTTGTTTTCGGACCTCTGCAGCGGTCACCGAAGTTATAGGACAGAGCCAGAGGACCTCACAATTTGACCATCAGCTTTCTCAGCTCTGTCTTTTTTTTTTTTTTTTCCAGATTTTCCACAGCTTGACCAAGGACAGGCAAGGGGGAGATGCTGTTTGAGAAAGAATTCTGGCAGTGAAGGGAGAGACTTCCTGCTCAGCTACAAGCAAGCTGATGATCTCGGAGGAGAGGTCACTTCACCTTTCTGTGCCTCTCTCCTAGCTGTAAAAAGGATAAGATGGATTAGATGATCTCTGCTGAACTCCAAGGCTAAGCACTCAGGAGTCTACATGCTTCCTGACACAGACCTTTCCTGAAGAAACATCATCCAGCTTGCAAATCTCATGATTCTGATTCGTATCCAGTTCTCAGTTCCTGGACCTCCCTCCCACCCCTTCACATCCTGTTACAAAGGCTGAGACGGCAAAAACAAAGATCAAGAAACATGATGCAAAGAGTGAATCAGTCACCCTCACTCCATACAGAAAATTATAGCCAGCTGTTGCCCAGTTAAACGCAGCGATCTTGCCAAGCTGCAGCGGTTCAAAGGGGGATGAATGCACATGCTGAACGCCCATCCAAACTGGTGCCATGAACACGCTGAGGATTTGAACGTGAAAACACATTTGTTCATCAGCTCTGTTTGTGTTTTCATTAGAAGTATTCCAGCTCAAGACTTGGTGAACAGGTAATGAGCTCTGTTAGTTTCCCCACTGGCTTTTACCATACTGCACCTTTAGCGCCCCCAGGATGGGAGCTGGAAAGAGCCCTTTTATTATAAGTGCTGCGTGACTATCTTGAGTTCTTATTGGTGCCCTGAATCATGAGTAGATAAGGCAACAGCACCCTTACTGTGATTCACCCTAAAGTAACTGTACGTCTTCTGGGCCAGACAGGTTGCTAAGTTTCTGAGCATAGAATCTATTAGATGGGTTTACTGCCATGAGGGAACTCAAACGTCTGGCATCACTGACAGGTGTTGAAACTATAATACAATATCACAACATCATAAGCGTTTTTCTAGAAGCTTGGACCAAAAGAGCACCACAATGCTCTGAGGAACCAGAGAAAGCTTCTTGAAGGAGCTATGTTAGGGCTGCAGGGACAGTTTTTAAATTTAATCTAATCCTCTAAAATGACAGATTTTTTTTTTTTCAGTCTTGAGTAAGAAACTTTTTCTTTACCTTAAAATTGTAAAGATATTTTCAAGGGATGAAGATACCACTTTCTATTGTCTTCTAAAATCCTAATAATTTTGCCTTCCACATTTAGGTTATGATATACCTGGACTTGGTGTTTGTGCAGGGTGGAAAGCAGAAGTCATTGAAAAAAATTTTTTTTCCAATGCTGATGCCCTCCCGTCCAAGCACCAGTGCCATGCTGAAGGTAGAGAGAGCAGGAATTCCATCCAGTTGACAGTCTCAAAGGAAAAGCTTTCAATATTGCACTGCATGTTTTAGAATTTCTGTAGTGTTTGGACTGATATTGATTAAGGAAGTTCTATCACATTCCCTTGGGTTCACAGTAATTTTTTTTTTATCATAACTAATTGTTAAGTGTTATCAATTTAATTTGATCCATTCATTAAGATCATATGTGGTTTCTCCATTAACCTGTTAAAGTGGAGAATTATGCTGGTGATATTTCTAATGCTAAAATAATTTGAATTCCAGATATAAATTCGGTTAGGTTATAATGTATCAATTCCTATTTATACAGCTGAATTTGGAATGCTAAGCTGATTTTAAGGATGGTTGCATTTATGTTTAAATGTTAGATTGTTCTATAATTTTCCAGGAATTTTTTTTTATCATAACTAATTGTTAAGTGTTATCAATTTAATTTGATCCATTCATTAAGATCATATGTGGTTTCTCCATTAACCTGTTAAAGTGGAGAATTATGCTGGTGATATTTCTAATGCTAAAATAATTTGAATTCCAGATATAAATTCAGTTAGGTTATAATGTATCAATTCCTATTTATACAGCTGAATTTGGAATGCTAAGCTGATTTTAAGGATGGTTGCATTTATGTTTAAATGTTAGATTGTTCTATAATTTTCCAGGACTATTTGAGTTGTGGTTATCAAGGTTCTTCTAAGCTCTTGTTCGTGAAGAGTGCCTTTTTAATCTCCTTTTGTCCTTTGTCCTCAGAAGACTTTGGGAAAGACTGGCTGAATTTGCTGTTGAAACTATCTGGGTCTGAAATATTCTTTTTAAGGAGAAAGTTTATAAATTGACTCAATTTAATTGAGTCCGTTCTGGTTGTCATGTATTTTTCCCCAGGAATTTGCTCACTTGATTTAAATTTTCGGTTTTGGCATGAATGAAATGATTAATCCCCCACCTTTTCATTTTGGATCATACTTTCTTCTCAACTTTTTCTTTTCTCTTTCTTGACCAATATTGCCACAAGTTTAGCTATCTTTTTAGTTTTTTCCAAGAATCACCTATTGGTTTTTTGACCTTCTTTAGTTTGTGCCTTTTGAAAACTTTCATAGATTTCTGGACTTAAATTATTCTTTTCTTTCAGTTGTGTGTGGGGTATTATTCTAGCTTGTTGACATGAATGTTTAGCTCATTAATCTACATTAACCTTTTGTCTTTTTTTTAATTTTTTTGTAATATATGTGTTTCTTTTGTAATATATGTGTTTAAAAAGATCCCTCAAAAAATATAGGAGAGGGATAAATCAGGTGTTGGGATTAAGAGATATTTGATACTATACATAAAATAGACAAACAATACTTACTATATCACACAGTATAAGCGAATCACTTTGCTGTATACCTGAAACATTGCAAATCAACTATATTTCAATTTAAAAAAGAGAAAATTTAAAAAATAAAAAGATCCTCCAAGTCTTTTTTTTAATTTTTTTGTAATATATGTGTTTCTTTTGTAATATATGTGTTTAAAAAGATCCCTCAAAAAATATAGGAGAGGGATAAATCAGGTGTTGGGATTAAGAGATATTTGATACTATACATAAAATAGACAAACAATAAAGCCTTACTATATCACACAGTATAAGCGAATCACTTTGCTGTATACCTGAAACATTGCAAATCAACTATATTTCAATTTAAAAAAGAGAAAATTTAAAAAGTAAAAAGATCCTCCAAATTTTGATATGCAGTATTTTTGTATATTTTATTTAAACATATTTCTAATTTCCCTTAGGCTCACAGCCTGTTTAGAAGTGCAAATTTTAATTTCTGGACAATTGCACTTCAACATCCCCTGGGCTCTTCGAGTTCCCTACACTGGTACCCAATGATGAGATCTTCATGGCCAGTTGGCCACCTTGTTGTCCAGTTCCAGAATCCCACTTGAGAGCCAGCTTCCTCAGACTTATCCTGGAACCAGCTGCCAGGGCTCAGGTTCCTGGGAGGGCAGACTCCAAGACATACATATCAGGGCAGAAATTTGACCAAGATATATCCTTGGGTTTAACATTTTGGGGGAGTAAAGCAAGCAGAATTAAGCAAATGGCAGAGTTTAGTTGAAATAAAATCAATGCAAAGACATCATCTAATTCCGCAGGGAGCTCTGGACTCTGCTGCCCTGCTAGGAGGCAAGGATATGGGGCCTCCATGTGCCCAGCATTGACCAGTCATCAGATGAAAGCTGCCCCAGGGAAGGAGAAATGATATATAAATGATTGTCACGATGAACAGTTGAAACATCCCCTCACTCACACACTTAACCATCTACCCTCTGAATAGCTTTCCATTACACAATGTGCTCTTGTTAATCATAGTCACTTAGACTTAATCATCTTATCAACTAGAAGTTTGTTCTCCTTGATCAGTGTCTCTCCAACCCCCAGCAGCCCCTGGTAACCACCATTCTACTCTCCATTTCTGTGAGTTTGGCTTTTTTAGATTCCATGTATAAGTGAGAACACACAGTAGTTTCTTTGTCTAATTTATTTCACTTAGCATAATACCCTCAAGGTCTATCCATGTTGCTGCAAAAGGCAGGGTTTACATCTTTTTTGCAACTGGCTCTTATTTTATGGCACATGTATACCGTGTTTTCTTTATTCATTTATTGATGGATACTTAAGCTTTTTCCATATTCTGGCTGTTGTGAATAAGGCAGCAGTAGACTTTGATCCTGGGAGGGATTGGGGGCAGGAGGAGAAGGGGACGACCGAGGATGAGATGGCTGGGTGGCATCACTGACTCAATGGACGTGAATCTGAGTGAACTCCGGGAGTTGGTGATGGACAGGGAGGCCTGGCGTGCTGTGATTCATGGGGTCGCAAAGAGTCGGACACGACTGAGCGACTGAACCGAACTGGACTGAAACAATGATGTACAGATATCTCTTTGAGATGGCTAGTTCATTTCCTTTGGATTTTATACCCAGAAGTGGGATTGCTGGATTGCATAATAGTTCTATTTTTAATGTTTTGAGGAAACTCCCATACTGTTTTCCATTGTGGCTGCATCAATTTACATGCCCACCAACAGGGCACAAAGGTTCCCTTTTCTCTGCATCCTTGCCAACATTTATTGTCTCTTCTCTTTTTGATGACAGCCATCCAGCAGGTGTGAAGTGGTCTCTCATTGTGGTTTTATTTGCATTTCTCTGATGAGTAGTGATGTCACGCACCTTTTCATGCACCTATAGTCCATTTGAAAAAAATCAAATTCTTCACTTATTTTTAAAATTTTATTTGTATATTTTTTGTCTGTGCCGGGTCTTCCTTGCTGCAAGGGCTTTTCTCTAGTTGCGGTGAGTGGGGGCTACTCTCTACCTGAGGTGCTTGGGCTTCTCATTGTGGTGGCTTCTCTTGTTGTAGAGCGCTGGTTCTAGGGCACGCGGGTTTCAGCTGTTGCTGCCCCCAGTCTCTAGAGCACAGGCTCAGGCCTTGTGGACGCAGGCTTGGTTGTTCCACTGTATGTGGGGTCTTCTCAGATCAGAGATGGAACCCATGTCTCCTGCACTGGCCAGTGGACTCTCCGCCACTAGGTCACCAGGGAAGCTTTATGTATTTTTTAATCAGGTTTTTTGGGCTATTGAGTTGTGTGAGTTCCTTATATATTTTGGATATGAAGCTGTTTTCAGACAGATGACTTACAAATATTTTCTCCCATTCCGTAGGTCACCTTTTAATTTTCCATTCTTTCTTTAGCCATGCAGAAGCAATTTAGTTTGATATTGGTTTTACCTTTTCAAAGCGGTTGTGTTGCCACTGACCCAACCCTCCTCTCTGCCCTGGACCCTCCTACAGTGAGACTGTTGCTTTTGAGAGGTGACTTGGCTAATAGAGGCGGCAGGGTTTGCCTGTTTAAAGAACACAACTGCAATGTGTGATGTCTTAATCAAAAGGTGCACATCTCATGTAAAGACTTTACTTCTGCTCCAGGCTGATCATCAAGAGGATTTTCTGCTGACTCCACTAAGTTGTCCTTGCAAAAGTTTTTATGATCCAAGATGCTTAAAATAATACTAATCATATCTGACATTTATTAATTGCTTCCTAATTATCAAAGTGATTCAAAAGACCTTAATTATTTGCTAGATCCAACCATCCTAAGGAGACTGTCTCCTTTGGGCTTCCATGTCCTGGAAGAACCCCAAGTCTGGGGCCCCAGATATCACTCCCCAGGTGGCCCAGTTGTAGGAAGGCTCAAGGAAAAGGGTGTAATTACCTAAACAGCAGAGGCTTTGCCATATAGGATGAGATTTTTCAAATTATGCACCTGCCCAACACACACACACACACACACACACACACACACATCTTTAGTGAACTTGCTAAGCTGAAAGGCCAAAGCTGATTGGATTGGAAGATAAAGGCCTAATGTTAGCATGTTTGACACCAGGCACTATGGGCAGAGGAATTCAGCTGCTAGGACTTATGGGAATCAGGGCTTTGAGCTCTTACTCCAGAGTCAGCTTAGGCTGGTTTTAACTGGATATCAAATGCAGAGAAAGACCCGTCCAACATCTAGTCACACAAACATCTGGTCATCCAACATCTGGTAACACAGATAACAGAAATGGGAGGAAGGAAGGGCACATACTCAACAATCCCAGTGTGAAGGTCGGCACAAAAGCCCAAGAAGGTAAAGGGACAAATGTCAGCCTCAGTAATGATGCTAGTGATTAAAACAAGGCTCCTGCCCCCACGTCATTTACCCCCTTTATAAGCCCAAACCACCATCAGGGACTAACCCTGGACCGTGAGAATGCCTCTCTGGGATGTGGATCCCTCATCAAGAAGGGAGGCTGATGGAAAAGGAGAGGCAAGAAACAGATGGGGCACAGTGTTCCTGGGATCGTAAAGTATAAGGAGATGGTGCTGCAAGGTAAATTCTCTCTCAGATTCTCCAGGTTTCTTGTGGCATTTCCTAAGGCTTTGTATTAGTGCCAATCATCAGTCTTAATTATAGCCTTTGCTGGGGTCCTGGGCATCCTGACTCAGCACCAGCAATGTGCTGAGTCCGCAGGAAGTGATCTCATTGACTCTGTGGGAAGTTCTTACATTGTAATGGAGAATACAGAGTCCAAATAAATTGGATGGAAAAGAAAGTCCTCATCAGCAAGAATGGGAGTTTGAAGAGTCAGAAGTGACTGTGGTGGATGCTGGGGACATTTTAAATGGGAAATACTGTTAACTTTGATCTAGGAGGAGATAATTTGATACAACACAAAATAGAAATCGGCAGGCTGATCAAAGTCTTTTATTTTCACCACAATTGCAGTGCATATTGCTTATAACTTATAAAATTGTGTAATTCTCTCAAATAAGGCTGGGAAAAACTGTTATAAGTTTTAAACAGTTTAAAACTGTTATAAGTTATCCCTTATAACTGTTTTACTAAGGAAGCTAGTAACTCTCCTTAATAAAATAGATCCCTACTGGCTTGAATTTGATTTATATGTTAGAAAAAAAAAGTTGTCCTTTAGATTCTGGTTTCCAAGGGGAATTTTTTTCTCCCCAGAAATATATTGCTTATTAGATGGTACATCTCTAATTTTGGAAACTATATGTTCTACATATTCAGGGAGTGATCTGGGTTTCAAATACTATGTCCATTCTTCCCAGAAGCCCAACATACTTGAGAATCCCAGGAGTGACAGTTATCTCCAAGTGAACACTCTCTACAACTCAGGGACTTATGCTCAGTAGGCCATTTAATTTTTCACAGCAATTCTTTTCTTTGAGTATTTTCTTGGCCAGTGCTATATAGAATGTGAGATCTTAGTTCCCTAGCCAGGGATCAAGCCCATGCTCCGTGCACTGGAGTGCAACATCTTAACCACTGGACCAAGTCACTTCAGCCTTGGCTAATTCTTTGCAATACTAGGGGCTGTAGCCCTCCAGGGTCCTCTGTCCATGAGATTCTCCAGACAAAAATACTGGAGTGGGTTGCCATGCCCTCCTCCAGGGGATCTTCCTGATTCAGGGATTGAATCTGCCTCTATTATGTCTCTTGCATTGGCAGGTGGATTCTTTACCACTAGCACCACCTAGAAAGCCCTAGGTATTGCTGTTGCTACCTTCTTATCTATTTGGAAACTAAGATTTGGAAAGGTGGCTCAGTATCTCCCAGTCGGCACATGGGTTCGTAGTCTGATATTTTAACTAATTCAGGAAAGCAATCATGCTCTTTCCCTTGGTTGTCTAATCTCATGCACTTCTTCAGTCAACAGAGTTCCAGGATGACACCAGGACACTTGCACACCCATCCAATGCCCTCCCCTTGATGGCTGGCAGAACCTGGGAAGATGATGGGATCTCAAGCTCCTGGGATTAGATTCCTAATCGAGTGACTCTGAGTTCATCAAAACAGAGATGATCCAGGTGGGTGTAACTTGGCTAGGTCATTCCTTTGCAGGCTTCAAAATGTCCCTTCCAGAAACAACTCAGGGACTTATGCTCAGTAGGCCATTTAATTTTTCACAGCAATTCTTTTCTTTGAGTATTTTCTTGGCCAGTGCTATATAGAATGTGAGATCTTAGTTCCCTAGCCAGGGATCAAGCCCATGCTCCGTGCACTGGAGTGCAGCATCTTAACCACTGGACCAAGTCACTTCAGCCTTGGCTAATTCTTTGCAATACTAGGGGCTGTAGCCCTCCAGGGTCCTCTGTCCATAGATTCTCCAGACAAAAATACTGGAGTGGGTTGCCATGCCCTCCTCCAGGGGATCTTCCTGATTCAGGGATTGAATCTGCCTCTATTATGTCTCTTGCATTGGCAGGTGGATTCTTTACCACTAGCACCACCTAGAAAGCCCTAGGTATTGCTGTTGCTACCTTCTTATCTATTTGGAAACTAAGATTTGGAAAGGTGGCTCAGTATCTCCCAGTCGGCACATGGGTTCGTAGTCTGATATTTTAACTAATTCAGGAAAGCAATCATGCTCTTTTCCTTGGTTGTCTAATCTCATGCACTTCTTCAGTCAACAGAGTTCTAGGATGACACCAGGACACTTGCACACCCATCCAATGCCCTCCCCTTGATGGCTGGCAGAACCTGGGAAGATGATGGGATCTCAAGCTCCTGGGATTAGATTCCTAATCGAGTGACTCTGAGTTCATCAAAACAGAGATGATCCAGGTGGGTGTAACTTGGCTAGGTCATTCCTTTGCAGGCTTCAAAATGTCCCTTCCAGAAGTCAGAGATGGGAAACTTTCAAGGACCTAAAGGTGGGGTTATCTGCCTGGCATGTGACTGCCTCTGGGAGCTTTGTTCCCCAGGCCAGCAAGCAAGAAAAATATTTCCTTCTCAGCTTCCACATAAAGGACAAAGCCTAGGACTCCTTGATTTCAGTCCTTGTCACCTTGAACAAAGAACCAGCTACACATCATGCCCTACTCCTGAGGAAGCTGTGAGATGGTGGATCTGTGTTATTTTAAGGCACGTGTCTATGCAACTCTGACATGCAGCATAGAAAACAAATACACCTTCCACCTCTTACTAGATCACCTTTCATCTTTCCGTCCACACGTATGTATGGAGCCTTTATTATGCATTAGAATGCATGCCAAGATTTGTAGCTACAAGGGTCAGCAAAAGCAAATGAGGTTCCTGCCCTTGAAGCTTATGATAGGGAGAAGCAGAGAGATGTGAATCAAATAACACCACCATATGTGTGAAACTGAGCCAGAAATAAACAGGTCACCCCACCCCCTGCCCTGCCAAGGCACCATTGCAACAGGAGAAGTCCTTGTTCAGGAGAAACCATGCTTCCCGGGCAGCCTGGAGGTCTTGAGGTTGTAGGTGGGAATTGAGGTGGGAGACATGGGGGCTGGGCCCTCAAAGCCTTACATCCTGAGATCTTTCCTTTGTGAGAACAATAGGAAGTGAAAGGAATGTGGGAGTGGAGGGTGTGATGGGCAGGACAGGGGGAAAGCATGGGGGACAGCTTGTAAGAGGAAGACCAGGATCACTCAGGGAGCCACGTCATAAGGAGGAGAAGGGTGCAGGTAGGTGGCAGAGGGAGGTAGGATGCAGGCTGTGGGATCTGAGGAGAAGAGGAAGTCTGCAAGGCTCCAGTGTCTTCATGTCTTGGAGGCAGGCAGCAACCTGGCAGGGAGCAGACTTGAGAAGGAAGGTCTTGCTCTGGCTCCTGAGCATATCTGGGGGGACCCTCTCTCTACCCAGAGCCCAAAGTAGGGTCATTCATGACCTTTCCATCCACAGCAGAGATGGCTGAAACTATGAGAGTGGGTGGCATCTCTGATGATGAGGGAACAGAGAGGAAGAGGCAGGGACAGAAGTACCTGGGGACAGTCTATTTCCTTCTCACCTGTTTGAGTGACTTACATCTTCTCTCTCTTAAATTAAAAAAAAACTGAGTAACATGCAATACATGCCTTAAAGTAGAACATTTAAATAATACTAAATAAATTTTGTGTTGATTGGTTTATTCGCTAAGTCATGTCTGACACTTGTTACCCCATGGACTGTATCCGGCCAGGCTGCTCTGCCTATGGGATTCTCCAGACAAGAATACTGAAGTGGGTTGACATTTCCTTCTCCAGGGAATAAATAAGTAATATAAATCATGTTATAACCTATCCTATGTTTACATAATATAAAAGAATAACTTAAGTAACTGAATTTCAGAAGCTATCATATGACATAATGATCAAGGATCTTTTATAAAGGTCCCAAGAAAAGGTGTGCACCAGGACCAAGGAATATAGCAGTGACCTCCACAAGAGAGTGAGCCAGATTGCCTTTGAGTGCTTGAATGTGTCCAGTGGAGACACGGGTCAGCAGTGACATGCCACGGGGACAGGGACTCTGGCTGCAGCAGACTTGGGAGATGCAGTATGTGGCATAAATCCTCTTGGAGGAGGTCGCCAACTAGCCCACCATAGAACCACCAAGCAGATGACCCACAAACTAGAGAACAGTTATACCAAAGAAGTTCTTGCCCTGTTGCAAAAGTTCTAAGGCCCACAACTGTTTTCTCAAGCTGGGGGTCTGGCAGAGGGACTGAGAACCCCCAGGGATTTGATTTTGAAGGCCAGTGGGATTTGATTACAGAACTTCCACAGGACAGGGGAAACAGACTCTTGCAGGCACAAAAAAACCACTTGTGCACACCAAGATCCAAGACAAAGGAACAGTGACTGCAAAAGAGACTGAGCCAGACTTGCCTGTGAGTGTCAGGGAGTCTCTGGCAGAGGCCTGGGTCAACAGCAGCCTGCCACAGAATTGGGGCACTGACTATAGAAATAGCTCCAGAAGGAATGAAGAGGCTGAGCCAAAACAGAAATAGCGCACAGTTGTAGATGTGACCGATGGTGACAGTCAAGTCAGATGCTGTAAAGAACAATAACACATAGGAGCATAGGTCTATGACTCGGGGTAAATTGGAAGTGGTCAGACAGGAAATGGCAAGAGTGGTCATTGACATTCTAGGACTCAGTGAACTAAAATGGATCAGAATGGATGAATTGAATTCAGATGACCATTATATCTACTACTGTGGGCAGGAATCCCTTAGAAGAAATGGAATAGTCATCATAGTCAACAAAAGAGTCTGAAATGCAGTACTTGGGTACAATCTCAGAAACGACAGAATGATCTCTGCTTGTTTTCAAGGCAAACCATTCAATATCACAGTACTCCAAGTCTATGCCCCAACCAGTAATGTTGAAGAAGCTGAAGTTGAATGATTCTATGAAGACCTACAATACCTTCTAGACTAAAACCAAAAAAAGGTGTCCTTTCCATCATAGGGGACTGGAATGTAAAAGTAGGAAGTCAAGAGATACCTGGAGTAACAGGCAAGTTTGGCCTTGGAGTACAGAATGAAGCAGGGCAAAGGCTAATAGAGTTTTGCCAAGAGAACCCACTGGTCATAGAAAACACCCTCTTCCAACAGTCTCAAAGAAGGGCAATGCCAAAAAGTTTCAAACTACTGTACAATTGCACTCATTTCACATGCTAGCAAAGTAATGATCAAAATTCTCCAAGCTATGTACAAGTTGCCTTTAGAAAAGGCAAAGAAACCAGAGATCAAATGGCCAACATTTGTTGGATCATAGAGAAAGCAAGGTAACTCCAGAAAAATATCTATTTCTGCTTTATTGACTATACCAAAGCCTTTGACTGTGTGGATCACAATAAACTGTGGAAAATTCTGAGAGAGATGGGAATACTGGACCACCTGACCTGCCTCCTGAGAAACCTGTATGCAGGTCAGGAAGCAACAGTTAGAACTGGACATGGAACAACAGACTGGTTCAAAATAGGAAACAGAGTATGTCAAGGGTGTATATTGTCGCCCTGCTTATTTACCTTATATGCAGAGTACATCATGTGAAATACTGGGCTGGATGAAGCATGAGCTAGAATCAAGAAATTTCAGTAACCTCAGATATGCAGATGACATCACCCTTATGGCAGAAAGTGAAGAGGAAATAAAGAACCTCTTGATGAAAATGAAAGAAGAGAGTGAAAAAGTTGGCTTAAGACTCAGCATTCAAAAAACTAACCTCATGGCACTGGGTCCCATCACTTCATGCTTCCCCTAGATGAGGAAACATTGGTAACAGTGACACACTTTATTTTCTTGGGCTCCAAAATCACTGCAGATGGTGAATCCAGCCATGAAATTAAAAGACATTTGCTCCTTGGAAGAAAAGCTATGACCAACCTAGATAGCATATTAAAAAGTAGAGACATTACTTTGAAAACAATTGTTCATCTAGTCAAAGCTGTGGAAGGAAAAGGAGTACGTCAAGGCTGTATATTGTCAGTCTGTTTCTTTAAATTCTATGCAGAGTACATCATGAGAAACGCTGGGCTGGAAGAAGCACAAGCTGGACTCAAGATTGCCGGGAGAAATATCAATAACCTTAGATATGCAGATGACACCACCCTTATGGCAGAAAGTGAAGAGGAGCTAAAAAGCCTCCTGATGAAAGTGAAAGAGGAGAGTGAAAAAGTTGGCTTAAAGCTCAACATTCAGAAAACTTAGGTCATGGGATCTGGTCCCATCACTTCATGGGAAATAGATGGGGAAACAGTGGAAACAGTGTCAGACTTTATTTTGGGGGGCCCCAAAATCACTGCAGATGGTGATTGCATCCATGAAATTAAAAGACGCTTACTCCTTGGAAGGAACGTTATGACCAACCTAGATAGCTATTAAAAAGCGAGATATTACTTTTCCAACAAAGGTCCGTCTAGTCAAGGCTATGGTTTTTCCAGTGGTCATGTATGGATGTGAGAGTTGGACTGTGAAGAAAGCTGAGTGCCGAAGAATTGATACTTTTGAAATGTGGTGCTGGAGAAGACTCTTGCGAGTCCCTTGGACTGCAAGGAGGTCGAAGCAGTCCATCCTAAAGGAGACCAGTCCTGAGTGTTCATTGGAAGGACTGATGCTGAGGCTGAAACTCCAATACTTTGGCCACCTCATGAAAGCTGACTCATTCGAAAAGACCCTGATGCTGAGAGGGATTGGGGGCAGGAGGAGAAGGGGACAACAGAGGATTAGATGGCTGGATGGCATCACCGACTCAATGGATATGAGTTTGAGTGTACTCCGGGAGTAGGTGATGGACAGGGAGGCCTGGCACACTGTGATTCATGGGGTCACAAAGAGTTCGACAGAAGTGAGCAACTGAACTCAACTGAACTGAATATTCCTTTGTGTATATATGTGTGTGTGTGTGTGTGTGTGTGTGTGTGTATACATCCATATATATATATATCTCATATCTTATCTGTTGGTGAATACAACTTGTTTCCATATCTTGGCAATAATAAATAATGATGCTTTTGGGGTGCATGTATATTTTCTATTTATGATTTTGTATTTTTCAGATCTATACGCAGGAGTGGAATTGCTAGGTCATATATTAGATAGTTTTAGGGTTTCCCAGATGGTGCTAGTGGTAAAAAATCTGCCTCCTAAAGCAGGAGACATCAGTCTGTGAGTTTGATCCCTGGATTGGGAAGATCCTTGGAGCAGGACATGGCAACTCACTTAGGTATTCTTGCCTGGAGAATCCCATAGAAGAGGAACCTGGGGGGCTATAGTTCATGGGGTTGCAGAGTCAGACATGACTGAAGTGACTTAACACACATGTGCACACACATGGTAATTCTATTTTTAGTTTTTTGAGAAACCGTGTTCTACAGCAACTGCACCAATTTACATTCCCACCAACAGTGCATGAAGCTTCCCTTTTCACTCACAATCCTGCTTTCTCAGTGTTTTGCTCCACGTGTGTGAATTAATGCCTTTTTGGTCTCACATAAGTAGCTTCATGTTGTTTCCCTCCCCTGTGATGAAAATGACAGGGCCTCTTTAGATCTTTACAGATCACAGATCAATATAGTGAATTAGTCTATGAGCCCTCGTGTCATTGCCTGCACTGGGCTGCCAACCCTACCACTTATTATGTGTGATTCTGGGCCTCAGTTTTCCAGTCTGGAAACAGTACCAACCTCAGATTAATCAAAACAAAGTATATACAGCAAAGTGCTGCAGGTTTGATATTACTTACCTATTTTCCTCTTTCTAAGTTAAAGGCTCTGGTAGAAGGAGACTAATTCACTCTCTGGATTCACCACTTTCCTTCCCACTAGCACACAGCAAGGGCGTAAGCATTAGGGAGCAATACCAGGAAGTCCAGTTTGCCAAAATATGTGCCCACATGAAACTGTGAGAAAGGGAGGGGAGGAGGTTGGGGAATGATAATTAACGGCCCATCCTGGGATGCAGAAGTTTCAGTGCTAAGACCCGGACAAGTCCCCAGCAACCTGGGTGGTTGCTCACCCTAACTAGCATGATGGTACTAGGTGACAGCATCTGGTAAATTTCCCAAGCAAGACAGAACCGGAACCTGGAATATTTGAGAAGGGTTTCTATTCCTTTAATTGTTGCCTGCGTGCTAAGTGGCTTCAGTCGTGTTCGACTATTTGTGACCCTGTGGACTGTAGCCTGCCAAGCTCCTCTGTCCATGGGGTTCTCCAAGCAGGAATACCTAAGTGGGTTGCCATGTCCTCCGCCAGGGGATCTTCCCGATCCAGGAATTGAACCCATGTCTCCTGTGGCTCCTGCACTGCAGCCAGATTCTTTACCACTGAGCCACTGGGGAGGCCTCATCCTTTAATTGCTGGGCAAAACTATTTGGAAGTTCGTTTCACCTGAACTTAAACTGGCTGCCACTATCAGGCCCACCTGTGCTGGGGGGTGGGGCGGGAGAGAGAACTGCTTCCGGGAGACCGGACAGGCCCATTCAGTAGCTCCCAGATTCCAAGCGCGAGAAGGGGATGAGTGTCCTGGAGTGAAAGCTGTGTGGAATCCGCGTTTTCCAGCCCTGGTCGGTTCTCTGCTCTCTTGAAGCCCTTTTTCTTGGTGGGAAAAGGGGTCAGCAGCCCGTAGTGGACGACTGAGGGGACGAGGGTTGGTTCCCGCTTCCACCCGGGTACCTTCCGATTTTCTGGGTCTCTGTGTGAACAGTACCCGCAAGACAGAGCGAGCCGAGTGAGGGGAAAATGGGCCCGCCTAGGCTGCAGGCCAGTGCAGGGGATGGTCAGCAGTTGCTGTTTGCTCTTCCAGCCCTTTCAAAGCATTTTAAAATCGGATTAGCTTTTTGACAAACACCTGAAGGTTTGTTCTCCTCTGAGAGGCTGAAAGGGCTGAGGAAGAGCCTTCATCTTTTTCCTTTTTCCCTTTATGTGGAAACTTACTTGGGCCGGTTCTACAACCAGCTCCCCCTCCCCGCCCTCCAAGCTAGCCGCTGGAACTCACCAGCCACTAGGGCGTGGGCCTCCCTGCGTGGCTTTCCTGCCTAATGAACTCTCCTTCCTCCCAGGCTCGCTGCTTTGAGCAGTAGACGCAATAGGGCTCGGGCAGCTCACTCTGCTCCTCGCTGGCCTTCTAATTTTGTGGGGAGCGGAGAAGTGAGCTGAGAGGGACTGGCCCGTGGAATCCATCACCCTCGTCCAGGGCAGCCAACAGAAATGGCGTCTTTGGCAGGGGCGGGGCGCAGAGGGGCAGAGAAAGTCAGGAAGATGAGAAAGGAAGATGGGGACAAAGCTGGGCTTGGTTTTATTTATTTTTTTTTTTAATTTGTTTTATTTTTATTTTATTATTGGAGTATAATTGTCCTGGTTCAAAAAGACCCCCTTGAGGAGGGCATGGCAACCCACACCAATATTCTTGCATGGAAAATCCCATGGACAGAGGAGCCTGGCAGCTACAGTCCATAGTGTCTCAAAGAGTCAGACAAGACTGAAGCAACTTAGCAGGCACACATGATTGCTTTTACAACGTTGTGTTAGTTTCTGCTGTACAGTGAAGTGAATCAGCTATAAGTACACATAGATGGATTCCCTCTTGAGCCTCCCTCCCACATCCCCCCATCCCACTGCGCTAGGTCATCACAGAGCACTGAGCTGAGCTCCCTGTGCTACACAGCAGCTTCCCACAGCTAGGTATTTTATACAGGGTAGTATATATGTGTCAATCCAACTCTCCCAATTTGTTTCACCCTCTCCTTCCATTCCTGTGTCTGCACTTTCATTCTTTGGGCTTGGTTTTAGAGAGCAGAGAGCTGGTCCCAAGAAGGCTCCTCTTCCTCTTCCCCTTAAAAAAATTTTTTTTTGACTGTGTTGTCTGGCATGTGGGGTAGAGTAAGGAGAGAATAATGGGGATGGTTTTTATGAGCAAGGGCCGTCTAGAAGGGTGATTTTAAGGCAGAAATTTATGTCATGTGAAGGAGCCAGAATTTCAAACACCCCAGAAGAATGTGCTCTGGGTAGCGGCAACAACAAGTGCAAAGTCCCTGGGGCATATTGAGGAACAGCAGGGAGGAGGTAGCACGCCAGGGTAGAGCACACAGGGTCTTGTTGGTTGTATAAGAAGGGGTGAGGGTGCAGGAAGGAAGGAAGGATAATGTGGAGCACGTGCCAAGATGCATGAGGGAATGCGGGTCAGGGAGGGCAGAAAGGAGTGTTTCTGAAATCCTAGGTGTACGACATGGGAAAAACCTAGGTGGCTGTGGGGCGAGAGTAGAGGAAGCTGGAGGGCCAGACAGGGAGGGGCAGATCAAGCAGATCCTTTGCCATCTCAGTCAGGATTTCTCAGTCATTTCAAATGAGAGCTCTGCCCTTGCAAGTCATTTAAATGAGAGCTCTGCCCTTGTAAAAATTGGGCAATTCAGGGAGGAAGGCCTCTTCACTTAATTTGAAGGGAAACTACAGAAGCTGGGAAGAAGGGTTGGTGAAACTGGCCTAGCCCAGTCGGCTCCCTTTCTTATAAATTGCACTCTCGCTGTCTTAGAAAGGCATTGGTAGGATTGTAGCAGCTACTGGGGAAACTCCTTCCTGTTGGAATGCGTTGGCCTTGGCTGCGTGTGTACATCTGCACCTGTGTCATCTCTGGAAGCAAGACATGAGGGCGCAGGAGAAGTGCAGACCAGTCAGCCCACTCATTTTACCCTACTGGCTGGCCCATTTCCTGAAGGAGGAAATGGCGACCCACTCCAGTATTCTTGCCTGGAGAATTCCATGGACAGAGGAGCCTAGCAGGCTGCAGTTTATGGGGTTGCAAAGAGTTGGACACAACTGAGCAACTGAGCTTGTAGCCCACTTCCTCTGGGGGTTCTGGCTTTCCTTTGGCAGGTCATCAGCTAAGAAATCTGCAGAAGTCATTGGGGAGGCTTAGAGCAAATCTTTTGTGCCAGAGGGGTTGGTGGTGTGGTGTGGAGGGGTGGCGGCTCCTTGGCTGAACCAGGATGCGCTTTGCTAGCCGTGAGCCCTGCTGAGCACCTGAGGTTTGGGGGGAGAGAGGGAAATGAGATTGGGCGGCCAGGGTAATTCGGCCATATGTGAGTTAAAAAACAGATGAAAACCCACCGAGTAACCAGACATTCTTCTCTTGCATGCAAGATCCTGCCTAATATTGGAAGAGGAAGGAGTATTTTTCTTGCTTTTTAGACATTACATCCTGTGAGGGGAAGATTTGGAACAGATGGGGGCCAAGGGACCCCATTGTATTTGCTTGTTTCCCCCCCCTTCCTCCCACAACCAGAAGTGTTTCTTTTTTTAGCTAGTGAAGTTGACTCAGGAAAAAAAAATTTGTTAAGTCTTGTAAAGTAGGAAAGTGAGATATAAAGGATCAGGAAGAAAAATCCACAAAATTCCAGAAACAATTTACTTTACCTTATAAAGCCTTCTTCTATGTCTAAAGACAGACAGTTACCTCAAAATCTCATTTTAGGTTTAATGGCTGCTCCAGTGACATCTGCATTAATGAGAGGGAAAAGAAAAAGGATCCCTCACTGATGGAGGAAGACCCTGTGGGTGGTGAAAGGTAAGGCATGTTTCTGAAATCCCACACAGTGTGGGAACAACAGAGTTGGTAATATCTTATGGGAGCTGTTTAAGTATTGGCATGACTTTTCACCACCACTTGTGTTCTGCAGGATGGGTTTCCTGAGAGCAGACCTTAGGAGACGTGATGTAAAGTGGGCCATGATGGATTTGATTGGCTGCCAGGGGAGGGTCCCCAGTAGAGTGATGTCTCTGGTATGGCTGCAGGCAGCTGGACAGCTGGTAGGATGTTAGCCACAAACCGCAGCTGGTCCTTGATGTTGATGAATGTCCAGAGCAGGACTCGTCTTCTGGAGAGTGGAATGGGACTCTGCCAGTGGGGTTGGATGGTGGTAGGCAGCTGGGGTGAGGCAGCTGAACTGCTTGGCCACCGTTGTATCTGACCCCTAAAGGGACTGTGGGCTGATTGCATGTGAAAAGAAGGCAGGTGGGAAAGAGAGCAGCCTTTGTGTTTTCCTTCTGTCCTTCCTTTCTAGCTCATTGAAGCCTGTGTTGGGCTGGTCTTTTCCTTCTTGGGAGAGGATTTTGTGCTCTGGGGTCTGCTGGAAGAGACAGATTACTATCTCAGATATGGAGAGCCATGTCTGGGGGCAGAAAAGGCTGGGAAGTTGGGTTCCTCCTCATCCGGTGAGATACTTGCGAGCTTCTGCCAGAAAAGCACAGCTTAAAAAAGTCACATGACAAGAGAGGAGTAAAGCCTAGTGCCCAGGTAGATGGGCTCCCTCGTCTTGATCCTCAGTCTTCTGGAGCTAGACGTTATAACCAGAGACAGCCAGCAGGAATGCTCGCTTCACCCTCCCTCTGACGTTAAAATGCCCAGGTATTACCTGGTTGCTGGAAAGGATGCTGGAAGCACAACAGGACCGTCATCTCCTGGGCACTGCATTTAGAACTTCAGGGGACATGTTAGTGAAGGAAGTAAAGGTCCCATTCCCACAGAGCCCAAATGAAAATATAAGGGCATTTCACTCTATAGTGGCATCACCAGGGTCAGGCAGGCATCCACAGGAGAGACCAGATGAGTTCATTTTGCAGAAGAAATTGAGCACTCACTCTTCAGGAGGCCCTGTGGGTGCCTGCAGTGGAGGACAGAACACACCCAGGCCCGACCTCCTTAGAGCTGCTGTCTGCTCAGGTAGATGGACTTGTAAGACATTCTTGATACAGACTGTGAGCAGTGCTGCAGCAGAGGACCTAAAGGGTGCTGTGGGCCCTTCATGCAGATTTGGGGAACAGTTAATACATGGGAAGAAGAACTAACGATAGAGTGATGATTCTTAGCTGGCCTGGTAAGGTCCTCTGGTTCTGACATTGTTTTTTGTGTACCCTCTTTTAACTCTGAAAAGTACTCAGTTAAGATGGTGAATTGCATGGCACCCTACTATGTGCCGAGCAGTGCTGCAAGAGCTTCCTCTTCAGTATTGTGCTGGCTCATAGTGAGTACTCAAAACTGAGCTATTTGCTAGTCACTACCTCAAGTCAAAGCCTAACAGCGGCTTTAATCAGAATGACATTGATTATTGATTAAACAAGAAATTTGGAGACTGCTTTGGATCCAGTGGTTAAAATTTTGCCCTCCAATGCAGGGGTGTGGATTCAAACCCTGGTTGAGGAACTAGGATCCCACATGCCCTGTGGCCAAAAAACCAAAACATAAAACATAGAAGCAATATTGTAATGAATTCAATAAGAACTTTAAAAATGGCCTACATCAAAAAAATCTTAAAAAAAAATAACCAACCAAGAAATCTGGGATTGGTGGGCCTAAGGTTGGCAGTGGCTGGCCAGTGACCAAAAGGGCGAAGATTCTTTCTGTTCTCCCATCAGGGCCACCTACATAGTTTGTGGGGGCCCAGTGAAAAGTGAAAAGTGTGAGATCCGTTTTCAAAAAGCAGGAAAAAATTGCCACTTAAGATACTAAAACAGAGCTTTTGACTTTCTTTTGTCATCTCTTGTCATGATATTTTTTGTTTGCTGATGAACATTCTAGATAAAGAAAAATTAATTTATTTGCATGAGTTTTGCTGTTTATATTGTGCAGTGCCAGTGTTAGGTGCAAACATAAGTGCATTTACCTTGCCTACAAAATTACCCAAATTACACAATCATACTCACAATTATATTCAAATAAGACAGTAGTTAAGTGATCTTTTTAAGAAGTTATTTTTCTTCTAAAATCCTTATCTATTAAAAATAATGAGGCAGAATGCAATTGATAATTAATATTATCATTTTAGTCAAAATTCTTTAAAAGCCAAAAGTCATTTAATGTTTTGAAAATTAAATCTTAGTTTTTAAAATTTAATGTCTGTAATTACAGTGCTCAATGTCCGTTTCATTTCCAAAAATAAGAATTAGTATGATGCTTCATGTGTGTTTTATTTCGTATATGTGTGAGTTGTGTGTTTGCATATAACATGTATCTATGGAAAAGTGATACAGTTTTGCAAAAAGTTGCTCAGCCTCGTGTACCACTGGTGCTAATATAACACTAACCTGTGGAACCTGGAATAGGAACAGAAGCAAGGAAAGGGACGTTCAGCCTTCCTGAAGTTCTCATTTTGCAAGAATGTGCTGTATTTGTGCTGAGAGGAAGGGTTTGACAAGCTCATTGTCTGCTCTCAAGTGCTCTCAACAGTCTACAGCAGCAGTGTTTGTCTTTGTCTCTTCAGCTGGCCAAAGCACATCTACCAACCTTCTCCGCTGGACACAGTTACCTTTTGTTTTCCAGACCTAGGGCAAGAGGTGTGAAGTTATTTCTTTGGGACCTGAACCGTGTTAGTCTTCAAAGCAGATGTTGAGGGTTGCGGATGATGCTGTGTGACCCTGAGGGATGGGGTGCCGATGTGTTGTCTAACTTGTACCTGTGGTCTGTGATCAGTGGGACCCTCCTACCCACTGCGGCCCTGAGCAGGGGGTTCTCTTGCCTGGTTCTAAGAGACTAGTACTGTATTTTCCAAGAGTCCTCTATAGATTTCCTCTTACATTGCACTGGCCAAAATTAATCACAGGCAAAAAGAAGGCAGGTTTCTATAAGTTATACTAATCACTATGGGTTCACTGGAATGAGCATGTGGCCCCTGAATAAATTTGGGGTTCTGTTAGGAAGGAGGGGAAATGGTTTGGTACCTAACCAATGACGTCCTCTCAGTTATCACTCCCCTTTTCCTGAAGGATTAAAGGCACACACCTGTGTAGTGGTGAGACTGTGGCTGGAACCCAGGAAACCCGAGTGTACCGCCACCCTCAACACTCTGCAGACTGCTTGTGGCTGGTGAGTTGGGGCTAGCTCTGCTGAGGAGTGAGGGCGCTGGGCAGAGGAAGAGGGGTGTGCAGAAGCCTGGAGGGAGACCAGAGATGGTGTGGTCTGGCTGAGGATTGAGGTATCTTGAGAGAACCTTGGTCTATCCTGTGAGAGGTGGCATTGAGGGATGGGGCTGCTGGGTGCAAACAGAAGGGGCAAGACTGGAAACAGGCCGGGCTGGGAAGCCGCTGAGATTCCAGCAGTGGGGAGAGAGCAGTGACTGAAACAGGGGAGAGACTGTGTGTAATCAAGAGACACTTAGAGAACAGAATTGATAGGATTTCTATATCAGAGAGGAGGAGGAAGAAGAGCCAAGGTTGAAACCTGAGTTGTGACTTGGAAATGGATTAATGGATGTGCCAGTCACATATGAAAAATAGGAGGTGATGCCAGGGGTGAGGGAGGTTGGGAATATGAGTCCACTCTTTCCTGGTTTAGTTTGATTTTGGACAAGTTGAGTTCAAGGAGGTAACAGTGGAGCTGCCTTGTATTCATTAGAACCTGGAGCTCAGGAGAGAAGTGTCGAGAGATGAAGACTTCTTCCTCGTGTACCCTATGGTTTCCACAGAGGGTGAGCATGGAATGTGTCCATGGGGAGTCCAAGACAGAGACTTGGTCCCAGTGTATATGGAGAAGGAGCCAACTGTGAAGAAGGTGCCTCCAATACAGTAAGCCAGGAAATTTGGTGTCACTGAAGCCAAGCCAAGAGAGCTTTGAGATGGAGAGAAAGATGGCACTTGAGAAGTGAATGCCGAGAAGGTCACTGATGATTGTAGCAAGAGCAGTGTCCTTGAGTTCAGGAGGAGACGGCCAGAGAGTGGGGAGTTGACTGGACACGGGGAGGTGAGGAGGTCGAGGGAAGGTGATACATCATTCAAAGTATCTGAACACGGGGGGGAAGGGTAATGGTATGGGAGGATCCGGGGAAGGTTTAACAAACTGAGGAAGACTGGAGCATGTTGAACTGCGGGAGAAAAGTAGACCTCTGGGAGACCAGAAGTTGAAGATGCAGAGAGGAGAAGGGGAACGAATAGTACAAAAAACTGAGCAGGCAGGGGTGCGTGGGATCCAGGGCTGAGGCCGAGACTGAGGGAGGGGGCGGCTCTCATCTGAGTGGGTGAGGACGCAGCTGTGGGGAGTGTGCAGCGCGGGGAGGCTGGTACTTGTTTCCTCTGTAAAGTAGCTGGAAGAGAGCCCTAGGTAGGTCCCATGCAGTATCTGGGACATACTTTCATTAAAAAATACTCATGGTATATCTGAAATTCGAGGTTAACCCATTTTATCTGGCAGTCCCATCTGGGCCTGGCAAAGGATGTAGCTGGTCCTGCTGGGGTGACATAGGACCATAGCAGTGGTGTCGCAGCCAGGCTCCAAGGAGCTTGCTCTGTGAAGTGTCAGAGCAGGGGAGGTGGCGGGTGTGGAGGCGGGGTTTGCCGTGGCTCTTATTTGGGAGGCTCTGGAAAGGTCCCCAGCAGGACCCAGCCTCTTGTGTGCTGGTGTGGAGAAGGCAGAGGGTTTGGGTGTCTGGATTAGACAGTTTGCCATCTCACTTGGGTGAAACCCAAAGGTTTCATCACCCTCGTCTGTGAGGCCCTGCCCTCCTTCCCACCTCATCTCCTGTCCTCTCCACGCTTGTGATCCCTGAAGCCTCTGGGCAGCTTGCTGTTCCTCAAACACCCCAAGCCCATTTAGATCCCAGGCCTCTGCTCCGGTGATTCCATCTGTCTGGAATGCTTCTCCTCAGGGTAACGGCAAGGTGTCTGCCTTGCTTGCTGTGCGTCCCTTGGAGGGTCTTCTCGATCCTTTATTGCAGTGGCACCACCCCCTCCACGTGCCAGCCTGCTCTGTTTAGATTTCTTACTGCCTGATGAACTGTGTGTGTTTATCCATTTTTGGTTTCTTACTGTTAAAATGAAAGTGCCATGAGAATAAAGTAAAAACGTTGTTTTGCTCTTGGATGTAACCCATGTTCCTGGGTACATGTAGGAAATTTAAGCATTTGGGGTGTGGGGTGTGTGTGTATATCAATGATCAGCAACAAAAGGAGTGAACTACTTGACACGTGTGCCGACATAGTGAAGTTGCTCTCTTGTGTCCGACTCTTTGCAATCCCATGGACTGTAGCCTACCAGGCCCCTCCATCCATAGAATTTTCCAGGCAATAGTACTGGAGTGGGTTGCTCCCAGACTTAAAAGGCTGCACACTGAGGAACTCTATGACATTTTAGAAATATAATTTCATGGTACTCAGTTATAAGGCTTCAGAGCAAATCAGTGGTTGCTAGGGGCTGGGAGTGGGGGATATGGAAATGTTCTGAACCCTGATTGTGGTGGTGGTCACACATAGCTCTGTGCATTCACTAACTTTGGTAGACTCTTTACTAAAAAGGGTGAATCTCACTATAGGTAACTCATACCTCAAATGTGAGTTTAAAAAAAAATGCATTCTCACTTAGATTGTTGTTGTAGTCTGAATATAGACTAATAATTCATTTTGCCTTGGTGGCAGAGTAACGCCAGCTTGATGGGGTCATTCATGCTCACCACTGCCAGTGAAAGCCTGTGCCAAGAAACTAATGTGTTCTTAAAGTGGGAGAGATTCGTCAAGGTGGAACTCTTGTTTTTTTCCTTTCCAGCAGCTCCCACTCCCTTCTAGGAAGAGAATACCTTTTCCATGTGACTGGAAGGCCCTGGCCTTTGCCCTGTGTCCCTAGGAGTGGGCTGTTGAATGTAGCCAGTTGAGTCCTTCCCGGCACTTCTCTGCCAGAGCTCTTGGGGAAGATGATGTACTTTTGCTGGGATTGATAGGGTATAAATATAAGCCTGTTGGCGAATATCTTTTTTATTGAAAAATTTCTTCCACTGAAGGCAATTTATTGGTTCTGTTGGTGAATATCTTGGTCAATAAATGGAGAAAGTCAGACAAATAGAGCCCTGATGTTTGAACACCTAGATCTAGTCATGCCTGAAGCTATATGTGCGCTCCGGACACCCCAGTAATGTGAGCTAATGAATTCCGTTTTTCTCCGCTTAAGCCATCCCATGTCAACTTTGGTGGCTTCTGTTAATCATGGCTGAGTGATTTCTGACTCATATGTTGAAAGTAAGTTCTTGATCTATGAGGTGATAGGATTGTAAAAGATTAGACAGTTAACTGTATTAATGAGTTGTGAGAGGAAGTTCTCCTCCTTTCTCTGAACCTTTTCATTTTGGAATCAAGAGCAGGGACAGGGTTGATATGGGGATGAATGAAGGAAGTTGAAGGGTGAGCAGGCAGGCATGCCCCTGACCACATGGGGCTGGGGATGCCAGGGCCCCATGCCTTCCCAGCTAGGGGTCCCTGGCTGGCTGAGGAGAGCCTGGAGTTGGTGGGATTGGAGACCTGGCTCCTGCCCCAATTCCTGAATCTCAACTTTGCTCCTAAACCCTGAGTGCTGCCTGCATGGCTCCCTCAGGGTTTATAAGAAAGAATCCTAGGAGCTGACAGTCTCTGAAACAATCATGAAAACTGGCCCTCTGTGGCTTCATCTGCTTAAAGGTAGAAGGCTGGACAAGAGAAGGACTAGACAGACCCTTGGTGTCTGAGGGACTTGGCATTTCAATCCACCTTCTTTGCCTGAATGGAGAGTGATAGCTCCTAGGTGAGAGAAGGATGAGCGGAAACATGAAAGTAGGGTCCAGGGACTTAGGGGTCAGGGGTGTGCTTGAGGAAGAAGTTTTCTGAAGAGTGTGCTGGGCAAGGGGCCTGAGGCAGGTTCCTGGCTGGAGTTGTTTGTTTAATGCCTTTTAGATATTAGAAAGAAGGGAAGACATCTTTTTTCTTTTCTGTTGTTTAAAAAATGATGTAGAGTTTTTCAGAATATAAAAGATTTTTTTTATTTGTTTAAGGATTTTGAAAATACAGAATGAGAAAATAAAACCAGCTATGATCATGCCACTTCCAGAGATAACCCTGGTAATACTTTTGTTTGTCCTTTGAGTATTTATTTATGTTCCTATGTGTATTAGAGATGGCTTATGGGTAAAATTTGGGCTTAGCTTCTGTCTCAGCTGGTAAAGAATCTGCCTGCAATGCAGGAGACTGGGGTTCAGTCCCTGAGTTAAGAAGATCCCCTGGAGAAGGGAAAGGCTACCCACTCCCGTAATTCTGGCCTGGAGAATTGCATGGACTGGATAATCCATGGGGTCACAAAGAATGGGACACTACTGAGCGACTTTCACTTTCATATGTAAAATTGGATTCTACTGTCTGTATAGCTTTAGAATCTGTCTTTCACTTAATAGGAAATATAAACATTTCCCTTATCTCTGCATTTTTTGCAGCCTGATTTTTTTTAGTTTTATTATATTTCACCATAGAGCTGTGTCCTTTTTATTAGAAGATCGTTGTCAATTTTTACTGTGGTTAAATCTTTAAAATGTATTTTTTTGGGGTACACATTCTTGAATAATTTTGTAGGACAGAATTTTAGAAGCAGAATTATTTCAGGAAGGGGGACCCCTTCCAGGACCCGAAACTGGGCTTGTCTAACGCTCAGAAATGAATTGTCTGAGGAGACAAATCTGCTGACAAAGCAAGAGATTTTATTGGGAAAGGCACCTGGGTGGAGAGCAGTAGGGTAAGGGAACCCAGAGGAACAGCTCTGCCACGTGGCTCGCAGTCTTGGGTTTTATGGTGATGGGATTAGTTTCCGGGTTGTCTTTAGCCAGTCATTCTGCCTGAGTCCTTTCTGGTGGTGCACACCTTGTTCAGCCAAGATGGATGCCAGAGAGAAGGATTCTGGGAGGTGGTCAGACATGTGGTGTCTCCTTTTGACCTTGCCTGAACTCTTCTGGTTGGTGGTGGCTTGTTCCGTGTTCCTTACCAGGACCTCTTGTTGTAAAACAACTCATGTATTCTCTGAGTCCCAGCCCTTGCTGGGTATTATTGAGATTTTAGGAACTTGCTAATTGACATGTGGGGAAAGCTCTCTCATTTTAATTTTAATTATGTCCTTTTTCTGGTTACCAGTAAGGATTCTCATTCCTCCCCCTCGCCCCTAGAATTAAGTTGTTTGTATGTTTTTGTGAATTGCTCATGTCCTTCATTCATTTTCCAGTTGAGGTTCTTATATTTTTCTTACTGACTTATGAGGGCTCTGTTTACAGTGAGATTATTAGCCCTTTGTGGGAGTTGATACATTTCTAAGAGTGTGGTGAAATACCTTAATAAGGGATCTTTTATCAAGGTCAAGGCAGAAGTCTTGATTCTGGTGGGAGTGGGGTAGTATCTGATAATGTCCACCAGCTTCCCCACACATAAATCCAGAACAGAGTGTGTCTTACTATGTTATAAAGTCTCAGTGCAGCCAGGCTGTTACCGTCACAGACAGTTATCCTTAGCCCAGAGACGGGGAAATGGCTCAACCCGGCAGAGCTGGCTAGAGACAGAGCTGAGGCCCTCATGTGTGCTCAGATGACCACTTTGCATCACTTGGAACGTCTCCATCTCTTCTCCCAGGTTTCCAGACCCTCCCTGGAGGCACTGGGGCCTAGATGATGTATGTTTTTATACTAGTCACTCTACTAGAAGACAAAATCAGTTTGAAAACCTGTGTTACAGGTTTTTCCAGTATTTGTAACTTTGCAGAATCCACCTGTTCCCCTTGCTGTCAGCACTTAATGTTTGGATTTCTCAGTCTGTAGCTTTGTATCATGCGTTCACTGGGTCCAAAGGACCACCCCCACCGACTTGAGCCAGGCTCCCCAAGAGTGGTCCCTCCTCATGCGTTTCTTCAGGTCACTAAGGATTTGGACTCCCTCCCTCTCTCAGAGGTTTTTTTCATTTAAATATGTGCATACATTTTTTTCTTTTGCTGCTCTTTCTTCCTAAAAGGATGAAGTTAGAGGCTTCGATTGCTAAATTTAGCTCTTGCTGACGCACAGGCCTTCGGCAGCAGTCTCCTCCTGTCTCGGTGTTTCTCTTAGCCTCACTTTGGGTAGACGAACACCATCACATCCTACATAATGTTTAGCTCTGAGGCGTTTCCAGATGGGGAATGCATTTCTGTATTTTCATGTTCTCTGTGTGCATAGACGGCTGGGAAGTGGTGGGCTGGCAGCCAGCCTGCGAGAGGCAAAGATCCACAGGGCAGGGAAGCAGTGCCTTGGTTGTTGGAGGTTTGCTCGTGCTGAGCAGAAGAGAAAGGTTACTTGCAGGAGATCTGGGATGGGATTTGACTGGGACATGACTGGAGAATTTTCAGGAAGAGATGCCCTCCTACTTAAAGCAATGCTTAGGGTAATTAAAGAAAAAATTATTTTGATGCTTGTTAGAATAATAAAGAATGTTTTATTCAGGACTATTGCAGTAGGGGTACTGCAGTATCGGGTTGAACTCTGAACACAAGGACAGGTGGGAATTTAGCCCTAAGGAGCAGGATGAAGGCCTCAGTGGATGGAAAATTACTAAGAGGAGGCATCAGGGCAGGGATTCTTACTAAACTGATCTAACAGGATTCTTGCTACAGGCAGGCCAAAGACTGACACATCAAAGGTGGGAGATTCTCTCTAAACTGACTTAGCAGGATTCTTGCAAAGACTGGGCTCTGCCGGTCTGCCTAGGAAGGCCAAGGTCAAGGCCCTTTGAGAAGAGGGCTTGGGGCTCAGAGAAGCCAGCAAAAGTTTGATCAAGGTGGGAGAGTCTTTGTCACCCGTCCTCTTGTTCAAGGACAGAGGAGACATTCTTCTTTTGAACGGTGTAAGTTCATTTCTTGTTCAGTCACCTTTTGTTCATGCAGGACCAGCTGAACCATCTGTTGGACTCATGCAGTGGAGGATGTTTGCAGGATAGTGTGAACTATCAGGCATTTAAATGAGAGAGTTCATGATCTGTTGTGGTGATGAGTCTTTTGAAGTTTTTATCACATTGTAGTCTGGCTTCAGCTTGTGAGACTTCTTTAGATCTGGAGGGGAAGGTCAGCCACCACCAGCTTGGACTTCCGATAAGGAACTGGGTGGTCAGGTTGTAGTTCTCAAGGAATCTATGCCAGGAGGGTGGGGAAAAAATGGGAAAACTAGAAGAACGGAGAATTTGGTGAGGACAGAAATGTCTACGATGGCAGGATCCAATCCAATTTACAGGGGAGTAACAAAGTAAAAAGTGTAATTTACCAAGAGGTGAAATCTAGGTCAATGACAAAGAGCAGGACCAGAATTGGATACCTATAAGGGTGTGTTGAGGTCTTCCCTGGTGGCTCAGAGGTCTGTCTGCAATGCGGGAGACCTGGGTTCGATCCCTGGGTCAGGAAGATCCCCTGGAGAAGGAAATGGCAACCCACTCCAGTATTCTTGCCTGGAGAATCCCATGGACGGAGGAGCCTGGTGGACTACAGTCCACAGGGTCGCAAAGAGTCGGACACGACTGAGCGACTTCACTAAGGGTGTGCTGTAGTTTTGTATTGAAACATAACATTTCTCTCTTCTGTGTTGCTGATCACTGGGTAGTGTGTTAATGTCAACCTCGAAGTGGCCTGGGGTCAGGCAGGCTGGGGTCAAATCCCTGAACCAGATGAGAGATGTCAAGCAAGTTGGTTGCCTTCCTAGTTGTCTGTTTCCTGGGTTACGAAATAGGATGCAATCATGAGCTAACATTTATTGCGTGTTTCTCACGGGCCAGGTACTTCTGTAAGCGTTTGACATGCTTCACCTCTTTGAGTAATAACTGAAGACAGGTAAATGACCATCTCTTCCATAGAAAAGTAAACTGAGACTTCAATAAATCATATAACTTGTCTACAGATGATGCTGACCTGCATGGAGAGTTTGGGGCTTGTGTACTTAAAGTGGGTTGGGTACTTGCTAGGTGCTGGCAGAGCCCCTGTCTTCTGCCTTCCTGGAGCAGCTCTCCTGTGAAGCAGAGGGAGCCTCTGGCCTAGCTTTCAGTGGCCCCTCAGCAGCAGGACCCAGCTGGTGGAAGTGGGGAAGGTGTGTCTGTCTGGCCCAGAACTCATGCTCTGTGATCTGCTGTGCATCCTCAGTGACCAAGGAGGCTGACCGAAGCTAGGGGAGAACCCGTGTGGGCACCCAGAGGCACTGGCAAAATAGTGGGTAATGGCATGGCCTTTGAAATCAGACCAGGGTTCAAATTCCTAGCTCTGACACTTCTTAACTCTGTGTTCATGAAAAGTGAGTTAACCTCTCTGACCCTTGGTTTCCCCTCTAGATTGAGGGGTCATGACTGTGAAGGAGAGTGTGGGGAAGATGTGAGACAAAGTCTGTACAAGAGCATCCACTGCGGACTTACCTGGCGGCTCAGGGGTGAAGAACCCACCTGTCAGTGCAGGAGATGCAGGTTCCATCCCTGATCTGGGAAGGTCCCCTGGAGCAGGAAATGGCAACCCATCTAGTATTCTTGCCTGGAGAATCCCATGGACAGAAAAGCCTGGTGGGCTACAGTCCTTGGGGTTGCAAAGAGTTGGACGCGACTTAGTGACTAAACCACAGCAAGAAGCATCTAATACACGGGGCTGCTGTGGTTGTGTAGGACTTGTGGAGCCCTTTCTGATCTTTAGGAAGGGCAGACTCTGGAGGGCGAGCCTCTCAGATACAGGAGAGACCTTGGGCTTAACTTACTTGGGATGTTTCCCTGGGAGCTGTTTATCAGAAATACAGCCACTGAAGTTTGGAAGGATGATGGGGAAGACTGGGGCTGGATATGGCACTGCTAGAGTAATCCACCTCCACTCTTGTTGGTGATGGCCCAGCAGAAGAGGCCAGTAGGATGTGGTAAGGATTAAATGCCCATGTACATGACACTGTTAGCCTCGTGCTTTACGGTGAGGAGTCCCCGGTTTCTAACTGTGGCTCATTAATTTGATTCCGCACTGTTTTAGATTCAGAGTTCACAGCGATGAACCAAGTCCCCATCCCCACGGAGATCCCATTCTAGTGGAGAAATATGCACAATAAAAAAGCAGGCAGATAGATTTAAATGCAGTATTGGTGAGTGCAGAATAATACAGCAGCAGAAGGGGACAGAAGTCTTTTTGGAGTGACCAGGAAGGTGACATGTGAGCAGAAACCCTAGTGAAGCAAGGGTGCCAATCATGGGAATGTTGAGGGAGGGGGGCACATCCCAGGCAGAGGCCCCAGTGAGGGGCTGGTATAGTGGGAAGGCCCCCAGGAGAGGGGGAGGCGGGCAGAGACAGGTGAGAAATGAGACCAGGCTGGAAACCATGAGATAACATCAGCCTTAAATGAGTTGAATGTTTTAGACATTAATTATCTCCAGATCTTCCCAGGCAGGTTTAGCTCTCCTTCCCTGCTTGTGTCTTTCGTGTGCACAGCCATTGTAGCAGAGGTCCCAAAGGGTTAGGATTGTTGCCCTTTGCCCTCTGAGTCCTTGAAGCCAGGGACCATGTTGATTTTGCTTTTACCTGGCACCTAGCATCAAGTACATCCTTCACACACTTAAAAATGAATTTGAGTGATAATGGGTGCTATCTCTCAGGGGGTTTCTATGTGCCAGTTACTGTGGTAAGAACTTTTGTATTTTATCGTCTTGTTCAGTCATTAGAGCAGCCCCTCCCTGAGATGTTGTCCCTATTTATATGTAAAGAAATAAGCTCTAAGACAGGCCTGTGTCCCAAGCATATACACCGAGAAATCTGCAGAGCTGGGATTTGAAACCAGGACTGACAGGGCTGTGCTTTCAATTGTGACAAAGCTGAGAGCAGCTGCGGTTGCTGCCCTTCCCAGGGCTGTGGTG
This sequence comes from Aepyceros melampus, assembly GCA_006408695.1. Taxonomy (NCBI): domain Eukaryota; kingdom Metazoa; phylum Chordata; class Mammalia; order Artiodactyla; family Bovidae; genus Aepyceros; species Aepyceros melampus. The sequence goes on from SJXQ01007458.1 coordinate 622,457, forward strand.
TGTGCACTGTCGAGGGTCCTGGCATCGTTCAGTTGTCTCGGTCCCCGAGGGGTCACTTTGCATCCCTGCCTGCCTGTGGCATCCTGCAGGGCCATCCCTCAGCCCTCCTCACAGCTTTATAATCCACAAAAGGAAAAGTGGCACTTAGAGCGAATTTATTCAGGTGGGAGCTCCCTAAGACATGAAAATAAGGCTTTTGAGCTGCTGCACATAAACTGGAGTGTAAATGAAAAGCTTTTTATTTGGTTTCAGAGCCAGACTTTGAGCAGCCAGTGGGCCGTGCGGTCTGGAAGTGCGCATTACAGGCAGTGGGTCGGAACGGGGGCACTTTGAATGGCCAGGAGGGCGACTGGCTCTGGCGCAGCTGGACCAGCCAAGAGGCGAGGATGTCAATAAACAGGACACAGAAAGCCTTTGCCTGAAAGATGGAAGGTGGGGAGGAGAGGAAAGGCCATGCCTCGCTCCCGGCATATTTGAGAAGGAACATGCTTGAGGTAACCCGTGTTGGCAGCTTTTATAGCTTCCTCCCAGTAATGTGCTGGGCAGGCCCAGAACAGGCTGGTGTTTTATTTTCACGTAATGGAGNTCAGTTTTAGTATCATTCCTTCTAAAGAAATCCCAGGATTGATCTCCCTCAGAATGGACTGGTTGGATCTCCTTGCAGTCCAAGGGACTCTCAAGAGTCTTCTCCAACACCACAGTTCAAAAGCATCAATTCTTCTGCGCTCAGCCTTCTTCACAGTCCAACTCTCACATCCATATATTTAAGTTAAATACCTTTATTAATTTTAAGTCCATGATTGAGCCAGCCATAAGGGTGATGACTTGGATGATTAGGAATCAGCCTGCCATGTAGGTAGACCTGGGTTCGATCCCTGAGTTGGGAAGATCCCTTGGAGAAAGGAATGGCTACCCACTCCAATATTTTTGCATGGAGAATTCCATGGACAGAGGAGCCTGGTGGACTACAGTCCATGGTGTTGAGAAGAGTCAGAAACATGGAGGTGGGAGGAGGGTTCAGGAGTGGGAACTTATGTACACCCATGGTGGATTCATGTTGATGTATGGCAAAACCAATACAGTACTGTAAAGTAAAAAAAAATTAAAAAAAAAGAAAAGAAACAATTGAGTGATTAACACTTTAACCAGCATGATCAGATGGGCCTATGGCCACACAGACTCTAATATACCCTCTTTGCTTGTTTTGTTTTTAGCTCAAATTGTATTTATTGTGAATTTTTCATTCAAGCACATCTGGAAAAAAATAATTTTGATTTAAAAATGAATGAATAAAAAGACTTCACATATCTGACTCACTGAATCAGATTAGAGGAGCCTCTGTAGACTTCCCAGGTGGCTCAGATGGTAAACAATCTGGCTACAGTGCAGGAGACACAGGTTCAGTCCCTGGGTTGGGAAGATCCCCTGGAGAAGGAAATGGCAACCCACACCAGTGTTCTATCTAGGTTGGTCATAACTTTTCTTCCAAGGAGTAAGCGTCTTTTAATTTCATGGCTGCAGTCACCATCTGCAGTGATTTTGGAACCCCAAAAAATAAAGTCTGGCACTGTTTCTACTGTTTCCCCATCTATTTCCCATGAAGTGATGGGGCCAGATGCCATGATCTTCGTTTTCTGAATGTTGAGCTTTAAGTTACAGGAGATAAAATATGCAATATGTCTAGAAAATAGTGTCTGATTGATAAGCAAAATTTCCTTTCCCTGGTTGTGTCTTTTCATCAAAAGTGGCTGATTTAACCTCCAGTTTTAGGTCATTTTCCCTCCAAATAAAATCTTATCTTCTCAAGAAGTAACAAAAAGTGAAACTTTTATAATATTACCTAAATGCCTCTTGGAATACTGTGAATGGAGAAGCGGAGTTCATTAAAAAAAAAAAGAAATCTAGCATTTCATTCATTTTCAGCTGCTGCTTCTAACATATGGAAGGCTGTAACTTCACAAGGAAGTGAAAGCTTACCTCCTACCAGGTGCCAACATATTTTAAGAAGAGAGATATCACAACTCTGGAATTATTGAAAACCCATGTTCTTTCTCTCCAATTGCCTGGAGCTGACGCAAAAAGTCACATTTTGAAAATCAGCATATGACGTCACTGGGACTGTCTATCAAGGAGGTGACAGTGGATGTGGCAGACAGTGGAAAACAGAACTATATTTGAGGGGCAGAACTATATTTATAGTTTTGTTACACAGGGCTATTCTGATGCTCTGAAAACCTGTAAAAGCTCTCATCTCTCAAAGTACATTTGACAATTCACGGTCCTGCAATCCAAAAACTTTGCTTAGCGGTGTTTCTATCTTTTCCTCATCTCTCCATCTCTTTAAAGGTTAAAAATCAGAAGGTAATTGGTATGTGTCCTCTCTGTGTATCCAAGTTCAGCTCATTTTAAATGTCTAATTGACTTAAACAGCCTTCAATTCATCTTGGAACTATTTTGACATAGCAAAGAAAATATAAGGATGTCTATGACCTACTGGCATAAAAGCATCTTGAGAAGGAAGGGGAGAGTATTTGTGAGGGGCTGTGTGTGTGTGTGTGTGTGCATGTGTGTGTGCGTGTTTATCTTGCCCAGGGAACAGCAGTGCCCGCATTTACTGTTCCTATTTCAGTCCTTTGTCATCACTGCTGTAACTGAACCCGCTGTCATCTGGTAGGAATATTTACCCGCAGGCTCTGACTGGCTGGTAACAGTGAGTTCACATCTGGAGTCAGACTCAGCGACTCTGCGGGCAGGCTCCTAACCCAGAGCTCTGTGGGCTCCAGGGCTCCATCTCAGGGCTCCCAGCTCTGCTGATGTAGGTGGGGGGCTTCCTCATCTATCTCAGCAGTCCTTCCTTCTGGACTCCCTCCAGCGTCCACTGTCCTAGCTCTGGCTGTGCACCTTGGAGGTCAGGTCCTGGAGGACCCCTCCCTGCTCCCTTCAGAGACCCCCACTCCCCACCCTCCACCATGCTGAGGATGCTTTCTGGGTGCATCCTTCTTTGGGTGGGAAAGAGACAACTTCTCACTGAGGAATCAGAGCCAATGAGAAATCTGAAGATTGATGATTCCTCTTGTTAACTTGTTAGTGTTGATGGTTGTGTTGAGTTGGAGAGAAGAGATTTGATAAAGTACAGGAGAGACAGAATCTGATGTTGTAAAAAGGATGCAGATGTTGGAATATACGATTTGGGCTCAAATTTTGTCCTCAGCCATCACACCAGATGTGGAACCTGGAAAGTCTCTGAGGTTCAAATTCAAGTGAGCTGTCAATTTAGGGGAAGAGTGGCCATCCCATAAAGTTGTTGGGAGAAATACATAGGTCAGAAAATGCAACATTTGTTAAAGTGGGAAATAAAAGCTAGTTCCCCTCTTTCTAACCTGTATATCCCATATTCAGATGAGACAGTGACTCTTTAAACCAAGGTAGGAAAAATAACCTTGATATTTGCTGAAAATATAGGGTGGTTGCTTGTTTGGGGGTAGTGTAGGCTGGATTAGGGGCTGCTGAAATCTTCATTGAGATGAGAAGATTTTGAAGTTGGTTCAACAGCAATACCTACTTTTAGATACAAAGTAACAGAGAAAAAGACAACCACATTCTTGTGGCTGCAACATTTCCCATGTGGGATCTTTTTTTTTTTTTCTCTTTCTCTCTCTTGCTTTTTCTTTTTCTAAATAAAGTGTAACTTCTGTGAGACTCTGATAATAGGTTCCTGACTTCTAGAGAGTTAGACTGGAGCCCCTCAGAGTAACCTTCCTTGGCATCCCATGCTTGGCATTTGAAAGATTCTTAATGAATGTTCATTGCTTTATTAATTAATTTTTTTAGCAATGGATCATCTTTAGTGTATTTCCTGCCTAAAAATATTATAGTAAACTGTAACAAAGTTAGCTGTATGTATCTGTACCTAATTAATTATATCTGTGATCAAGTGACACCTAAATAACTTCCCTATAAAATACAATCATTTGGATGTCTACCCAGCAAACAAAAGCAAGACTCTGAGAAATTATAGTTTTCTTTCAGAAATTTATTTAATTATATTGAGGTCAGCAAACCATGACCTGCAGCCCACAAGACAAAACCTGTATATCTCTTGCCAAAACAAAAGTATATACTCTCAGGCCCTTTGCAGAAAACCTTTGTCTATGTCTGCAATTATATAAATAGAGAGAATTTTTAAAATGTGGTTTTTCTCATTTAAAATAAATAAATATCTATTAGTATAATCTTATTATGATGCTACTTGATTTAAAATCCATCCAACACTCCCATTGATGACAGTTTTAGTCAGTTTTCAATTCAGTTCAGTTCAGTTCAGTCGCTCAGTTGTGTCTGACTCTTTGTGACCCCATGGACTGCAGCTTGCCAGGCTTCCCTGTCCATCACCAACTCCCGAAGCTTGCTCAAACTAATGCCCATCGAGTTTGTGATGCCATCAACAGAGGATGTGATCTCATCCTCTGTTGGTCCCTTCTCCTCCTGCCTTCAATTTGAGTATAGACTTACTCTATTCAGTATATAGTATATATATGCCACCCAAATGACCTCATCTGAACCTAATTAATTCCCAAAGGCCCCACCTACAGATACCATCACACAGAGGGTACGGATTTCAGTGGATGAATTTGAGGAGAAATGTGGATGTGAGAGTTGGACCATAAAGAAGGCTGAGTGCTAAAGAATCGATGCCTTCTAAATGTGGTGCTGCAAAAGTCTCTTGAGAATCTCTTGGATAGCAAGAAGATCAAACCAGTCAATCCTAAAGGAATCAACCCTGAATATTCATTGGAAAGACTGATGCTTAAGTTGAAGCTTATTCTAGTACTTTGACCACACGATGTGAAAAGCTGACTCACTGGAGAAGACCCTGATGCTGGGAAAGATCGAAGGCAAAAGGAGAAGAGGGTGGCAGAGGATGAAATGGTTAGATGGCATCACGGACTCAATGGACATGAATTTGAGCAAACTGCAGGAGATGGAGAAGGACAGGGAAGCCTGGCATGCTGCAGTCCATGGGGTCACAAAGAGTCAGACATGACTTAGAGACTGAAGCAACAATAAATAGTTCAGTCCACAGTGCCTATACAATAAATTCCTTACCGAGGTGTAGAAAGCCCTTCTCTATACGATGTTACTGTGACATTCTGACTTCATTCCATGGCATTTGGCGCTATCTGACCTTGCGTTCCAGACAATGATCAAGATCCTATAAGATGCAGAGGGAACAGAAAGGAGGGAGAAGGTAACTTTGCCCGAGGACATCAGAGATACATGAATGGGAGGTATTTGACTTGGGCTCTAAAGAACGGAGAAGGAGTCACAGGAGTGGGGCTAGTGGAGGTGAAGGTTGCTGTGATGAGTGTGGTGCAGGAAACCAGAGCACCGTGGAGGAGAGACTGGCAGGTGAGGCCAATCGGTGTCATGGGTCTTTTCTGCTGCTCACTCTGCACCTGTCTTTGGGGAAGCACTTAGGTTTATAAGCTTCCACATTCTCACCTGTGAAATGGGAACACTGACAACATCTAGATTGTAAGGCTGTCGGGAAGAAGAAACAGAAGTGAAGTGGCACAGTGAGGGAGCACGCATGACTGTCAGCTACGGCTGCCCTGGCCATGACCTCGTCGTGGGCCGTGCTGTGCCCTTGTGTTTCCCCACACCACTCCCTCAGCAGAACCGCCTCTGCGCCCTGCCTGTTGGTAAAGGCCCAGCTGGGGAAGAATCTCCATTACAACCCTGGGTGCTGTGGTCACTCTTAAAAAAAAAAAAAAAAAACCAAACCACCTAAAGCATTACAACCAGCAAGTTGTCAGCCTGTCATTTCAGTACACATGTCAGCCGTGGCCTCCAAGAGATATTTTGAGCCTTTAAGAGACCAACAATCAAAGATTTATGTTTGGTTTGCGTTTGGTTTTTACACCCATCATTTTCCAGTTTGGTAAATAGTAGTAGAAATCTAGCAGGTTAACCAGGCCTAACATTTAAGTTTTAGAACTATGAAAGCACATGAAAGGCCAATTACTGAAAGGCCTACTATAACCCTTCTTACATTTTAACATCACTGGCCTGTATAGCTAAGTGTAAAAATAGATTTTAAAAATTAAGTGCTTTTATTATAAGTCCATCCATGTGTGGAACTCTTCTTCAGGCCAAGAGATATAGTATATTTTTTAAGTTTGGCATGTTTTTTAACAGTTACAGTGAAAATCCCTAACACCCAAGCTAACTATTTGCTTTATTTCTTTTTCATGTAAGTGAAAATTGAGCCCAAGTAAAGAAAAAGTTATGGATTAAGTTTTCCCTTTCCTAGTCACTAGAATTTGCCAATGTACATGTCAAAATTTGCATCATGAGGGTTTTAGTGTGTCATCTGCCTCAGCTGGTAAAGAATCTTCCTGCAATGCAGGAGGCCCTGGTTCAATTCCTGGGTTGGGTAGATCTGCTGGAGAAGGGATAGGCTACCCACTCCAGTATTCTTGGGCTTCCCTTGTGGCTCAGCTGGTAAAGAATCTGCCTGCTATGTGGGAGACCTAGGTTTGATCCCTGCATTGCAAAGGTACCCTGGAGAAGGGAAAGGCTACCCATTCCAGTATTCTGGCCAGGAGAATTCCAAAGGCGGGGGGGGGTCACAAAAAGTTGGATACGACTGAATGACTTTCACTTTCACTTTTCACTTGCAACCAATTCAGAAGTAACAGCTGGCATTGACCAATGGTTGTGTATGCACACATGAGTATATGTGTGTGCAGGCATATGTATATGGTGTGTACCTGCTTGTGTGCACATGTGTACACACAGGCCAGTAGGTCTGAGTGGATACATGTGAATGCTGGCTGATGAAACATATTTGAATAATAGATACATTGACTCCATTGAAGGTTTGCTGGCTCAAGGATTGGAAAGGAAGTAGGAACCTTGTCCCTATTGATTATTATGTCCCCACCTCCCTTGAGTACATTCTTGCCTTTGGCTGGAGGTCTTGCTGGGTTCACAGCAGGATCTGATTTTGAATCATGAGTTCTTCTCCCCAGTCGCTGAATTCCTTCTGGGCCTGATGGACAGGAGCCAGAAGTCTACAGAGATCTGGCTCACACCACATTTATCTGTGACAAGCCTGTTTGGCACATGAAGTGGGAATATCTTCATTGTCACCAGCAGTAGCAGCAGCAGCAGCAGCAGAAACTCTTTTCCAGCGGCACGCCCAGCCCTGCACTAGAATTTCTTCTGTGGAGCCACAGTCCAAACCTCTTCTCAGGGGCCAGTCCCAGAGAAGGTCAGTTCTGGGGAAGGGAGGAGGTTAGGGAAGAGCTCGTCAAGTACTGTTATTTTATAGATAAAGGATTTGAGGCAACAGAGAAGGGCTTTGCCCCATAGCAGACCAGACTGCCTTTGGTGAAGCCAGCAATAGAAACAGCATCTCCAGACTTCTGTGTCGAATTCTTTCTATCATCACATGCTTCCTGATCTTCTAAAGAGACTGCTAAGAAGATCCCATATTTTAGCTACATTTTACATTGGGTGGACATTGTACATGGTATCTGACATAGAATATACCTTTGAAAACAATTGTTTGAATGAATTAATGAAAGAATGAATGGAGTCAAATTCCATTAATCTAGAAAAGATTTCAAGAGGCAGAGACATGTCCACATCATTTAAGAAGAAATAATTTAGATCTCATGCATAGCATGGTACTCAGTTAATTCTAACTGCAATTGTCATTGTCAAGACTGGGGGCACGCATCATTCTTTTCTGTTGCAGCGTTATCCTGCATGTAGCTAACTTTGCTCTTGGTATTATAATGAGAAAATTCTAAATGTGGTTGAGTGCCAAAGATTGATGCTTTCAAACTGTGGTTCTGGAGACGACTCCTAAGAGTCCCTTGGGCAGCAGGGAGATCAAACCAGTCAATCCTAAAGGAAATCAATCCTGAATATTCAGTGGAAGGACTGATGCTGAAGCTGAAGCTCCAATACTTTGGTCACCTGATGAAAAGAGATGACTCATTGGAAAAGACCCCGATGCTGGCAACGTTTGAGAGCAGGAGGAAAAACAGGTGACAGAGAATAAGATGGTTGGATCGCATCACTGACTTAATGGACATGAATTTGAGCAAACTGCAGGAGATAGTGAAGGACAGGGAAGCATGGTGTGCTGCCATCCACGTGGTTGCAAAGAGTTGGACACAATTTAGCTACTTAACAGCAACAACAAGAGTACTTCAGAAGTGAAGAAACATATAAATAAGAATTGCAGTCAAAGCCAAAAGATTGCCATACCTGCTATGAATAAATTACAGTGGAGAGGGATTATTAAGTTGAATTTCCACTTTCTTACTCCTAATGATTTTGTTACTTTTTAAATAAAAGTTTTAAGAAATGTAAGTCGAGTATAGTATAAATAATATCCTATATGTAACCTATTATACATATAAGCTGGTATAAGAGATATAAACTGAATGCAAAGGAGTTCGAAGAAATGGGGTGGCTTGTCTCCAACTTTGCCAATGAAAGAACTCATACAAACAGGAATTGAGAGGATGCATGCTTATGCAAATTAATGAAGACTTCCTCCTATCGGATATTTTGATATAATAGCTGAAAGCTTTCTCAATTTCAGGTTCAGAAGAATTGCACATCACAGGGTTTTAACCTTCAGATTCTTGGCCACATGGTGGAAAGTCCATTTTGCAAAAAAAAATCTTACTATCTGTATCTTGTTATTCCTGCTCCAGGTTAAAAGTGAGTGGATTTATAAAGAACTGCTGCATAGTCTTTGAATGAGAAGTTACAGAAAAGATCTGTTTGCAATTAGTTTATTCAGTTAAGGATAACTTCCCTTAGTGACGAAATACAAAACATCACCATTTTATGTAATTTGGAGATTTTACGGCAGTCCACAAAAACTGCCATCAATTTTCAAAAACCCGATCACAGAGTAGTTATGCAGAACACAAGCTGGTAATGGAGGACATATGGTTTGATCACCCTGATTTACTATCTGTATCTTGTTATTCCTGCTCCAGGTTAAAAGTGAGTGGATTTATAAAGGACTGCTGCATAGTCTTTGAATGAGAAGTTACAGAAAAGATCTGTTTGCAATTAGTTTACTCAGTTAAGGATAACTTCCCTTAGTGACGAAATACAAAACATCACCATTTTATGTAATTGGGAGATTTTACTGCAGTCCACAAAAACTGCCATCAATTTTCAAAAACCCGATCACAGAGTAGTTATGCAGAACACAAGCTGGTAATGGAGGACATATGGTTTGATCACCCTGATGTCCGAACTCTCTTTGTAATTCTGCATTTGAGATCCTATCAGGTATTTTTGAGGCAGAAATGGTGTAGAATTAACTTGCTGTGTCTCCTCTTTGTGGCAGTTAGAGTTGCATCCTAGTCCATCAGATAAGGATATCTATGGGGTGACAAGATGAGGGAGCATTTACATATTGGAGTCCCTTGGTCAGAACTCCAGCTTTGGGGAAGAAAATTAAGGAGAAATGCAGATGGGGGTGGTGCTGACCACCTGGGAGGCTTCTTTGGAAACTGTGGCCCCATTTGGAAATTAAGAGCCCCAGAAATTACAGATGCAGTTCCCTTAGTCATCATCAAGGCTCTTTAAAAACATTTAAGATTGCTTTTCATTTTCTCAAGAGAAGACATGTAAGACTGTTTTTGTTTGTTTGTTTGTTTGTTTAAGAGAAACTTTAGGTTCACAGTAAAATTGAGAGAAAGATACAGAGATTTCTCATATGTTTCCTGCCTAACACACACAGCACCTCCCCACTACAAACATCCTTCACCAGATAGTACATTTTTTACAGCTGATATACAGATAGTACATTTGTTACGGCCCATACTAGTCACCCAGCGTCCATAGTTCATCTCGGGGTTTACTCTTGGTGTTGTGCTTTCTGTGGTTTGGGCAAATGTATTATGTTATGTATCCATTGCTGTAGTATCATACAGAATATTATCACTGCCCTAAAAATTCCCTCTGCTCTGCCTGTTCATCCCTCCCAGCCCCAAATCCCTGGCACCACTGATCTTTCTAGTGTCTCCATGCATGTGAAAGTGAAAGTGTTAGTTGCTTAGTCGTATCCGACTCTTTGCCACTGTAGCCCGCCAGGCTCCTCTGTCTGTGGAATTCTCCAGGCAAGAATTATGGGAGTGGGTTGCCATGCCCTTCTTCAAGTTTCAGCTTCTCTAGAATGTCCTTTGGTTGTAATCATAGAGTAAGTAGCCTTCTTAGACTGGTTTCACTCAATAATATGCATGTAAGTGTCCACCAGGTCTTTTCATGACTTGGTAGCTCATTTCCTTTTTGGTGCTGACTGAAGTTTCAGTGTCTGGATTTACTCAAGGTCCCAGAACTCCCTTCTCTCCAGATCCTCTTATTTCCTCCACAGTCTGGAAAAACTCAAATCATTTGTTCTATAACACAGACTTGCACACCTAGAGGTTTTGCCTTTTATTTTTTTTTCTCTCTCAAGAGTTCCATAAGAGGTTAGGTGCTAAGGTGCTCAGTCGCTCAGTCATGTCTGACTCTTTGTGACCCCATGGACGGTAGCCCACCAGGATCCTCTGTCCTTGGGATTCTCCAGGCAAAGATACTGGAGTGGGTTGCCCTTTACTTCTCCAGGGGATCTTCCTGACCTAGGGATCGAATCCATGTCTTCTGCATTGCAGATGGATTCTTTATTGCTGCGCCATCAGGGAAGCCCGTAATCAATGCCTAACTTGGGTCAGACGTTCTACTGGTCTTAGGGGCGTTGGTGTGTAACAGTCTCTGCCCTAAGCTGCTTCCTGTTTGTGGAGATTTTGAGAGATGAGAGGCACCTGCTGTATGTCACATGCTGTGCAAAGATCTGGACCACACCGCCCTCCACATCACCAGTCTGTCTTTTTTCTGACTAGTGGAGTCCCTGGAAAAACATACCTGTTCCCCAGCCTGAGATGCCATGCATCACAGAGCAAGAGCCCAGAGAGGAAGAGGCACTTTTGCAGGATTGCAGGGTACAGTTTCTCCATTGTCCCAAGGCACTCGAGTCTGGTTTCTGATGAGTGGAAAAAAAGAACAACACACCACTGAGCAAGGCTTTCGAACACAATTCAGCTGGAAAAGGACCTCTAGACGTTAGCTCGCACATCCTCACTATTAAAAAGTAATGTTGATGCAAAATATGCCTCACAGTGAAATAGTCACACAGTAGAAAGGATTCCAACCCAGCTCTCTGAATGCCTTCCAGACAGTCAGTGTGAACACAGACGGGTTCCCAGATGAGCGAATGCAGAGATGAGGTCTTCCCAGGCTGTGAGCTAGTGGGGTCATTCTCAAGCCTGTTCCTGGAGCCACACACCCAGGTGGACTCTTTGAATGCTCTTGTGCTTAAGTGCATCTCCCTACTCCCCCTTTTTTTTAAAACTAAAATAATTTTTTTTTGGTTGTATCCCACAGCATGTGGGATCTTAGATGGCTGACCAGGGGGACCTGTGACCCTGTGCCCCGTGCAGTGGAAGTGTGGCGTCTTAACCACTGGACTGCCTGGGAAGTCTACATCTCCACCCTTTACTGGAAGTTTTCTACTCTCATTTGTAGGAATTTTTGCCTGAATGTAGGTTATATACTTAGTGAAATGTCATTACATGATGTATTTCCCTAAGGTCTCTCTCCCAATTTCTGGCCAGGAACTGTTCCATTACCCTAATTTTAATTCATTTATTCTTCATAATGATTTTATGCTGAAGGTACTGTTGTGGATACCTTGGATACCCATAACATAATGGATATTGTTAATGATATAGTTCCACTAAATGAACAACAAACTGAAGCCTTGGCAGTAAATTCCTTGGGTGCTAAAAAGCTGTGTACCCCTGCCCCCATCCCCCCCATCCCAATTAGGAGTTCCTTTAGAGATGGAATCACAACTCCATTTTTTTTTTTGTCTTGAAACACCATATGTGGCATGTAGCAAGTGCTCAGTTATTTTTCAGTGTATGAATTAATGCATTTCTAATGAGAAGCAGTCTTTTTGTATTATTCTAGTGTTTTGTTAGACATCGCTTGTTTAAAATATGTACCCTTGGACAGCAAGGAGATCAAACCATTCAATCCTAAAGGAAGTCAACCCTGAATATTCATTGGAAGGACTGATGCCGAAGCTGAAGTTTGATACTTTGGCCACCTGATGAGAAGAGCCAACTCACTGGAAAAGACCATGATGTTGGGAAACGTTGAAGGCAGGAGGAGAAGAGGGTGTCCGAGGGTGAGATGGTTGGATGGCATCACTGACTTGATGATATGAGTTTGAGCAAACTCTGGGAGACAGTGAAGGACAGGGAAGCCTGGCGTGCTGCAGTCCATGGGGTCACAAAGAGTCGGACACAACTGAGTGAACAATTTTGTTATATGTACTAATTATTTGAACACTACCCTGCTCCCTCGTTCAACTAGTCCAGGAAGGAAAGCAAGCAGTCGCCAATTCACAGTCTCTGTGTGGGCTCTATTGTCTCCAGATGAACAAAGGTGGGGTTCAGGACAGGAGGACCCTTCCCTTCCCCCACTCCAGGGGAAGACATCATTCCAGTTGTTTTCTGAAATTTTTTTCCCTAAAAGTGAGAGCTATGGGAACCATCTTGGCATAGGAAGGAAAGATTCCTGAGTTGGGAGGCAGAAATACTCTTTAAAAATTTTTTTGGCACAGGAAGTTGGCTATTTGTTTGAATTGTGAAGATCAGAAAGACAGAAACTGTCTCTTCCTGCCTTCCCTCCTCCAAGCCCTCAAATTCCCTTACCAGCAGGCTCCTTCCAAATGTGCATCCACCACGTGCCAAGGCAAACTCAAGCTTTGGATCAGCATTTGAACTGGCGGGCACTCCTTTGGCCAGTGCTGATAAGGTTATACAGCTGTGTTCTCCAACACAATGGGCGCTGTGGTGGATTAGGCTGTGAGTTGGTATTTAGACAAATTGGGCAGTGTTTTCTAAACTTTCTGAGCCATATGTCCACACAAGAATGGGATAATGAGTGATGTGCAGAGGTAGCAGCAATAGGCTTCAACAAAAATAACATTTCTAAACCAGCAAAACCTCAACACATGGAAAGCAAACGTTTCTAAACCAAAATTTAGCTCCCTTTACCTCAGTCAGCTAAACTATAAGAGTAGTCATTATTCCCATTATTACAGAATTCTTAATTTGTCTTTGCATAACACTTCCCATTCTCATGTCTTCACTTGTCTTATTCACCCAGTTGCATTTCTAATGGTTCCATCAGAATCGGGGGAGTGGGGCTGGATTTGGAATTATCATCAAGACAGTCCCCTTACACATAATCATTGTTTTTTGTATTGTTATTAAGACACATCAGGTGCAGATGGCATGCTGAGGCTGAATCAAATGCTGTATGAACTGAGAAGCATACTGGAGACAGACAAAATTGGGGGCAAGAATTTGTCTTCTGGTACTTCTTAGTATTCATTACAAAACACACTAGGTTAAAAAAAAAAGGATTTTAACATCTGTGTGCAAAAGGAATGTAGTGACTGGGTCAATTTTAAAATACAGAGTTTGAAGGGGGAAATGTTTTGGTTTGAATTTTCCTCCATGACGATCTGATCTTATAAAAGCCATAAAATTTTTCTGAATCTCAGCTCCACAGCTATACAATGGAGATAATTACATTAGTATTAAAAATTTTAAGTTATGTATAACCCTGTGCTTGGCACATAATAAGCCATCTCATGCTTGAAAGTAACTCTTAATCTGATTGCTTTCCTCCATTCTTTAAATGTCAGTAGCATCTCCCAGTTAAGACAGTGTGACCTCTTGTGTAAAAACTTACTGGATGCCTTCTAATGTTCCCCAAACAAACAAAGCACAATTCTTCCTTAGGGGTGGAAACTTTTCCAATTTAATCCTAGCCAAAAAAAAAAAAAATTGATTTATTTTGGAAAATTTCTTTAAAAATTCATCAGGCTATTGTTTCTGTGATTGGAGTTTGATTTGGTTTAAATTATGGCAGTACAGAATAAATTGTGTAAATAAATAACAGAAATACCCTTTAATTTCCGAGCTGAGGAATCTGAGTACACTCTGTGCTGAATTTGTAAACACCCAGACAATTTCTAGATAGAGTTACTGAACACCAGGACTCTTCTCCCTGCCCCTATGAGAAATCCAGGCATGCAGGAATAGTCCCCAAGCCAGCGACATGCTGATCAGTGGTCAAAGAATGAGTCATACAAGTCCTCAAGCCACAGTTAGAGCACAGTTTCTGAAATATAAAAGATCACCATCACTGTGCATTTGGGTGCATTGGTCCTTGAAGTTGGAAGGGGCCACAACAATTCTTAGATATGGAAGCATCATTGATACAGTTAAGGTTTCATAATGAATTCCTGATAGAACCTTTAATGTGGCTCCCAGTTTTGTTATTTGCATCTTGTACATGATCTCCCTTGACCTTCAGAGAGATGACTTCGTCTGCCCTCACAATGCACACTCTCACTCCATGAGACATGTAAGAATTACATTCATGTATATTCCCTCATTTGATCTGTTTGAAATTGTCCCCAATGCCCAAGGAAGTCCCAGAATGTTGGTATGATTTTCCTGCCTCGTATGCTGAGATGTGTGAATCCAAGATAAGACAAACACATCTCTCTTTCTGATGACACACTTGGTGTTTTCATCAACAGCATTAAATTGTAAAGAGAGTAACTTGCTATTTCTTTGCTGACTTGCATCTGGGCTGGATGAAGCACAAGCTGGAATTAAGATTGCCTGGAAAAATATCAATAACCTCAGATATGCAAATGACACCACCCTTATGGCAGAAAGTGAAGAATTAAAGAGCCTCCTGATGAAAGTGAAAGAGGAGAGTGAAAAAGTTGGCTTAAAACTCAACATTCAGAAAACTAAGATCATGACATCTGGTCCCATCACTTCATGGCAAATAGATGGGGAAACAGTGACAGACTTTATTTTCTGGGCTCCAAAATCACTGCAGATGGTGAGTGCAGCCATGAAATTAAAAGATGCTTGCTCCTTGGAAGAAAAGCTATGACCAATCTAGACAGCGTGTTAAAAAGAAGAGACATTACTTTGCCAACAAAGGTCCATCTAATCAAAGCTATGGTTTTTCCAGTAGTCATGTATAGATGTGAGAGTTGGACCATAAAGAAAGCTGAGTGTGGAAGAATTAATATTTTTGAACTGTGGTGTTGGAGAAGACTCTTGAGAGTCCCTTGGACTGCAAGGAGATCCAACCAGTTCATCCTAAAGGGAATCAACCCTGAATATTCATTGGAAAGACTGATGCTGAAGCTGAAGCTTCAATGCTTTGGCCACCTGATATGAAGAACTGACTCATCTGAAAAGACCCTGATGCTGGGAAAGATTGAAGAAAGGAGGAGAAAGGGGTGACAGAGGATGAGATGGTTGGATGGCATCACCAACTTAATGGACATGAGTTTGAGTTAACTCTGGGAGTTGGTGATGGACAGGGAGGCCTGGCATGCTGCAGTCCATGGGGTTGCAAAAAGTCAGACATGGCTGAGTGACTGAATTTAACTGAACTGAACTAACTTGCATGCTTGTTGTTATTCAGTTGCTAAGTCATGTCTGTAGCCCACCAGGCTCTTCTGTCCATGGGATATCCCAGGCACAAATATTGCAGTGGGTTGTCATTTCTTTCTCCAGGGAACCTTCCACCTCAAGAATTGAACCAATGTCTCCTGCATTGGCAGGCAGATTCTTTACTACTGAGCCACCCACTTTAAAAAAAAGAACAAAGGAGAGGAGGAGAAGGAGAAACTATGAAAGCATGGTCAGTTTGGTTCATCTTTTAATTTCATGGCTGCACTCACCATCTGCAGTGATTTTGGAGCCCAAGAAAACTAAGTGTCACTGTTTCCATTGTTTCCTCATCTATTTGCCATGAAGTCATGTGACCAGAGGCCATGATCTTCTCTTTTTGAATGTTGAGTTTTAAGCCAGCTTTTTCATTTTCCTCTTTCAGGACAGAAATAGTATGGACCTAACAGAAGCAAAAAATATTTAGAAGAGGTGGCAAGAATACACAGAAGAACTGTACAAAAAATGTCTTCCCAACTCAGATAACCACAATGGTGTGATCACTCACTTAGAGCCAGACATCCTGGAATGCGAAGTCAAGTGTGCCTTAGGGAGAATCACTATGTGCAAAGCTAGTGGAAGTGATGGAATTCCAGTTGAGCTATTTCAAATCCTAAAAGATGATACTGTGAAAGTGCTGCACTTAATATGCCAGCAAATTTGGAAAACTCAGCAGTGGCCACAGGACTGGAAAAGGTCAGTTTTCATTCTAATCCCAAAGAAAGGAATGCCAAAGAATGGTCAAACTACCGCACGATTGCACTCATCTCACATGCTAGTAAAGTAAAGCTCAAAATTCTCCAAGCGAAGCTTCAACAGTATGTGAACCACAAAATTAAAGATGTTTAAACTGGATTTAGAAAAGGCAGAGGAACCAAATTGCCAACTCCATTGGATCATTGTGAAAGCAAGAGAGTTCCAGAAAATAGTCTATTTCTGCTTTATTGACTACACCAAAGCCTTTGACTGTGTGGATTACAACAAACTGTGGAAAATTCTTCAAGAGATGGAAATACCAGACCACCTGACCTACATCCTGAGAAATATGTATGCAGGTCAAGAAACAACAGTTAGAACTGGACATGGAACAACAGACTGGTTCCAAGCTGGGAAAGGCATATGCCAAGGCTGTATATTGTCACCCTGGTTATTTAACTTATATGCAGAATACATCATGCTAAGTGAAAGGCTGGATGATGCAGAATCTGGAATCAAGATTGCCTAGAGAAATACCAATAATCTCAGATATGTAGATGACACCACCATTATGGCTGAAATCAACCCTGAATATTCATTGGAAGGAGTAATGCTGAGGCTGAAGCTCCAAAACTTTGGCCACCTGATGTGAAGAACCGACACATTGGGAAAGACCTTGATGCTGGGAAAGATTGAAGGCAGGAGGAGAAGGGGACAACATAGAGGATGAGGTGGTTGGATGGTATCACTGACTCAATGGATATGAGCCTGAGGAAGCTCAAAGAGTTGGTAACGGATAGGGAAGTCTGGCATGCTGCAGTCCATGAGGTTGTAGAGTGAAACACGACTGATCGACTGAACTGAAATGAAGCAGGGTGACAATATACAACCTTGATGTACTTCTTTCCCAATTTGGAACCAGCCCATTGTTTCATGTCCAGTTCTAACTGTTGCTTCTTGACCTGCTTCAAGATTCTCAGGAGGGAGGTGAAGTGGTCTGGTATTCCCATCTCTTGCAGAATTTTCCACAGTTTG
The DNA here is from genome assembly GCA_006408695.1 of Aepyceros melampus. Classification (NCBI taxonomy): domain Eukaryota; kingdom Metazoa; phylum Chordata; class Mammalia; order Artiodactyla; family Bovidae; genus Aepyceros; species Aepyceros melampus. The sequence goes on from SJXQ01007458.1 coordinate 639,832, forward strand.
TTGTGATCCACACAGTCAAAGGTATTGGCATAGTCAATAAAGCAGATGTTTTTCTGGAACTCTCTTGCTTTTTTGATGATCCATCAGATGTTGGGAATTTGATTTCTGGTCCCTCTGCCTTTTCTAAATCCAGCTTGAACATCTGGAAGTTTATTGTTCATATAAGGTTGACACCTGGCTTGGAGAATTTTGAGCATTACTTTGTTAGCCTGTGAAGTGAAAGACACTCAGTCATGTTTGACTCTTTGTGACCCCATGGACTATACAGTCCATGGAATTCTCCAGGCCAGAATACTGGAGTGGGTAGCTGTTCCTTTCTCTAGGGTTGTTAGCCTGTGAGATGAATACAAATATGTGGTAGTTTGAGCATTCTTTGGCATTCCTTTCTTTGGGATTGGAATGAAAACTGACATTTTCCAGTCCTGTGGCCACTGCTGATTTTTCCAAACTTCCTGGTTTATTGAGTGCAAAGCTTTTACAGCATCATCTTTTAGGATATGAAATAGCTCAACTGGAATTCCATCACTTCCACTAGCTTTGTTCATAGTGATGCTTTGTATGGCCCACTTAATTCACATTCCAAGATGTCTGGCTCTAGGTTAGTGATCACACCTTCATGATTATCTTGATCATGAAGATCTTTTTTGTACAGTTCTTCTGTGTATTCTTGCCACCTCTTCTTAATATCTTCTGCTTCTTAGGTCCATACCGTCTCTATCTTTTATTGTGCCCATCTTTGCATGAAGTGTTCCTTTGGTATCTCTAATTTTCTTGAAGAGATCTCTAGTCTTTCCCATTCTATTGTTTTCCTCTATTTCTTTGCACTGATCACTGAGCAAGGCTTTCTTATCTCTCTTTGCTATTCTTTGGAACTCTGCATTAAAATGTGTATATCTTTCCTTTTCTCTTTTGTCTTTCTCTTCTTTTCTCAGCTATTTGTGCCTCCTCATTCAACAATTTTACCTTTTTCCACTTCTTTTTCTTGGGGATGGCCTTGATCAGTGCCTCCGGTACAATGTACAAACCTCCATCTATAGTTCTTCAGGCACTCTATCAGATCTAATGTCTTGAATCTATTTGTCACTTCCACTATATAATCATAAAGGATTTGATTTAGGTCATACCTGAATGATCTAGTGGTTTTCACTACTTTCTTCAATTTTAGTGTGATTTTTGGCAATAAGGAGTTCATGATCTGAGCCACAGTCAGCTCCTGGTCTTGTTTTTGCTGACTGTATAGAGCTTCTCCACCTTTTGCTGCAAAGAATACAATTAATCTGATTTTTGTGTTTACCGTCTGGTGATGTTCATGTGTACAGTCATCTCTTGTGTTGTTGGAAGAGGGTATTTGCTATGACCACTGCATTCTCCCTGGCAAAACTCGGTTAACCTTTGCCCTGCTTCATTCTGTACTCCAAGGCCAAACTTGCCTGTTACTCCAAGTATCTCTTGACTTCCTACTTTTGCCTTCCCGTCCCCTATAATTAAAAGGACATTTTTTTTTTTTGGTGTTAGTTCTAGAAGGTGTTGTAGGTCTTCATAGAATCATTCAACTTCAGCTTCTTTAGCATTACTGGTTGGGACATAGACGTGGATTACTGTGATACTGAATGGTTTGCCTTGGAAATGAACAGAGATCACTCTGTCTTTTTTGAGATTACATCCAAGAACTGCATTCTGGACTCTTTTTTTTTTTGCCTGTGAGGGCTACTCCCTTCCTCCTAAGGGATTCTGGCCCACAGTAGTAGATATAATGGTCATCTGAGTTAAATTCGTTCATTCCAGTCCTTTTCAATTGACTGATTCCTAAAATGTCGATGTTCACTCTTGCCATCTCCTGTTTGACCACTTCCAATTTGCCTTGATTCATGGACCTAACATTCCAGGTTCCTATGCAATATTTTTCTTACAGCATCTGACTTTACTTCCATCACCAGTCACATTCCCAACTGGGTGTTGTTTTTGCTTTGGCTTCATTCTTTCTGGAGTTATTTCTCCACTGATCTCCAGTAGTATATTTTGCACCTACCAACCTGGGGAGTCATCTTTCAGTGTCATATCATTTTGCCTTTTCATACTGTTCTTGGGTTCTCAAGGCAAGAATACTGAAGTGGTTTGTCATTCCCTTCTCCAGTTGACCATGTTTTTTCAGAAGTCTCCACCATGACCTGTGTGTCTTGCGTTTTCCTACATGGCATGACTCATAGTTTCATTGAGTTAGACAAGGCTGTGGTCCATGTGATCAGTTTGGTTAGTTTTCTATGATTGAGATTTTCATTCTGTCTGCCCTCTGATGGATAAATGTAAGAGGCTTATGGAAGCTTACTGTTGGGAGAGACTGACTGTGGAGGAAGCTGGGGCTTGTTCTGATGGACAGGGAGGCCCTGAGTAGTAAATCTTTAATCCAATTTTCTGTTGATGGGCGGGGCTGTGTTCCCTCTCTGTTGTTTGGCCTGAATCCAAACTATGGTAGGGGAAATGAAGGTAATGGCGACCTCCTTCTAATGGGTTTGTGCATGCTCTGCTGTATTCAATGCCCTGACCCTGCAGCAGGCCACTGTTGACCCACGCCTCTGCCAGAGACTCCTGAACACTCACAGGCAAGTCTGGGTCAGACTTTCGCTCCTTTCTTCTTGCTCCTGGTGCACACAAGGGTTGTTTGTGCCCTCCAAGAGTCTGTTTCCCCAGTCCTATTGAAGTTTGGTCATACACAGTCAATGCACAGTCATATGTTGCAAATCTTCAGTAACTTCCTGAGCCAAAGAATAGATATTAATGTTAATGTCTCAGGGCTGGGGTTTTCACCTCAGTTTCTGGAAAACTATTTGCTTTGATTTTTGAACTCTTTACCCATTTCTCGAAATAAGAATCAGTAGCTCTATTGAGAAATTGCAGACCCTCCTCTTGGAATGGTCCCTTTCCCTGCTCAGGAATGGCTTGCACTATAGGGCAAGTGTATGATTAGGGACCAGAGGTGAGACTGTGGGGAGGGGTGGCCAGTCCATGGAGAGGGTCCTGGATGGGGATCCTTTGATTTCTCTTGGCAACATAGAGGTAGATGATGGGAGAGTGGGTGGCAGAGTGGCTGTCTCCCTGTTCCCTGTGGATGAGGCTTTTGAGATCCACTGCTTAGACGTGGAGTTTCTGGGGCTGTCCAGGATCAGGCACATCCTCACAACATAAGAGATCACAGAAAGCTGATGGGCGCCAGGTAGGGTGTCCACTGAAGATGGGAGGTCCCAGTTGTGTCCCAGGGGAGCTCAAGGGCAAGGCTTCAGAGTAGAAAGAATCCAGCCAATCAAAGTCTGGCCAGGCTCCAGACCAAGACATCAAGGGAGGGTGGGCTTCCTTTGCCTGGAGGTTCTGTAATCACCAGACGGGTGTGTGAATGGGTTCTTTCCAGAGCTGTGGAAGTAAGAAAGCACCGTGAGCTGTAGCAAGGAAGGAAACATCTTGTTTACAAATGTCAGGCAGCAATTAGCATATTTTAAAGAGCGGAGCCACCACTGCTGGCTTTTGTTAGTTGAAAACCTCACTTGCTTTCTTGTGGGTCTGCTTTAAGAGGCCGGGTAGACACAAAGACTATGAACTCAGTTCATAAATAGTTGATTTCATATTTTAAAATCTTGCACTAAAACTGTCACCCCCTCTCGTGGATCACAGATGGTGAAGAGCTAATGTGTTACTGTTTGATAACTGCTTTTATGTATCAAAGTGCTTATTTACTGCTCTGTGGGGGAAATGACAGACTAAGAACCATTGTGTGTTTTCTCTCCCTTTTTCTTTAACTGGGAAGCTTCTTGTTTCCCCATAGCCTGTTTCTCATTTGAAACATAAAATCACGAATCTTTTGCATTTGCTGGCCTGATTGAACTCCCTTCTGGGGGTATCGGAAGATGCTCTCCTAACATTTTTCCGAGCCCCTCTTTCCTGATCCTTTTTAATGCCCTGGAGCCACGTCATAACACCCATCTCTCCTGCTCTCGCAAGCCAGGAAATGTTTCTGATCTGAGATGCCAGTGGGGGCTTTGCTTTTAAAAACTGTCAGGGAAATATACGAAGGTGTGAGAACAGTCACGAGCTGATCCAGATCGCACGTTCCTGGTTTCCGGACAAATCTCTCTCCTTTGATGATGGATTTTTGTTCATTCAATCACTCACTGATTCCCTCACTCACTCATTCACTGATATATTCACTCATTCATTTCATATTTAATTCACTTTTTCACTCAGTCAACCAGCTGACTGCTTTCCTTGTGGGAGGACCTGCTGGCCTGATTAGAACTTAGCTGCAGGTGCAATGGAGGCTGAGCTTTATGTGTATTCAGTGCCACCCTTGCCCCTGACCTTGAAATGCCCTAGACACAACCTAAAATGCCCAGAGGACAATTTGACAATGAGCTAGTTCAGGAGGGCAAACTGCTGACTAGGAGCTGAGAGTAATTTTTCTATTTTTAAATGGTTGAAAAAGTCCAAAGATGTCTTGATGTGAAAATTACAGGAAATTCAGTTCTTGGTTTTCTTGGAACTCTGTGTCAATGTTGGCTGACATGTATCACTAATGACTGCTTTCTTGGTCATGACCAAGAAAAGTGGTCAATGACCACTTTCTGCCACTTTCCACAGTGGCGGAACTGAGTCGTGAGTGGCGCTATGACCCACAAAGCCTAAAATACTCATCATCTGGCTTTTCACAGAGAAAGGTTACTGACCCCTGAGCTGGCTCATTCCTTGAGTCTTCAACACAATGAGGAAGGATTTAAATCACATCCCTGGTTGTAATTAAGATATATAGAAACATTTCTGCTAAAGTGTGTGTGTGAGTGTGTGTGTGTGTACATGCACCTATATTAGCATGAAGGTGGGGTGGGGCACCAGAAGTGGGGTGTGTGTGTGTGCAGGTGTACATATATTAGCATGAAGGTGGGGTGGGGCGCCAGAAGTAGTGTTGGTGTGGTAAGTTCTAATTAACAGTAGAGCCTTTGCAGGAAGAAAAGTGGAGATTTAAGTGTGAAGTAACCCTTGAACTCAAATGAACCCATCTTCCCCACCCACTCCCCCCAATACAGAAAGAAATCAGAGCATCAGAACAGAAATAACTATGTCCGGGAATCTCGGTTCCTCTACTCAAAGAGTTAAACACTAAAGTTCCATCCACTAAGAGAAGTCCTTTCTCTGCTGGCAGATAGAGGCCAGAGTCCCAGGTCAGGGCATGTGGAGGAGACAAGCTCCAAGAGCTGCAAAAGGCAAGCTCTGGGGGCAGCTGGTCTGGGCATGTGTAAGAGTGACACCCACGGGTCTAGGAATCCAGACGGTCTAGAGATCACGTCCGACGGGGTCATTACCTACAGCAGGACTGACAAGTTGGCTAAACTGAAGGGTATTCAAGCTCTATACTCATTCGTTAAACACGTACTGTTCCAAGGTTTGTGCTGGATGCACCTGCTCCAATGAGGTACATATGGCATATTCTTTATTCTCAACGTAGAAAAAAATGAAATGTCATCCAGTCCCTAAGCAGAGAGGAAAGCTTTGTCTACAGTTTAGCTCCATCCCGGTAGCTCCTCCTCCTCTACTCACTGAGCACCAGTCATCCTGCAAAGGTTGTCTTCTGCCCTAGGGCCTTTGCACATATTGTTCTCTTTGCACATCAAATATTATTTCTCCACACCAATTTTATATATTCTATTCTTCCAGGTTTTATATTGAAATCCACTTCACCCAAGGAGACTCCACAATGCTTCAGACTAAATTAGGTCTTTGTATTTCATGCTTCTGTTGACCATCATTTTTTTCTTCTTTTCTTTGATAAGGGCGCTTGTCAAAGTTTTCAGTTATTTGTAATAGTGCTATGATTTATTTGATATTCTCATACAAGCTCTGTGGTTGTTTATTAGTCAGTAAGTTGTGTTCAACTCTTTTGTGACCCCATGGAGTATAGCCCACAAGGATCCTCTGTCTATGAGATTTCCCAGGTGAGAATACTGGAGCAGGTTGCTATATCCTCCTCCAAGGGATCCTTCTCATACAGGGATCAAACCTGCGTCTCCTGTGTCTCTTGCATTGCATACAAATTATTATCCATTGAGCCATCAGGGAAGTCCTTTGTGGTCCAGGCACTGTGATAAAGTCGTTCACATTATAGTGTATAGACCCCTCCATGGTAAGATATGAATCTCATTTCACTGATGGAGAAAGTAAAGATGTTTGGAGGGTTTGGCAGAGTTCTGTCTGACAGTGAGAATCTGCTTCTATCTGACTCCACATCTTTCAGGACTATTTTATAGATAAGGAAACTGTGTGTATAATCCATCATGAATCAAATCAATTCCCACTGGGAAAGAAAAACGCCACAGAAAATATTTTAGTCTATACACAAAAAGGTTTTCTCAGCATGTTTTATCAACATAATCATCGTCACATTATCATCATTAAGACATGAAAGAATCACACAATTCAGAGTCTCTCCTTCCTCCTCAGCCACTAGGGGAGCAGACGGTAAACAGATAAACTGCTCTGCTCGACGTTTAATTGTGCTTCCTTTCTTGAATATTGCAAGTTGCTGGAGTGTTAGGAGGAACATTCGAGAAGCTCTCACTCACCCCGCTGAGTCCTCACCCCAAGAAGTACAAGGGGACTTCTCGTTCAGAGAATCGTCAGTCGACTCAGATCCTCAGAATACACTTTCTCAGCAATGTTTGTTCCCGAGACTCCTTCCTGAAACCTCACTCTTTGACTTTTTCTGTACTTGATAATAAATGGCTCACTTTCAGCTTCATCATGTCATACGTTTTCATGTTATTTAAACTATTCCCCCTGTCCTCCCCCTCACACCCTGCCGTTGGTTGCCCAGGGTTTGATTTTGAAGAACTGAACGTGTGAAATCAAGAAAGCAGATTTTACTTGTCACTCTTGGCTCATCAATATTGGATCGTGGGTGTCGCCATGAGTCAAGGTGTGCTGGGAGGGCATGCAGCTTCTTAGCGTACCCATCCCTCTTACTCTTTGCCCACGTGAGGTCCAGAGGGGCTACCTAATATCATGAAGCCACTTACTACATAAATGTGAATGGAGATCAAGAATTCATCCTGTACTTTCAGAGCGCCCTTAGCCTTCCTCTGGGTGCGGAGTGATGATGATGACAGTGACAAAATGAAAGCAATAGGTGTTCAGAACGCACTTTGCATTTGGCAAAGTCCTCCGATGTGCCTTTGCTCATGAAATCTTCATTCTCTTCCAGGGAGTATCCTCGGGTTATATGGCTCAGTCTGCCCGTGAGGAAACAGAGTTCCTGAGGGCTTATGGGAAGTTCCACAAATCACAGCATAAATAAATGACACACCCAGGGAAACGGCTTTATTGTTTTTAAGGAATAGAGTGACAGTTCTCTGCCCCCTAAAACTATCTCTACATCTGCTCTCTAATTCTCATGGTAATATGAGAAAATTCATGAGAGAAACGCCCCAGTGAAAGACTCAAACACTAACTTAAACTCACATTGAAGTAAAAATCGGATGACTACGCGCTTGGCTTGGGGAGTGCCAGCTTACTCCTGCATCGCTGCATGATGGCTGACAGTTCTGATGTTATACCACCAAAGCGTTCTTATTTGGACAAACAGTTATGCATTATATGGACAATAACTTATGTCTTGTGTGACCACTTTAGATATAAAGAATTGAGCAGGCTTGGCTGGGATGGACAGGAAAGGAGGAGCAATCCACGGTGTCTGAAGGAAAGTGAAAGGAGGCGGGTGGTCTGCCTGCTCCTCGAGTTTCCTTCAGGCTGGTTCAGAAGTTGTGTAAGAACAAGACACATTCCTCAGCAGCCACTGAAATCTTGGTGAGGTCTTTCTTTTTCTGAAAAAATATTATTGTTATATTTTCTCCAGCTTCACTGAGGTGCGATTGACAAACAGAATTGCAAGATATGTGAAGTGTACATTGTGATGACGCAGGCATGCATTTTGCAAGGACTCCCCCAAGCGAGTGAGCACATCCCTCTTCTCACTTGTTTATCTCTCTCTTCTTTTTTCTTTGCTTTGCTTTCTTTTTTGGTGAAAGGCATTTAAATGCAACTCTCTTAGCAAATTTCAGTTATATGATACAGGGTTACTAACTACACTCACATTTTACATACATAGATTCTAAGACCTTGTTCATCTTACAGCTGAAGTGTAAACCTTTTTCCCAACCTTCCTTAGTTTCCTCACCCACCAGCCCCTGGGCTACCAGTTTCCTACTCTGCTTCTACGAACTAGATTTTTTTTTTTTTTCAGATTCCACCTATATGTGATACATGTGACATGGGTCTTTCTCGGTCTTATTTCACTTAGCATGATGCCCCCAGGTTCCCTCCATGTTGTTGGCAGCAGCAACAACATTCTATTTCATGGTGGAATGTTCCATCGTATCTCCATACCGGGTGGTGTCCTTCTTGGCTGGGATTGAGGTTTACACAGCATCTGTGAGCTTCCCGTGTATTAATAACATCCTCCTGTCAAAGCCTGGTGTGAGTACCCCCTCCACCAACATCAGCTCCACAGTGTCTTATTGGCATTTCAGACTTACCTGTCCTTCTCCAGCTGGGGCTGTGTCACTCAGACTGACTCGCAGTGTGTAAAAAATTCTTTCTTCTACTCCAAGCCATAGCCTTTTTTCTCATTCATACTCACAACAGCTCCTAGATCCTATAAGTGTCTTCATGCCACCTGCCTTCTTGAAGATCTGCACCAAAGTCAGGGTCACAATGGGACTGTCGGCTCTGGGCAAGGTCACCAGCAGCTGGGAGGGCCACGTCAACCTCATAGTTATCTGTCATCTCCCAGCCCCTTCTCTGTCCTCCTGTGACTCACCTTGAGTGCTCCACCCAGCCCTGCACCACATGGTCACAGATTTAGACACGCAGCTCACGTGTGTGTGTGTGTGTGTGTGTGAGCCTGAGGACAGACATATGTGTGTAGGGGATGGCCAGAGAAGAGAAACCTCGGAGAAAGAACACAGTCGGAATTATCCTTCCTCATGTGTTTCTGTTTTGGGGATAAAAGTGACAGCATGTTGACTGTGACTCTATGCCCACATGGCAAAAGTAAGACTTGTGCTGTACATTCCTGGTACACTCTTCCCGAGGAAGCCCGTCTGAGCATGTATCTCCAATGTATGGACATACAGAAAAGATTTCTGTACGTTCTTTGAAATGTTTATATTCTAACATGGGAAACAGATGTGAATATGAAAGAGAAGGGATGTGTTTCCACAAAGCTAAAAGTATGCGAGAAATGTTTAAAATGGTCACGGAACTGCTCTTGTAATTCTTGATGGGGACTCCAGTCCTCGGCGCCCTTTTTATTTCACTCTGGAGGCAATATGGACTTGACTTCTCATGTCTTTGTGCCCTGACCCAGGTACTGCCTCTGAGCATGGGCATCGTTTGGGGCTCCTGGGTTTGCTGAAGCCATTCTCTCTGGCAGAAGTTTTATGAGTTTAAGGTATTGGTTTCCACTTAAGTGGATGATTTAGAGTATGCCAGGCCAAGGCTTTATTTGCCAGCATTTTAACATGATACACAAATAAGGTCTGAATTTCTGCTTGGAAACAGGAAAAAGGTCATTTAAACAGCTTAAGTACTATTAACTCTCTTAGAAAAAGAAAGAAAAAAGAACTCTGAAGTTATAATGGCATCTCCAGCTAACTGGAGAGATTTATTGAAGTTTTTGTTCTATGTTAGAAATAAATCTACAGATGCCCTGTGGTAAAATTAGGTAGGCTTATGGCACTTAGAAAACTGAAATCTAGAAACACATGGAATGAGTAAGATGATATTTCCAGCAATCAATGCGTTCTATAAAATGATTGAGGAGAGCTTCCTCTACACAACAGTTTTGGACTTATGGCTCCAGTTCTGTGTTTCTTGTCCTCAATTACGGTAAAGGCCAAATCCCATTCTGACAAATTGTAATAGATCATCAAAATTCTTGAGTTAGACCTACAAATCTGTTATGTTAATGCATCTTGATCTAAATGTGACTGGGACTTGGAAATCTTTTTTGTTGTATTGAAAATTCTGGCTATAAAGATACTCCATGGATGTGTTCAGCTCTCCCATTCCTAGAGCAGAAAAAGCCCCAGAGTCTAAAAAGTGCAGATTACTGGGTTAGCTTGCCTAGACCGAAGAGTAGGGCTGCAGTCTCATGTCCGTTTATTGCTGATCCAGCAAAGAGCAGAAGTGTAGAAATCATGGGAAGAATTGATGCTTTTGAACTGTGGTGTTGGAGAAGACTCTTGAGAGTCCTTTGGACTGCAAGGAGATCCAACCAGTCCATTCTGAAGGAGATCAGCCCTGGGATTTCTTTGGAGGGAATGATGCTGAAGCTGAAACTCCAGTACTTTGGCCACCTGATGGGAAGAGTTGAATCACTGGAAAAGACTCTGATGCTGGGAGGGATTGGGGGCAGGAGGAGAAGGGGATGACAGAGGACGAGATGGCTGGATGGCATCACTGACTTGATGGACGTGAGTCTGAGTGAACTCCAGGAGTTGGTGATGGACAGGGAGGCCTGGCGTGCTGCGATTCATGGAGTCGCAAAGATTCGGACATGACTGAGCAACTGAACTGAACTGATGGGTGTGTGTGGCCTTGGGGACCCCTTTGTCTCTCACAGAAGAGGGACTCATAGTGGTGCAGAGAGCCACTTTTGTTAGTAAGGTTGGGGGCTGGTGCATCTCCCTCAAGGCTAGGCTCCAGCCATTTTAGCACTCCAGGAGCACTTCATATCTTACCAAATAATTCTTCCTGCATTCCATATAAACATCAATGGGTCTACCCAAACTTTCAGTGCAGGAACTAGCTAAAAAGGTAACTGCTGAAATAGTCTTCTGAAATAAAGAGTTTTTACTAAAAACTGTGTCTTTTCTGGAGGGTAATGTATCAAAGGTACTTTATAAAAAAGCCAGAGTTTAGAGGCCAATGGTTTTTTTCTTTTATTGATTTGTTGGTGATAATCAGTCATTTAGTCATGTCCGACTTTTTGCGACCCCACGGACTGCATGCAGCACATTAGACTTCTTTGTCCATCACCATCTCCCAGAATTTGCTCAAACTCATGTCCATTGAGTCGATGATACCATCCAACCGTCTCATCCTCTGTCGCCCCCTTCTTTTCCTTAATAATAATTTTATGACTTTTACCATAACTAATGACATACATGTGCATAGTAAAATGTCTGTTAGAGTCAAAGTACCTTTTCTTCACAAACACATTCATTAGGACCTTCCTATTGACTGGGCTATTTTAAAACTCTAGAGGGTCAGAGTTCAGGGCTTCCCAAGTGGCTCAGCAGTGAGGAACCCACCTGCCAATGCAGGAAACGTGGGTTTGATCCTTGGGTCAGGAAGATCTCCTGGAGAAGGAAATGTCAACCACTCCAGTATTCTTGCCTGGGAAATCCCATGGACAGAGGAGCCTGGTGGAGTAGAGTCCATGAGGTTAGCAGAGTTGAACACGGCTTATTGACTAAACAACAACAAGAACAGCAAGGGATAGAGGATAAGACGTAGATTTTTATCTGGCAGAGTTAAAAATAACTGTTCAGTGGGAATAATTAGCCCCAAAGATTTTGGTGCATGGCTTCACAGAACATTAGCCAGTTAAGGAGGTAACCTAGCAATCTTGTTCAGTCTTTTAACAATATAGATGTATATTTACAAATATCCAGCTCTTCAAATTCTCATTTGACCCATTATTTACATCTTAGTGACTTCTTCATTATGTAACGAACAGAAAAAAAAATCTACAGCATATGTTTATCTTTGTGGTAGAGTCACATTTTCTTTAATTTTTTGAAAGTTAGACTGTAGTACTAGGAAATAATGGTGCAGGGGCTTGGCGATTTCTCCAAAAGTTTTTGCAGGATTCTCTGAATAGCGTTCCATTTCTATCTCTCTTCTCTGCCCATGGGGCTTTTCTGAGAAGGATTCACTAGCTTCCACTCTTCCCAACAAAATGTTCAACTGTATCTGCACATGCCAGGGCCATCTGGATGGAACTCAGACTTCTAAGAAGAGAAAGATGAAGCACAAAGTAAGTTTGGTGGCTCTTCCCTCATGTAGAAACTTTGCCAGCAGGATAAGGAGGCCCTGATCAGAACTAGTTGCTGCTCGTGATCTTGAGACTCTGTCACCCCGAAGCCTGCCTCTCTACTGTGTCATCCCCCCAGGGTCCTCTGCTGGACTAGCCACCTCCTTAGAATGACTTGTGTTTGCACTTTGACCTAATGTAGCTTTTACCTGCCCACCTCACTGGGGCAGTTTTCCCTGTGGGAAGTTTGGTCTTGCTGCCCAGGGACGAACTTTGAGCCTACACCCTGACTGTTCTGCCTCTGCTTTCTCTCAGAATTGCACAAGACTGTCAGCACAACATTTTCTGGTGTTTGTTCCTGGGAATTTGCCCCTCTCACTTCCCCATTATGTACAAAATGTACTCCATGCCTCATAATACGTCCCCTGCTTTTTCTTGTTTTCTCTTTCTGGGACATCTTCCCCTCTTAGAGGGCTTAGGCACACTCCAAATCCTTTAATTTCGTGTTGCTGAGTAATTCATGTCTTCCTTTCCAGAATAAACCTTGAGGGTTACAACTTTCCATGCAAAATAGGCCAATTAAGGTTATTTTGCTAAGTAAAAGGGTTATGGACTCTAAGGAAGAAAGTCCCTTCTCTAGGAATCAGAAAAGACAGCAGTGTTTCTATTGGTCTGAATAGCAACACTTTTAACCTTCACTGTATACTAGCATAGGTATTTGGGACAAAGATGAAACTGAGGCAGGAGACAGGTGGGCCCCAGGCTCAACAGTTTCTCCCCTATGGACAGATACTGGAAAATAGCAGCAACGAGAGAGGGGCTGAGCTCTGCTCAAATAAGAGAGCAAATACCACATTCCTGAAAACAAGGAGACCTTCAAGACCACACATGTGCTGAAAGGCTCCTTGGAGGTCCAAAAGGAAAGGGGCACCATTTCGTAATAAATGCTGTCAACCTACCGAGAAGCCTTTTTGCTAGAATCCATCTTGACTAAGAGATGTACAGGCATACGCTGGGGGATCCTGAGATAAACCAAATATGGACTCGTGTGTGTGCATTAAGTTGCTTCAGTCATGTCTGACTCTGCAACCCCCTGGATGGTAGCCCACCAGGCTTCTCTGTCCATGAGATTCTCCAGGCAAGGATACTGGCATGGGTTGGCGTGCCCTCCTCTAGGTGATCTTCCTGACGCAGGGATCAAATCCATTCTCTTACATCTTCTGCATTAGTAGGGGGGTTCTTTAACACTAGTGCTACCTGGGAAGTCCAAATACGGACTCCATTATCGGGCAAATCAAAATGATTGGCCAAAGGAAACCTGGAAGAAATGCCCCATAAAAGAGATTCAGACTACCAGGAGGGCACAGCTCCGAGTCTTTCTATCCAAATGTATCCTTTTTCTTCCTAACAGACACTTTGCTTGTCTCACTACTTACATCTCCATGTGGAAATCTATGTCTACACGGCTGATGGTTCTTGTCAGTGGCCACTGGTCCCTGGTGGCTCTAGGGGCCAGTATTTAGCAATTCCACGGCCCAGTCTTAGTCTCTGGCTGGGAATAGAAGCTCTGCTTCTGGCTGCTGCAGGCTGAGGCCCCCCTGAGATCAATCCTAGCAACTGGAGAATCCTGGAGAAGGAGAAGACCTGGTTTGAAGGTGGGAAATTCAGCTTTGCAGCAGTACCAGGGGTGGGTCCTTTGGGACATCACAGTCTCATGGGCAGATTTTCATGACTCCAGACGCCTGCTTCAGAGTTGATACTTTCTACTCTTCCCCAGTGATGGGGAAGCCTTGCCTCTCTTTTTGGCTTCAGGTCACTGGAAACCATTTATTTCTTGCTCCCTCGCATTTGGCGGCTCTTTGTCCGACTCAGGCTCTTCTAACAGAATGAAGTATGGAATCCTGAGTGTACCCTCCTAACAGATCCCTGGTCTGTGCCCATGGCAGGCTGCCCCATAACTCGCTGGCACGCCCACTTCATTGTGTGGTCCTGGTGGCAGTGGCCAGGCATCAAACTTCAGCTGCTGTTTCACAGCTTGGGTTTTAAAGAGCCCAGAAGGAGTGAATGACCAGTGTGGCCTTCAGATGCTCTGTCTATCACCCAAACAGTCTGCCTGGAGCCAACATGCTTTTTATATCTCACCCTCCACCGACAAGAACCACTCAACTGTACTCATCAACCAATCAGGGTGAGAAGATTTATACAGTTGGGCCAGAACAAATTAAAATCTTTATGTTCTAAAAACCTGCATTATGGGCAGTGAAATTTCCCTAAGCTAATGTGTCTGGTCTTGTAAAAAATGGTTGCCTGGAGGACTTGGGACATTTCCTGGGAAATATTTAATTACGTATTTTAGAGTCTGAGAATTAAATGTCGTTACTATGGACCAAACTGACTTGGTATCGTTTATGCCCACCATCGGCCAAACTACATAGAAATCTATATTGTGCCAAAAATCTTTTAGAGGTAAATTAAAAAGTAAACATTTAAAAAATAACCTAATTAGTAGAAAGATAACTGGAAAGAGAGCTGGAGATTTCAGTACTAGTGTGAACTTAACTCCCACCCAGCTGTGTGCCCTGGTAAGACCCTTACCGGTTCACAAGGCTCTAGTGTAATGTACAAGGTGACGAAGTTAAACACTTTTCTGGGCCTGTTTCCATTCTACACTTCATTCTGTGTGCATTTCTATCTACATCCCTTGTAAGATGAGAAAGATAAGCTCCTATACTTCTCCCTGCTCAACTCGCCCACCTAACCTAAGGGATCAGCAGGTGGATGGTGTCCCATGCCATTGTCATGGCCTTTCCCTCAGGAGCCCCACTTCCTTAATGAGGTGTTTATCATAATGACCACCACTCATTTTTTGGTTGTCCACCATCTGAGCATCTCTCCTTGCCTTGAAGATCCAATTTGTCACTTCCACAGGGTCCTGGGAGCCTTGATCATCCTAGAACCTACCCACCCCCTCCTCCACCAGGGCAGAAGCTTAACACATCAGGCCCTTGCTCTGCTGACCTCCCTTGCAGCTGGGATGCAGACATAGGCTCTGCCATCAGTGTTAACACTCAATGATGCCGAGACCTCAGGGAACCCATGGCAGTGGTGGTGGCTGCAGCCTTCCTGGGAATGGTGCTGGGAGCAGCTCCCAGGGCCCAGCTGGGTGGCATGGAGGCTGCAAGACACAGGGCCCACTGCCAGACAGTAGCATCAGGGCTGTTCCTAGCAGACCCGTTCATGGTGCGAACTGGAGGACACTGCTCCTGGTGATCTGCCCGTAAGTCTGGTGTCCCAGTCTTCCCAGTGCTTTTTTGCAAGTTCATCTGCAAAATTTTAACATAGTCTCTCTATGCTTAACTCAACCAGACTCAGTTTCTTTGGCTTTTAATGAACTACTCTGACTTGCATAGTGGCAATTGGACAAAAAAAAATTAGGCTTTCCTTCTTTCTCCCTTTCCAGAGACCAACACTGGATTAAATCATATAATCATTCTGCTTAAATTCCTGCCTCTTCCACCATCCTAAAGTTCTGCAAGAGCAGTGTGTGTGCTCAGACACTTGGTCATGTCCGACTCTGTGACACCATGGTCTGGAGCCCACCAGGCTCCTTGGTCCATGGGATTCTCCAGGCAAGAATACTGGAGTGGGTTACTATTTCCTTCTCCAGGGGATCTTCCCATCCCAGTGATCTAACCTGCATCTCCTGCATTGGCAGGCAGATTCTTTACCACTAGCTCCACCACAGAGGCGATGCCTTATTTTTCTCTATGGCCCTAGAACTTAATGCTCTACATTACATTGCACAGAAGGAGTTCTTTCATAGGAATATGACCAAAGTGTAAAGGTCATTCAAAGGAGAGGTCTTGTGGGATTCAAGACAAGAGTTATCATTTAGGTTGAGTCCTAAAATAGGAGTAAGTATATGTCATGTAAATGAGTTGGCAAAAACATTCCAATAGAGAGAAAAACTGAGTGTAAAGGCCAGAATGGGACATTCAGCTTAGGGCAGTCCACTTCATGCTTAGGGCTGCATCAAGCTGTTTCTTCCCCTACAAATTTGGCAGCAGAATTTAGTGCTGCAAGGTCAGGAAAAGTCCAGAGGAAAGAGGACTTTTACTCATCAAAACAACTCCCAAGTTTGCAAATCTTAGCCTTAACTGTCTACATTAACATATCTAAAGGCAGAATGCTTCCCCAGAAGCTCAGAGGTAAAGAATCTGCCTCAGTTCAGTTCAGTCACTCAGTCATGTCTGATTCTTTGCGACCCCATGAACGCAGCACACCAGGCCTCCCTGTCCATCGCCAACTCCCAGAGTTCACTCAGACTCACGCCCATCGAGTCGGTGATGCCATCCAGCCATCTCATTCTCTGTCGTCCCCTTCTCTTCCTACCCTCAATCCCTCTCAGCATCAGAGTCTTTTCCAATGAGTCAACTCTTCGCATGAGGTGGCCAGAGTACTGGAGTTTCAGCTTTAGCATCATTCCTTCCAAAGAACACCCTGGACTGATCTCCTTTAGGATAGATTGGTTGGATCTCCATGCAACGCAAGGGACTCTCAAGAGTCTTCTCCAATACCACAGTTCAAAAGCATCAATTCTTCATTGCTCAGCCTTCTTCACAGACCAGCTCTCACATCCATGCATGACTACTGGAAAAACAATAGCCTTGACTAGACGGACCTTAGTTGGCAAAGTAATGTCTCTGCTTTTGAATAGGCTATCTAGATTGGTCATAACTTTTCTTCCAAGGAGTAAGCATCTTTTAATTTCATGGCTGCAATCACAATCTGCAGTGATTTTGGAGCCCAAAAAAATAAAGTCTAACACTGTTTCCACCGTTTCCCCGTCTATTTGCCATGAAGTGATGGGACCAAATGCCATGATCTTTGTTTTCTGAATGTTGAGCTTTAAGCCAACTTTTTTACTCTCCTCTGGAATGGGTGAATTGAACTCAGATGACTATTATATCTACTACTGCAGGCAGGAATCCTTCAGAAGAAATGGAGTAGCCATCATGGTCAACAAAAGAGTCCCAAATGCAGTACTTGGATGCAATCTCAAAAATGACACAATGATCTCTGTTCGTCTCCAAGGCAAACCATTCAATATCACAATTATCCAAATCTATGCCCCAACCAGTAATGCTGAAGAAGCTGAAGTTGAATGGTTTTATGAAGACCTACAAGATCTTTTAGAACTAACACCCAAAAAAGATGTCCTTTTCATTATAGGGGACTGGAATGCAAAAGTAGGAAGTCAAGAAACACCTGGAGTAACAGGCAAATTTGGCCTTGGAATGAGGAATGAAGCAGGGCAAAGACTAATAGAGTTTTGCCAAGAAAATGCACTGGTCATAGCAAACACCCTCTTCCAACAACACAAGAGAAGACTCTACACATGGACATCACCAGATGGTCAACACCGAAATCAGATTGATTATATTCTTTGCAGCCAAAGATGGAGAAGCTCTATATAGTCAACAAAGACAAGACCGGGAGCTGACTGTGGCTCAGATCATGAACTCCTGATTTCCAAATTCAGACTTAAATTGAAGAAAGTGGGCAACACCACTAGACCATTCAGGTATGACCTAAATCAAATCCCTTATGATTATACAGTGGAAGTGAGAAATAGATTTAAGGGTCTAGATCTGATAGATAGAGTGCCTGATGAACTATGGAATGAGGTTCGTGACACTGTACAGAATTTGAATAGAGATTGAAAAGTCATTAAAAAATGGTCCATGAGAAGGTCTGGGTCAGGAGAGTCCCAGGCAAGTGGCAAGTACAAAGGTCCTGAGGTGGGGAGGTTTGGCAGATTAAGGAAAGGCAATAGTGCCTATGACTGGAGCAGGTTACCAAGGGGACAAGGGCAAGGGATGGGAGATGCAGTTAGGGAGGTGGTCAGGGCCAGGCCATCTGGGGTCCAGGAGGCTCTGATAAGAAGTGTGGGGTTTATTATGGATTGGTTGGGAAGTCATTGGAGGATTTTGAGCTGAGGATGAATGTAATCAGACTTATGTTTCATCAGGATCTTTCTGCTCACTGGTTAGAAAAGCATATAGGGGAGAAAGATGTGAGAAGGATGACCAGTCATGAGATTTTTTTGTGTGAAAAATCCAGGTGAGAGGTATGAGTGGCTTGTGTGAGGATGGGGGTAATGGAAGTGGGGAGAGTGGTTGGATTCTGTATATATGGTAGAGATAGAGTTACATAGGTAATAGATACAGTATAGAAAAGAATAACAATACATTTTCTATATAAATATATAGTTCATTTTGTTAAAAATTAAAGGCATTCTTTTAAAATATATTTTTAGGTTATCTATTAATTTGGCTGTATCAGACTTTAGTCATGGCTGGCAGGATCTTTAATGTTCCTTATGGGATGATGAGTGTTTATTTGCAGCATGTGAAGTTTCAGTTGCAACACGTAGGATCTAGTTCTCCAATCAGGGATGGAACCCGAGCCCCTCTTTCAGTGGGAACATGGAGCCTTAGCCCCTGGACACCAAGTATGTCCCTCTCTAGTGTATTTTTACACAATATGCTTGTACTTTTAACCTGAGCCATCGCATGAACAAAGGAATTGTTTACAGAGCTGGGAGATGGGTTTGAGGACATGACTGTGAATCAAAAGCTTGCCTTTGATAGGAATGGTATCTGCAAAGAGAAACACAACTTGAGTAAGATTTGGAGAACTGTAAACGCCTCCGTAATGTAAATATCTTTCTGATTGAGATCTTTAACTGATGATCATTTATTTTAGCTTTATCTGCAAACTTTGAGAAGGAATAACTAAATCTGAACCTAATGGTGAGTGAAATACACTCCTAAGGGTTTTCTGCACCTTTGGGATCATGAACTTATACGTTCCTTGAGGGCAGGGACTCTGCTTCGTTTATAATAGGCTTCTGACCAATGTCAATTGAACAGACCAGGGGAATGGAATAATTGTACAAAAAACAGAGTTGGTCCTCAGCAAAACTGTGGGTGAGGACTTGCCTTAGGGCTCTTCCTTCCTTGGCCTGCTTAATTCCAGACACCCCACAGAGATCTCTAGCGGGGCCCCTGGCAAATCTGCACCCCTGGAGGGGTCTTTTCCCAAGCATAAGAGTATCCGATTTCCCCTTCATCTATTAGCTCCTGCCCCTGAGACTGTGAGGGGATGTCTGCTCACCTGCATGGTGTGTATAATCTGTATCACAATTCAAAAAGTGATTCTTTAGATGTGCTACATATATACAATGGAATATTACTTTGCCATAAAAGGAAA
This sequence comes from Aepyceros melampus, assembly GCA_006408695.1. Taxonomy (NCBI): domain Eukaryota; kingdom Metazoa; phylum Chordata; class Mammalia; order Artiodactyla; family Bovidae; genus Aepyceros; species Aepyceros melampus. The sequence goes on from SJXQ01007458.1 coordinate 659,183, forward strand.
CAAAATTGTGCCATTTGCAGAGATATGGATGGACCTAGAGCCTAACATACAAAGTGAAGTAAGTCAGAAAGAGAAAAACAAACATTGTATATGAATGCATATGTGTAGAATCTAGAAAAATGGTATAGATGATCTGATTTGCCAAACAGAGACACAGACCTCTAGGCACAAATGTATGGACACCAAGGGGGAAAGGGGTGGGTGGGAGGAACTAGGGGATTGGAACTGTTTTATATACACTATTGATACATGTATAAAATAGATAATTAATGAGAAGTACTGTAGAGCACAGGGAACTCTACTCAGTGCTATGTGGTGACCTAGATGGGAAGGAAATCCAAAAAAGTGGGAATATATGTATACGTACAGCTGATTCACTTTGCTGTACAGCAGAAACGACACAGCATTGCAAAGCAAGTATACTCCAATAGAAATTAACTTTTAAAAAGTGCTTGTTTATGACCAGGTTATTCTGAAAGAAAAAAATGGCATTATTTTTCTTTCCTGATTCAGGTCTATCTCCTTAATCCCCACTCTGCTGCCCTTGTTATATTCTCTTCATCTCTTCATTAAAGAAAACGAACAGCCTAGGTGTTAGGCACCACTCATTTGTTCAACATAATAAAATGTATTTATTGAATGCCTGTGAGAAATTGAACATTTCCTGCCATATCAGTAGACAAGGATGTCACAGTTTGCCCTTGTTATATTCTCTTCATCTCTTCATTAAAGAAAACGAATAGCCTAGGTGTTAGGCACCACTCATTTGTTCAACATAATAAAATGTATTTATTGAATGCCTGTGAGAAATTGAACATTTCCTGCCATATCAGTAGACAAGGATGTCACAGTTATCAGTGATTGCAGCCCTCCATCGTGAGCTGATGAACCCTAAGGATACACAGGGAAGAGAGGAAGGCCTGCTGTCTAGCAGCCATCAGACTACAGCCACTCCCTACGCTGAACCCTAAGCGAACTCAGGATGTGAAAAAATATATTGTGCCCAGGATAGCTGAGATACATATGAAAGGAATGATTTTAGTGAGCCCAGACTCTTGCGTCTTCCCATACATAGGAAAGCGCTATGTTCCTTAACTTGGGATACTTGTCTTTCTTTAATTAACAATAATCTTTTGATGCTCCCCTTTGTTGGAAGACTTCTGTATAACCTGGCTCCTCCTCTCGCCTCCTCAGAGTTTCTCAGGATCACTTGAGATGCTGTGTCCTGAAGTCCTAAAAAGCCTAGAACAGAACTCTCAACTTTTAGGTTGGGAGTATTTTTTTAAGTCAACACCTGTGATGTGCTGGGCAGTCTTCAAGATGCTGGTAACAGTGCAGCCAAGAGAACAGAAACCATCCTTGCTCACAAAGTGCCTGCCTTGTCACTGGCAGAAGGCATCGGGGGACTAGCAGGGGGTGGCAGTGAACCTGGGTCGTTGGGGAAGCCCCCTCGGGAAGGTGACCTTGAAAGCTGCAATCTGAATGACAGGAGAGAGATGGCCCCATGAACACCTGTGGAGAGAGGTCCCAGGTGGGCAGACCAGCCAGCAAGAACATGCTTAACATGTGGGAGGGGACGTTCCCTTCCACAGCAGAGCCTAACCTGTCACCTCTAACACGGAACAGGCTTTGCTTTCCAAACAGCTTTAAAAAGATTTTTTTAAACTTTGTCTCATTTGAAAACAGACTGTCAGAGCTGGCCCTGACACCATCTCCCTGGCTGATAGGGATTAAACACTGGGCCCCATGTCCTATGGCTGTGAGCGGAGCCAGCATCCTCGGATGTGGGGCAAGAAAGGGCTGGGCCATGGGACTGCATCCAATTTCCCCTCAACCCCGGTAACAAGATCTCAGCTCCTTGACAAGGGGTCCTCTCCCCACTTCCCGCCCCGTCATCCCTGCCCCTTGGAATTCTTGGGCAGAACAGCTGCGCGGGGGGCTCAGCTTTCAATGAAACCATAAAATACTCCTGCGGGTCCCTAAGAGGATGGCATTTATGACTGGGGTAGGCCAGCTTCCCTGTGCAGACACCCCCTCCCCGATTCCCAGGCTCTCCAGCCCAGACGCCCACATGTCCCCCAGCCTACTTTTAAGCCTCTGGGAACTGCAGCATGGGTGCCTCAGATGGTCCGAACCCAGAGCACGCTGGCGGAGGGAAAACATACGCAGATCCAGGGACCGGGAGGAGGACCTTTGCCAAGAAGACAAGAAAGCTTCTAGCAAGGCACCGCTTTGGCCCTGTACCTCACCCAGAGTCCTCACCACCCTGGGGAGTCTGTCTGCTCTCTGGATCGAGGATAGGAAAGCCCTCACTGGCTCCCAGAAGGGGAGGAAGCCACATTCCTCCCGCCCTCCTGGCCCCTACCCTGGGCAAGTCCTGGGCTTTCATCAATTTCCCTTGGAATTGACATGCACATGGGGGACTTCCCTGGCCATCCAGTGGCTAAGACTTCACCTTCCAAAGCAGGGAGTGAGGGTTTGATCGCTGATTGAGGATCCCACATGCCTGGAGGCCAAAAATAAAACAGAAGCCATATTGTGATAAATTCAAAATATTCTGGTAAACAATGGTCCACTTAAAAAAAATTTTAAAAATACAACAGAACAAGTAAAATAATTAGATTGGTATTTTAAAAAGATGCACGTTGGACGAGGTGTGCTGATATCCCCAGACTCCCTTTCAATTGCCAACTGAAACATTTTTGCTGGGGGCCACACATTGCAAGCTCCCATGTGGGGACTACAGGCAGCAGAGCAGTGGCAGCTGACTCCTCTCCCTGGGCCTGGGCACAGAGCTTGTGTGGTTATTTTACCCATTTATTGTAATTGTGTCCATGCATGCATGCGTGTTAAGTCACTTCAGTTGTGTCCAGCTCTTGGTGACTCCAGGGACTGTAGCCCACCAAGCTCCTCTGTCCACAGGATTCTCCAGGCAAGAACACTGGAGTGGATTGCCATGTCCTTTTCCAAGGAATTTTGTCTGTACCGCTTTATAAAAACAAAGCAGTGAGAAGCAGGGATAAAAAGCATAAAACACTATAAATGGGGTGAAGACAGGTGTCCATAGGTGCGCCCCGGGAAGGGTGAGGCAGCCACAGCGGACCCTCCTTTGCAGGAAGCCCATTGCCTGAAAGGTAAAACATAGTGATTTACTACATCTTAGTAGTAAACCTAAGCACAGACTTAACCAGTAAGCATAAATAGTATACATAAGTGTATACCTCTATGCCGCATAAGTCTGTGATTATGCTTTTGAATATTTGATTCCAGTGCACAAGTTCAGAGCCACACTAGGTGTGGCGCTGGAACAAGCTGAGCCCAGACTCAGAGCAGGAACAGGTTACAGGCGGAGTTCATGGCAGGAGCGCGCAATCTGGGAAGATCTCTTGGAAGCAGCAGTGTGACTGCCCTGCTGGTGGCTGATGTCCAGTAATCACTGGACTGGGATTTGTAGCAGGGCTTTGCTGAGCAGAAATGGCCTGGGAATGGCAGCCTGAACCTGTCTGGAACAGGGACTGTCCCATCCCCACTGCCATTTCCTCCTGATTCTCCAGGTCACACCCCTAATCAGAACACTGACTACCCCACAGTGAGCACCTGGGAAGTGATCAGTCCTGAAGTTAAGTGCTTGACCTGCAACACCTCTCACCTCTCACTGTTTAACACTGATCCCCGTGTTACTGGATACTGTTTCCTCCATTGTATAGATGACAAGGGCACGATTGGAGGGGCTAGTTTGCCCCGAGTTACATGGCAACTGGAGGATGAGTTCAGATCAGCGTGCCAGCTGCCTGGTTCAGAGCCCACACTTAACCACTGTGACGCCCACAAAGGCCACGGGCCATGCAGAGGGACCGGTGGGACTCCTCTCACCCACCTCTAACAACTCTCCCACCCCCAGGAAATGCTGATGATGTACCTGGAAGGGATAACAAAAAGCGAACCCTTTCAGGCTGCGGAAAATGACAGAGAGGAAACAACCTCACATGCGAAGCCAGAGAAAATCTTGTGTAGACCAGATGAGCAGAGTAGACGAAGTCCATGAAGCCACCTTCACCTGGGCTCAGCCAACTGTTTCTTTCTTTACTCACAGACACTGAAAATGGGCATAAATTCATCCTAAGCTCACAGACATTTGTTCCAGCCTGAGATGACAGGTCTGAAGACCATTGTTGCTGGCTGGGGCAGGTGAGATGGGGAAATGGGGTTGGAAGTACAGGTATATGGTTCAGTTGTTCTGAGACACATCTTCCACCTTGGTCAGGGCTGACTGACCGGGAAGCTGCTGTTGTTGTCACTAAGTTGTCTCTGACTCTTTGTGACCTCATGGACTGTAGCCAGCCAGGCTCCTCTGACAATGGGATTTCCCAGGCAAGAATCCTGGAGTGGTTGCCATTTCCTTCTGCAGGGGATCTTCCTGACCCAAGCATCAAACCTGTGACTCCTGTGTCTCTTGAATTGCCAGGCAGTTTTTTTTAACTCTGAGCCACCAGGAAGCTAAAAAGCTTCAAGTTCTCTCATTTGTTCCAGCCCATTCCAAAGGCTGGGAGGAGACTTAGCAACATATTCCTATGTTACATGGTTTTGAAAATCTTGTAAAAGTAAGATTAAAATTATTCTGATCTTTAGAAACAAATTGTAAGAAAAATTTTCAGATCACACTAAAGTGTTAATTCATTAAGAGGAAGAGAGAAATTTCCAATAGAAATGATACATTTCCAATAGAAGTGATGTGTAGGCTCTTAGATTGTTATATAATCCAATTAAAGGAAAGGGATGAATTACAGGTTCATATTGGAAAAAGGATTTTCCTTCTTTTCTGATTCAACAGAAACTGCTATCATTGATAAAGATAACATAATCTTACAATGAGAACAATGATAGCAGGCTGGTTAATGAGGCATTTAAGGTGAATCATTAGATTAAAAAAAAATGGACACATTCTGATATGTTTCAGCTGATTCCTAAAAGAAACTACTAGAAGTTTTCCTAAATTTGGTAACAGTTCTGACAGTATACATGTCATTACCAAGGATACAACCTGCAAAGAACTTTTCTGAAATATTAATATTAAAAAACAAAATGTGATCAGTCATGTTTCAGGAGAAACTGAATTCTATTGCTATTCTCTCTATAGAAGATGATTTGATAAAACCATTGTTCGATATGAAGAATATGTAGACAAAAATTATGGGAAAGTATTATAGAGGCATGCCAAGCAGTTCATGAAACTTGGTATTCGGTGTTCTGTATTTTCTGATTTTTTTAAATGGTAACTGTAAGCTTTTAACATTTATAATTTGTTATGATTTCCAGGTGGCACTAGTGGTAAAGAACCCACCTGCCAATGCAGGAGACGTAAAGAGACATGGGTTTGACCCCTGGGTTGGAAAGGTCCCCTGGAGAAGGGCATGGCAACCACTCCAGTATTCTTGCCTGGAGAATCCCATGGACAGAGGAGCCTGGCAGGCTGCAGTCCATGAGGTCGCAAAGAGTCGGACATGACTGAGTGACTTAGCACACAGCACACATTTTCCTGTTTAAAGTATCTGTATTCATTTGCTAGAGCTGCCATAAGGAAGGGCTAGACTGGAGGGTTTAACTTAAGGAATATATTGTTTCACAATCCTGAAGTCTAGATGGCCAAGATCAAGGTGTTGGCTGGGTTGATTTCTTCTAAGGGCCATGAGGGAAAGATCTGTTGCAGGCCCTTCTCCTTGGCTTATAGATGGCTGTCTTCTCCTGTGTCTTCAAATGGTCCATTCTCTCTCTTTCTCTCCCCCACCCCCTTCTCCTAACCTCCTCTTCTTTAAGGATACCGGTCAGATTGGATTAAAGATCTATTTCCAAACACAGAAGGGCCTGGACTCTGGATGATGGGGAATCCTGGAATCATCTGGGTGGAGCCAGAGGAAAGTGGCATTTGATGACAATTCCTGTCTGGGAATACCCCCAGGCAGCTCCTTTCAAGGCTGGATCCCAGAGGACAGTCAGTTCTGCTCCTCAGGCTGGGGTGAGACCCTGCCTTGCCTGTCCCGCAGCAGAGGGCATGTCATGGGCCTGCCAGGAGCCTCATGCTCCCAAGGCCACTGGAGCTGTGCTCTACCCTGGGGTAAGAAGGGAAGCTGGGGTCTCCAGCCCTGCAACAGGGCCTGTATGCAGGTTCCAGAGAAGGAACGAGATTGCAGAGCCCACCCTAAGCAGGCTGACACCTCCGGGCTGACAATCACACTGACATGAAGCAGGGTTGTGTCAAAAGTTCAGGAAGAAGGACGACAGGATGGAGAGGAGAGGAAGCCGCACAGACAGCACCGCGATCCTGGGCCAGAGACCCGGCATCTGGACTTCCAAGCTGCAGGAAACCAGAGGGGCAGTGACCAGAGCTGGTCCTCCCTCTCACCAGGCCAAGGGGACCAGGGAGTGGGCAGGGTGCTGCCAAAGGACAGGTCAAGCCCAGATGAGTGGTTAAGTGGCCCCACCGAGTTCTGAGTGTCAAATCTGCTTTCTCCCAACCTGCCCAGATGTCCCGAACCTCAGGGCTTCCTGTCAGCATGACTCACAGTTAAATCCATCCTCCAGAGAGTATGTAACAGAGCACCCTGGGGACTATACTGAGGCTTCCGCAGGGATGGCCACACCACCTCCCACTTCAGGCAGACCTGGGTCTGCCCAGATGCAGCGGGCAGCTAGTGCAAGTGGTCCGGGGGAGCAGGGCAGCAGAGGGTGGATGGACAGAGGCAATGCTCAGAGTCCTTCCTGACAGATCAAGCACTGGGGCCCACGGTAACCCAAGTGTGGAGGTCATTCTCCTGACTAACTCCCGCAGGACACAGGCTCCCCTCTCCTGTAAGGCTAAGTCAAGCCCTGAGTATGCTGGGGTGAGCTGCCATGATTGGCCCTTGCTGTCCTCAATCTTTACATCCCAACAGCACAAACCTATTAGTTGGCCTGAGGCAAAGAGCCCCTGTGCTGTGCTTAGTCACTCAGTCATGTCCAACTCTTTGAGACTAGTGAGCCCACCAGGCTCCTCTGTCCATGAGGATTCTCCAGGCAAGAATACTGGAGTGGGTTGCCATGCCCTCCTCCAGGGGGTCTTCTCGACCCAGGGATAGAACCCACATCTTATGAATTGCATGCAGATTCTTTACTGTCTGAGCTACCAGAGAAGCCCAAGAGTACTGGACTGGGTAGCCTATCCCTTCTCCAGGGGAACCTCCAGACCCAGCAATCCAATCAGAGTCTTGCATTGCAGGCAGATTCTTTACTGGCTGACCTACCGGGGAAGCCCAAAGAGCCCTCTATCTGTGTTCTATGATAAGCTGCCACGGAAGCCGCTCGAACTCTGGCCATATTCATCATAGCTGTCTGGGATCATCTCTCCAGGACACTGTGCTGAGTCTATCTGCAGGCGGGGGTCTAATATGGAGCCGGTGCAAAGGATAGGAGGGAAGTGGACATGGCCCTTCTGAGCTGCACAGCGGGGACCAGGACTCTGGGGTTCCTACTTGCAGGTCCTGGCAGGCACCTGGGCTCTGCTTCTCTGCTCTCCATCTCTCTCGCCTCTTACTAAAGTGAAAGGACCAGCAGCCGGGGCAGGAGTGAGCCTATAGCGGAGGCGCTGTCTATTGGAGCATCTACCGAGGAAGGGTGATGCCTCAGGACTCCTCCACTTCACGACCTCCTTTCCCATCCCACTGGACTGTGCTTTTGGAGCCTAGGACTTTAGAAAGCTTCTGGATTTGGTCTGTACTTAAAAATCAAAAGTGCTAGGAGACTGACTTGGGCTGCAGCGTGAGGGATTTGGGCAAGAAAATGAGACTCTTTCCTTGAATGAGGGTCACGATGACCGGTCAGGCGTGTGCGTCTGTGTGTTGGGGCCAGCTCATGGGTCCCGCCTCTCAGGGGAGACTGAGCCAGTTTCAAGACTGCTTTTGGGATGTCAGCTGCACTGCCTGGGGCCTTTCACGACTGCCTTCCATCCTGACGACATCCAGTGAGTTGGGCAGATCAGCTGGCAGGCTCGGAACTCTTGCTGAAATATCAGGTGATGGCTGTGCCAGTTACTAATGACTGTGGTGGTCCGAAGCCCCGGAGGGATATCCCACTGCCATCCGCTTTTCTGGGGGTCCACAGGAACTCTGTATGCCCAGACTCTTAAGGCTCAGAGGAGCCCCCCATAACCCTGTGCCAGCCAACCACTCTCCCCTGGTCCACGCTCCCTGTTTCAGCTACACACATTTTCACTATCATCCCGAGAGGTAGGTCCTAATATCAGCTTCATTTTGTAAGAAACTCAAGTGCGTGTTAGTTGCTCAGTTATGTCCGTCTCTGTGATTCCATGGACAGTAGCCCTCCAAGCTCCTCTGTCCATGGAATTCTCCAGGCAAAAGTAATGGAGTGGGTTGCCATTCCCTTCTTCAGGGGAATCATCCTGACCCAGGGACTGAACCCAGCTCTCCAGCATTTTAGATAGATTCTTTACTGTCTGAGTCACCAGGGAAGCTCTTAAGAAACTCAGGACTGAATGAAATTAGGAAACTTGCCCACGCGATGCCGGGTCACGTGATTATGAAGGTGGGGTGGAGTCAGGGAAGATGCTCTGGACTTGATGAGAGAAGATCTGGCCCTCACTCCCATTCTGTCCTACATGTTAGCTGTGTGATGCTGGCTAGTTTGCCTAACCTCTCTGAGTCTAGCTGACTTTAGTACATCAGAGTGGGAAGCAGTTCTAATAGCTTCCCGGAGCTTCTCAGAGACCACCCTGCTTGCCACTCCTTCGATACTGTCTCAAGGCTGAACCCTCTGTCATATCTGTAAGTTAGGCTGGGTCCTGCTCCCAGGTACTATGAAACCGTTTAGGGAATGTTTTTTTTTTAAAGATTTTTTTTCATGTTTACCATTTAAAAATCTCTTTGGAATTTATTACAATATTGTCTCTTTTATGTTTTGAGGTTTTGGGGGCCGCAAGGCATGTGGAATCTTAGTTCCGCAACCAGGGATCGAACTCACACCCCCTGAATTGAAAGTTGAAGTCCCAACCAGGAATTCTGGGCAGTGGCCCTGCCCACTGCTGCCCCCTCAAGGCCTTCTAGCATCTGGAGGGGGACTGGGGCAGAAGGAGGGAGGAGTCTGGTTTCTCAGGAATGAAACAGGTTTGACAAGGAGAAAGGTCCCTCTGAGAGAGGGGAGGCTGCTGAAGCAATGCTGCAAAATGCTAGCCTCTTAGGGGAGCAGGGGGCCTGAGGTGGCGAGAGAAAGCTTCACAAAGCACAGGGATGGCCACGGACTGGGCCCTGTTTGCGCTTCTATTGCCAAAGCTTGACATCAGATTGTTGCTTTAAGATCCTCTGCGGTAATTAGGCCATTCATCTCTCAGGGTATACGGACTTGTGTCTTACTTTCCTTAAGAATGCTGACATTTCACGTCTTGAATTTCATGAGCAGCAAGCATTTTAATCATGAAAATACATAGTATCTCATCCCCCACCACCCTGCTCTCAACCTCCTGTCTACCCTATGTATTCCTTCTCTATCCTTTCACTGTCTTCTATTGATTTCTTCTGAGTGGTTAATGCTCCCTGAAATTATTATGTATACAGATTTGCTTATTTCTTTCTTATTTTTTTTCTGTTACTTCCTCTAGACAAGAAGCTCCATTAAGGTGCATCTTGCCTTAAGAATGCTGACATTTCATGTCTTGAATTTCATGAGCAGCAAGCATTTTAATTATGAAAATACATAGTATCTCATCCCCCACCACCCTGCTCTCAACCTCCTGTCTACCCTATGTATTCCTTCTCTATCCTTTCACTGTCTTCTATTGATTTCTTCTGAGTGGTTAATGCTCCCTGAAATTATTATGTATACAGATTTGCTTATTTCTTTCTTATTTTTTTTCTGTTACTTCCTCTAGACAAGAAGCTCCATTAAGGTGCAAACCTCCCCTTTCCCTTTATCACTACACTGGTCCATGTCTAAGAGGAGAGTGGGCACATCATAGGTCTCTATCAACATTGGTTGAATGAACATGAACTTGAACGGATGGATAGATGCTCTACAGTACAAGGTGTTCTTTACCTAAGAAGTGTAGACACAGCCTGGCTCCTGGCCTTGTGTTTTCTCTTTATTTATATGTAAATACTGTTTTCTTCCAACTCAAGTCTTCCCACCAACATTTTATCAATGCAATAATGACATTGCAAAGCTTTGCACTGAAAATAACAATGTCGTTGTTCAGTCGTTCAGTCGTGTCCAACTCTTTGTGACCCCATGGACTGCAGCATGTCAGGCTTCCCTGTCCTTCACTACTTCCTGGAATTTGCTCAAACTCTTGTCCATTGAGTTGATGAATTTTCCAGGCAAGAATACTGGAGTGGGTTGCCATTCCCTTCTCCAGGGGATCTCCCTGACCCAGGGATCCAACCCGGGTTTCCTGCATTGCAAACAGATTTTTTTTTTTACCATCTGAGCCTCTGAACTATGGAATGAGGTTCGTGACATTGTACAGGAGACAGNGCCTTTGACTGTGTGGATCACAATAAACTGTGGAAAATTCTGAAAGAGATGGGAATACCAGATCACCTGACCTACCTCTTGAGAAAACTATATACAGGTCAGGAAGCAACAGTTAGAACTGGACATGGAACAACAGACTGGTTCCAAATAGGAAAAGGAGTACATCAAGGCTGTGTATTGTCACCCTGCTTATTTAACTTCTATGCAGAGTACATCATGAGAAATGCTGGGCTGGAAGAAGCACAAGCTGGAATCAAGATTGCTGGGAAAAATATCAATAACCTCAGAAATGCAGATGACACCACCTTTATGGCAGAAAATGAAGAGGAACTAAAAAGCCTGTTGATGAAAGTGAAAGAAGAGAGTGGAAAAGTTGGCTTAAAGCTCAACGCTCAGAAAACAAAGATCATGGCATCTGGTCCCATCACTTCATGGGAAATAGATGGGGAAACAGTGGAAACAGTGACAGACTTTATTTTTGAGGTCTCCAAAATCACTGCAGATGGTGATTGCAGCCATGAAATTAAAAGACACTTACTCCTTGGAAGGAAAGTTATGACCAACCTAGATAGCATATTCAAAAGCAGAGACATTACTTTGCCGACTATGGTCCATCTAGTCAAGGCTATGGTTTTTCCTGTGGTCATGTATGGATGTGAGAGTTGGACTGTGAAGAAAGCTGAGTGCCGAAGAATTGATGCTTTTGAACTGTGGTGTTGGAGAAGACTCTTGAGAGTCCCTTGGACTGCAAGAAGATCCAATCAGTCCATTCTAAAGATCAGTCCTGGGTGTTCTTTGGAAGGAATGATGCTAAAGCTGAAACTCCAATACTTTGGTCACCTCATGTGAAGAGTTGAGTCACTGGAAAATACTCTGATGCTGGGAGGGATTGGGGGTAGGAGGAAAAGGGGATGACAGAAGATGAGATGGCTGGATGGCATCACCAACTCGATGAATATGAGTCTGAGTGAACTTCGGGAGTTGGTGATGGACAGGGAGGCCCGGCGTGCTGCAATTCAAGGGTCACAAAGAGTCAAACATGACTGAGCAACTGAACTGAACTGAACCCATTTATTATAAAGGATATAGCTCAGGGTCAGCCACGTGAAAGAGATGCTCGGGACAAGGAGATGGCAGGGAAGGAGCATGTGGCCCCCAGGCCTCCTGATTGCCACCTTTCTAGCACCTCCATGCACTCACTCACCTGGAAGCTCTCCAGCCCCTCCTCCAGGTCAGGGCTGAGGCTGAGAGTTCCAACCCCCCAATCACAGGGTCCTTTCCTCTGTTCAGTGTAGCTAGCTCATTTGCATAAACTCAGGTAGGGCTGAAAGGAGCCAGTTATGAAAAACCTAAACTTCCTATTCTTCCCACCACTCAGGAAATTCCAAGCCTCTTACAAGCTGTGTGCCAGGAACCAGAGACCAAATCCAAATATTTATCTTTTATTCTGTCCTGCCTTGCAAAGGATTGAGGATGTTGAGATGGGGAGATTTCCTAGGTTGTGTGGGTGAGCCCCGATGTAACCACAGGGTCCCTGGAAGAGGGAAGGAGGAGGGCTGGAGAGAGTTGTAAAGAGATGCATAGATGTCCCAAATGTCTTCGCTGAACAATGACAGTGGCAGAGGGTGAATCACACACTGGGCAGTCCTCCTAAGTTCTCGTTCTGTCCACTGGACAAGGGGCTAGCCATGGAAGCTTGGGGACCCAGAGCAACATGGAAGCACTCAGAGCCCCGGGTGGCACCCAGGCCACATGCCCTGGGGGTAGCTGATACAATCTGACAGCACTGGCCACTGGTGCTGGGACATGACTATGGCCACACTGCCATTCTCACAGCCCTGAGGTAGGGCCAGCCCTGGGCCTGCATTCCATGGAGTAGGGGGCTTGAGACCTGGCTCCACTCGGCTACCTCTTCTGCCACCAGAGAGCCGTGGCCAAGATGGGGCGGGTCAGAAGGACCCAGCGCCAGGATAGAAGGCACTGCCCGCCTGGCCCAGGTGCACTTTGCCTCTGTCCAAACAGCTGTCATGACTCCAGAGACTTTGAGAGCTCTGTGTTTTTCCCCTTCTATTTTTATTTCCTCAAATCTAAGCCCAAGAGAGGCCGGTGCCAGAATGCTGGAGGGATGTGAGCCAGGAGGACCTGATCCACAGGCAGAGGACACTGTGTCTGGAAGAGGTCACTGTGAACATCCCTGGAAAAGATGGATGGCCTCCAACCTGGGGCTCCGAGAAGGCCTGGGTCCTGGGAGAGGGCAGAGGAGGTTGCCCGAGGGGGAAGACCTCGCAGCTGATTAAATAAGGGAGCTGGACTTTGAGCTAGTGCTGACCCCAGGCCCCTCTGCCCAGCACACACTCCCTCTGTGTAATGAGAATTCGCCCCTTCTCAAATAAACATTTGTCAGAAGGCAGCCAAGGTCTTCTCCCAGGGGTGGTGAGAGAGCCTGTTCTCAGCTGCCTCCATGTGTCACCTTGACCAGGTGCTACTTCCATCTCAAAAGTAAGACAGAGAGGTCTGAGTGTTCATCCCACCTCAGCCTCTGCATATGAGGAGCAGGAAGAGGCTCACTTGGGGCAGGAAAGATTAAAATGCCACTTTCTCCAGGAAGCCTTCCCATATTGCTTCACCCAAGCTCCTGCCCTGGTCTTCCTATCACGTCCTCTCTTGCTCTTGGCACGTTCCATGGCCCTGTTGCAAGGCCCTTTTGCAGCTTTCAAAGCCTTTTCCTTGCTGCCTTCATTGCTGCCTAACTCACTCTGCTCTGGCTTCCTTGCTGTTCCTCCAGCCTGGCAAACAAGTCCTTTCTCAGGACATTTGCACATGCTAATTCTTCAGGCAAAAATGCTCTTTCCCATGATGACCTCATCACCTTTCCCTGACCACCCTTTCTGAGAGCCTGGCCACTGACACCACCCTCCCTTCCCTTGCTCATCATTGTTGTTTTTAGTTGCTGAGTCCTGACTCTACACATGGACATCACCAGATGGTCAACACTGAAATCAGATTGATTATATTCTTTGCAGCCAAAGATGGAGAAGCTCTATACAGTCAACAAAGACAAGACCGGAGCTGACTGTGGCTCAGATCATGAACTCCTTATTGCCAAATTCAGACTTAAATTGAAGAAAGTGGGCAACACCACTAGACCATTCAGGTATGACCTAAATCAAATCCCTTATGATTATACAGTGGAAGTGAGAAATAGATTTAAGGGTCTAGATCTGATAGATAGAGTCCCTGACGAACTATGGAATGAGGTTCATGACATTGTACAGGAGACAGGGATCAAGACCATCCCCATGGAAAAGAAATGCAAAAAGGCAAAATGGCTGTCTGGGGAGGCCTTACAAATAGCTGTGAAAAGAAGAGAAGCAAAAAGCAAAGGAGAAAAGGAAAGATATAAGCATCTGAATGCAGAGTTCCAAAGAATAGCAAGAAGAGATAAGAAAGCCTTCTTCAGCAATCAATGTAAAGAAATAGAGGAAAAGAACAGAATGGGAAAGACTAGAGATCTCTTCAAGAAAATTAGAGATACCAAGAGAACATTTCATGCAAGGATGGGCTCGATAAAGGACAGAAATGGTCTGGACCTAACAGAAGCAGAAGATATTAAGAAGAGGTGGCAAGAATACACGGAAGAACTGTACAAAAAAGATCTTCATGACCCAGATAATCATGATGATGTGTTGACTAATCTAGAGCCAGACATCTTGGAATGTGAAGTCAAGTGGGCCTTAGAAAGCATCACTACGAACAAAGCTAGTGGAGGTGATGGAATTCCCGTTGAGCTGTTTCAAATCCTGAAAGATGATGCTGTGAAAGTGCTGCACTCAATTTGCCAGCAAATCTGGAAAACTCAGCAGTGGCCACAGGACTGGAAAAGGTCAGTTTTCATCCCAATTCCAAAGAAAGGCAATGCCAAAGAATGCTCCAACTACCGCACAATTGCACTCATCTCACATGCTAGTAAAGTAATGCTCAAAATTCTCCAAGCCAGACTTCAGCAATATGTGAACCGTGAACTCCCTGATGTTCAAGCTGGTTTTAGAAAAGGCAGAGGAACCAGAGATCAAATTGCCAACATCCGCTGGATCATGGAAAAAGCAAGAGAGTTCCAGAAAAACATCTATTTCTGCTTTATTGACTATGCCAAAGCCTTTGACTGTGTGGATCACAGTAAACTGTGGAAAATTCTGAAAGAGATGGGAATACCAGACCACCTGACCTGCCTCTTGAGAAATCTGTATGCAGGTCAGGAAGCAACAGTTAGAACTGGACATGGAACAACAGACTGGTTCCAAATAGGAAAAGGAGTACGTCAAGGCTGTATATTGTCACCCTGCTTATTTAACTTCTATGCAGAGTACATCATGAGAAATGCTGGACTGGAAGAAACACAAGCTGGAATCAAGATTGCTGGGAGAAATATCAATAACCTCAGATATGCAGATGACACCACCCTTATGGCAGAAAGTGAGGAGGAGCTAAAAAGCCTCTTGTTGAAAGTGAAAGAGGAGAGTGAAAGAGTTGGCTTAAAGCTCAACATTCAGAAAACGAAGATCATGGCATCTGGTCCCATCACTTCATGGGAAATAGATGGGGAAACAGTAGAAACAGTGTCAGACTTTATTTTGGGGGGCTCCAATATCATTGCAGAGGGTGATTGCAGTCATGAAATTAAAAGACGCTTACTCCTTGGAAGAAAAGTTATGACCAACCTAGATAGTATATTCAAAAGCAGAGCCATTACTTTGCCGACTAAGGTCCGTCTAGTCAAGGCTATGGTTTTTCCTGTGGTCATGTATGGATGTGAGAGTTGGACTGTGAAGAAGGCTGAGCGCTGAAGAATTGATGCTTTTGAACTGTGGTGTTGGAGAAGACTCTTGAGAGTCCCTTGGACTGCAAGGAGATCCAACCAGTCCATTCTGAGGGAGATCAGCCCTGGGATTTCTTTGGAAGGAATGATGCTAAAGCTGAAGCTCCAGTACTTTGGCAACCTCATGCGAAGAGTTGACTCATTGGAAAAGACCCTGATGCTGGGAGGGATTGGGGGCAGGAGGAGAAGGGGATGACCGAGGATGAGATGGCTGGATGGCATCACAGACTCAATGGACGTGAGTCTGAGTGAACTCTGGGAGTTAGTGATGACAGGGAGGCCTGGCGGCTGTGATTCATGGGGTGGCAAAGAGTCGGACATGACTGAGCGACTGAACTGAACTGAACTGAACTTTCATCAAGAGGCTTTTTAGTTCCTCTTCACTTTCTGCCATAATAAGAATCTGTCTGCAGTGCAGAAATTGGTGAGACATGGGTTCCATTCGTGGAATATTCCATTCTGGAATATCCTCTGGAGGATGGCAGGGCAACCCACTCCAGTTTTCTTGCCTGGAAAACCCCATGGACAGAGGAGAATGGTGGGCTAGCCTATAGGGTCGCAAACATTCGGAGACCACTGAAGTGACTAATCACACAGTGGCAGAATTGACACATAAAGGGTGGGTGGATCTACCACAAGTTGGCATCTGGTTCATAAAATCAGCCTTGCTAGCTCGGTTAATGGGAGACTGTCACAGAACTTTATTCTCGATTTTGATGATGATAAATTAAGGTTTGTAAACAGGTAAGGCTCTGACGCAGACTTAGGGTGGAGATTCACTCAGGTATTTGTAGCTGAGAGTTGACCAGTCAGGCATTTCACTATGCAGCATTTGGCCATCTGCAAAATATACCTTTATTGTGAGCTTTTATATTTGGCGTGGCTAGAAAGCAGGGTTTCTGGAAGGGGGTTATGGGGGTTGTGGGGTCAGAAGATCATGAGGGCTGGATATATTGAGGGAAATCAGCCCTAAGTATGTTTGTATCATATGCTGAGCAAGAGAGATGCTTCCAGCCTATGGATTGCTGTGAAAGCAAATTAGAAAAATCATTTTCCTTCAGCAAACACTACCTGAGCAGACTGAGCAGGCAATACCCATGTGTCTGGCCCCAGATCACACACTGTGTAGGTCTTAGCTTAGCCATGTATTTGGATAGGGTGTCAGACATGTGCACAGGAGCAAAAGCCATTTTATGGAGAAGTCTCTTCAACTGAGAGCTAACAGAATCAAATTAGAGGAGGAACATTTCAGTCGGAAACTAGGGAGCACTTTTTACTGGTGGCACTTTATTAGACCATGGAATGATTTCCTGGGCAGTAGTGGCTGGCCACTTGTTTCATTTTAAAAAGTTGGCTTAGATGATATACAGGAGGTGCTGGCAGAGGGATAGATGAGGTGACCTAAGAGGTTTTTTATTGCTCCAACCTCTGTCACCAAATGAAATCTGAACAGCTTTTTCACGTCTTTCCCAGACCAATGCGAAGCAATTAGGAAGATTCCATCCATTATAAAATACCTCTCTTAATAGCAACACTAGAAACATGCCACTTGGGTCCCACTAAATCTCCAATGAATAAGATGTGGACAATCAGGTGGGAATGAACCTGAAACCTGAAGGCAGGTGACATAGGAGAAGAAAGGTTGATGTAGAGGGCCCTCACCCAGCTCCCTCCACTCAAGATCCTCAACAAGGCAGGTCAGAGGGCTAGGGGCATGGAAATGGAGCGGAGGATAATGGCTTCTTCATTTTCTCATTTGTCTCTTTGCAGAACGATGCTAGCATAAGTGCTGTTATATTTGAATAGCAGATGCAGAAAACTCACAAAGGGGGAACAAGCAGAAACAGGGTACCATTTGCAAACAGGTTTTCCAGGGAAAGCTGACTTCCTCTCAAGGTTTGGAATTTATCGCATCCATTTAGTTTCTAATTACAAAGGCCTGTAGTGCGGGAGGGTTAGTGGTTCTCTCTCGCTGTCTCCCTCTCTGGCTGGCTAATGGATAGAGCTTGCAGCTCTGAAGTAGGCTTATATGAAATTGCTTTCCACACTGTCAGGGAGCTGGGGTGATCTCTTCACAGTGTGACTGTACTCAAGCACTGGCTGGAAAGCTGTCGTTTTAGAAAGGATGAAGGCAAAGGTCTCGCTTTACATCTGAGAAGCATGAGGAGGCTGAAGCCTTCATCCTCTCATTAATAGGATGAAGGAAACACTCAGGGAAAATGTAAGGAACAGATGAGACTTCACAGCAAGAAAAACAACTGCCCTGCCCAACTCGTATGTATGGATTTAATTAGGGATGCCAGTCAAGTTGTAGCAAAAGTAGAAAAAATGCAAATCTTGGTTCAAATCTTGTTTCCACAATGTATTAACTGTGGGATTTGGGAAAAGTACCCCAAATGGATTGAGTTTCCAATTCTTGTTGAGAACAGCAGGGATAATCATATCTGTCCTTCAAGGCTGTGGTCAGAGTTCAGTGCAATGGTGGATGGTATCTATAATGAATCTGATTCATCCTATACAAGTTAGTAGTTCAGTTCAGTTCAATTCAGTTCAGTCCTTCAGTCGTGTTCAACTCTTTGCAATCCTGTGGACTGCAGCACACCAGGCTTCCCTGTCCATCACCAACTCCTGAAACTTACTCAAACTCATGTCCATTGCATCAGTGATACCATCCAACCATCTCATCCTCTATCAACCCCTTCTCCTCCCGCCTTCAATCTTTCCCAGCATGAAGGTCATTTCCAATGAGTCAATTCTTCGCATCAGGTGGCCAAAGTATAGGAGTTTCAGTTTTAGCACCAGTCCTTCCAATGAATATTCAGGATGGATTTCCTTTAGGATGGACTTGTTGGATCTCCTTGCAATCTCTTAACAGTCTTCTCCAACACCTAATTATTATTGTTAATTAATATACTTCTTTAGCTCAATTCCTAAAGAATGAACAGTACTGATTAAATATAAAGTTCATCATAAGTTTAAATCCATGTTATAGTATGCTCATTTTGTAGTATTAATATTAATGCTCATTCCATAGCAACCAATAAAACAATTTACTACTGTTCCATGAAGTTCTTGTGTGTTCATTGTTAATTTTTTCTACCGTGTAGTTTTGTTGCTATTGATAATCATATGTCAGTTTCCTTTTATTCTTTTTTTGGTTGTTTCAGGTATAAGAGAACACTACTGATTTTTATAAGGAAATCTTGGTTTAGTCAATCTTTCTCTAATTATTTCTAAGTATCAATCTACTGATTTTTTGATAATTATATAATCTGCAAATAATAATGGTTTTGTCTTCTTTCTTCTAGACCTATACCTTTGTCTTTCTTGTATATTGGATAAGTCAGGACCTTGATGTTATATAAACAAAGGTTGTTAAAATTGGCATTATTCTTCTCAATCTCAAAAAGCATCCAAAACTTTCTCTATTAAATGTTTTGTTCTTTATTTTTTAAAGAATATTACTGTTACTTAAAATACCATAAAACTAAATATCAGTTAAAAAAGTCTAGAGAATGAAAAAAATTGGTCCCTATTATTTGATCATTTACACATAATGTAAGTAAAAGCAGGTCATAGTGAATGTGTTTGTGAAGAAAAGGCTGCTTTGACTCTAATGGATATTTTAATATGCACATGTATTTCATTAGTTATGGTAAAAGTCATAAAATTATTATTAAGGAAAAGAAAGGGGCAACAGAAGATGATATGGTTGGATGGCATCTTTGACTCAATGGACATGACTTTGAGTAAACTCCAGGAGACAGTGATAGACAGGGATGCCTGGCATGCTGCAGTCCATGGGGTTGCAAAGAGTCATATACAACTTGGCAACTGAACAACAACATTATGAAGTAATATATGAGGTCGAAGTCCTCACCTCTTCCTCGACCTTTGGAGGCCCCTTGCTAACACTGGGGTGATAGTCAGCCTTCAGGAAGGGCCGAGAATTCCATGGTGGTTAGGGATTGGGTGGCATGCAACTTAAAACTATACAGTCAAATCTACATAGATTTAATGAGTATACATTTTGCCATATTCACAGGACACCTGTTTTTAGACTTATGATACATATTACTAAGAAATTAATTTAAAAAGAAAAGCTGAATGGCCTGTTTTTAGATTTAAAGTAGGTACCCTTGTCCCAGTGTCCATTGTGACAGAACCTACAAATGCTGAGGCTGAACTGAAGCTGTGCTTTGGTTAGACTCACTCCCAAGCCTTCCCTCAGAACTCACAGTTTCAATAATAATATGACATGGTCCCTAACAATGGAAACCATTGTACCACATTAAAAAAATAAAATGCGAGTACAGTAGATACAAGAGCTTTGGAAGGTGATATCTGAAACCAAATTATGTCATTTAAAATTACGCTTAAAATCTATTGAGATGGAATGCAGATTCATGGTTGCCTGAGGCTGAGGGTGGGGATGGGAAGTGACTACAGTGGCCATGAGATTCTTGGGGTGATGGAAATGTTCTAAAATTGTACCATGGGATACTTTATAAATTGATCATTTCATACTTGAAATTAATGAATTTTATGGCATGCAAATTAAACTTCAATAAATCTATTAAAATTTTCCAAAAAATAAATAAAATAAAATTGCTTCTTCTCATATTTCCCCACTGCCCCTATAAGCAGGAGGTTTATTAGAGAAAGTTAAGAGAGAAAGACATAAGTCGTATCTTAGCTTCGAGCTTCAAAATTTAGTTTTTATTATCAGGAGCTAAAATTTGAAGGAATTAGCATTCAATTTATCTCCAAATGATAAGATTTCATAGAATGTGTGCCTAACGGATCCTTTTTCTCTTCTATATCCCGCCTGCAGCCCAGGGGAGCTAAGTTTTCATGGACTGGCTGTCCTAGTCACATTTGCTCAGAAGTGTTGGATACAGAAAGAGTTAGACTGAGTTCTAATTCCTGTTCCTTTAGCTCACTTCAGATTCCATCCTAGAAAGCAGGCGGTTTGTGGGGTTCATCACAGCCCCTCCCTCAGTGTGGGGATCCAAAAGCAGGAGAACCTTTGTCTTGCTTCCATAGTGTCTTGCCCAGGCACTGAGTGTGTGCCCAGCCACTCAGTCATGTCTGACTCTTTATGACTCTTTGCGATGCCCAGATCCTGAGTAGAGACCCCATCCAGCCTGGAACAGAGTAGGAAACCTCACAGACGCAACTGGCAAGGCATGAGGAAGAGCATCACAGGCTTTTCAACATGTCCTAAGCCTTTATTCTTTGCCAATGAAGGTAGGAGCCAATGAAAAGGCTTTTCTAGTTGTGATATGGGCTATACATGTCCCAAAGCTGAGATCAGGGCTGCTCCGTGGATGGAGAAAGACCAATGAACAAAGACCAGCAGATGCCAGCCTCTGTTCAGAGGGCACCAGAGGAGGGACAATCTGACCCAAATAGGATTCCTCCAGATGCTGTGTGAAACATAAGCCTACCAGGAGTGCTACCAGCCCAGGTCGAAGACAAGAAGGAAGGAACAGAAAAATAACCTGAATTTACTGACAGACTGAGACTAGAAATTGGAAGTGACATAATTTTTCCTGCATTGGTAAAGCTTACTTTTCTGGGATACATTGAAATATGAGTCCAAAATGGTATTAAGGCAAATGGTAGAAAAATAAAGTCATATTTCTCTCTGAGTCCATGATTTAAAAATGTCCACATCCACGAAAAACACCAGAAGAACTGCTGGAGATGGTTTGTATTGCAGGGATTATGGGAAAGAAAAAACTCTGAGCTTATTCTTCACTGGACATGCTTTTTTGGACAAGAAAGTATTTGAACTGGATCTTGGTGATGGGTGATATGTGAAGAGGAAGACATGACAGGAAGATTGCAAGAGTAAAGGAAGGAATGGATAAGGCATCCTGGGATGAGTGCAAAGGTGGTCCGATTGCAATAGAGCGTTCATTAAGAAGTATGTGTCGGGGGGTGGGGGGAGGGTGATTGGAAAAACAGTGAGCCAAGGTGATTACAGATTGAGTGAATTACTTAGTATAGCTCTTGAGACAGCATAGCCCAGGAGGGTTCTGATAAAGTCTCCCTGGAAAAGAAGGTTGATGAAACTTCTGAGTAGAAACACAGTAGGAAATCAAGAGAGGCAACAGTGGCCTGTGGATAAGCTGCCTTTCAAAGGAAAATGTGGGTCCTTGTCTACAAGGAGGTAGACACACAATCCTATGCAGACGCAGCTCTCCTGGAAGTGAAGCTGATGTGGCCATGATGGGTTCATGCAGAGGCAGGTCCCACCGGAAAGACTATTTTGCTAAATGGCAACCCGCTCTAGTGTTCTTGCCTGGAAAACCCATGGACAGAGGACCCTGGTAGGCTACAGTCCATGGGGTTGCCAAAAGTCTGACATGACTGAACGACTTCACTTTCACTCCCTTTTGAAGAACCAGGATGCTGGTTCACTTCAGTATCTTGAGTGTGGCAGAAAGGAAGACTCACCTGTATCAGTGGGGGCTCTGGGAGCACTGGCTTGGGAGGAGGTGAAGATGTCTCCAGCCTCAAGGGGCACTTCTGAGAACCAACCCCAACAGTGAGATAGGAAGCCTTTGGAATGATCTTCCAAATTACCCAGGAGATTCTGGGGATATTCCTAAGAAAGGAGTGCCTGGTGACCTCAGCCTGCAGTAGGAACATTTAAAGTGGATGTGACCTACTTTTACACCCTGGTTTCCAGCAAGCATGACACGTAGTCTATTTTCATATTGTCACTGAGCTTGTAAAGTGTCTATGGGCACAGCCTGTTTGCCATCCACAAAAGGGAGGAGCTGTCTTTTCTGCTGGGAGATCAGAAAGCCCAGGAATCAAATCATTAGTATTTCCAAACCTTAAAATTCATGACTTTATGTGTTCATCACAAATTCAAATTTTATTTTGGTTTCTCCACAGCCTTCCTCTTGTTGCATTTCACTTTGGGGCATTTGGACAAAGCCTGCCTTGTGTGGTCCACTCCTCACCACTCTGCGGCCCAGGCTTTCAGAGGCCATCTGGATTCTGAGCATATCATGTAGCTGCTCACACAACTGTGTACAGCTCAGAACATCTGCCCTAATTTTAACTATAAAATAAAACTTTCTGCATACAACATTTGTAGGTTTATTATTTGCTCAAGAGGTTGTATGCATTTACGTAACATGTCATTAATATATTTTCATACATATATGATATATTGCTTGTTTTTTATTCTGATGATTCTCAGCATGCAGGTTAGCCATAGTCATCACGGATCCTCATTTCACAAATAACATCTCTGGCCTACATGCAAAATTTTAATATACAGTTATTAAATTTTTTTATCTCTCTCTATATATGTGCATGAATGCTAAATTGCTTCAGTTGTGTCTGACTCCGTGCGACCTTATGGACTGCAGCATGCCAAGCTCTCTCTCTCTGGATATGGGTTTCCATGATGGCTCAGAGGTAAAGAATTCACCTGCAATGCAGGAGGCACAGGAGACGTGAGTTTGATCGCTGGGCCAGGAAGATTGCTTGGAGAAGAAAATGGCAAACCACCACAGTATTCTTGCT
The DNA here is from genome assembly GCA_006408695.1 of Aepyceros melampus. NCBI lineage: Eukaryota > Metazoa > Chordata > Mammalia > Artiodactyla > Bovidae > Aepyceros > Aepyceros melampus. The sequence continues at coordinate 682,125 of SJXQ01007458.1, forward strand.
GGGATAATCCCATGGACAGAGGAGCCTGGAGGACTATGGTTCATGGGGTGACAAAGAATTGGACATGCCTAAGTATGAACACACCTAACCCACTATAAATATATATATATATTTGGCCTCGCTGCACAGCATATGTGATCTTAGTTCCCTGACTAGGGATTGAATCTGTGCTCCTTGTAGTGAAAGCAGGGCGTCCTTACCATTGGACCACCACGGAAGTCCCTAAGGTATATTTTTAAAGCATGTAATTCTTTGTATCTACTGTGCCTTTGAACTTACAACATTTGGTAAGATGGTGATGACAGTCTTGGAATAAGGAAGCTGAAATCTACACCAACTAAGGGACTTGGCCAAAGTCCTCATACTAGCAAAGCTAGAGCCAGAATTTGAATCCAGGCCTTGTTCTGTGATCTCAGGGTTTTTCCCACTGGACTATTTTTAAGAAACTATTCTTCTATCCTAACAATTGCATATTGAACTGGTGTGCAGCCCTTCTAGTCACTGTGGCATTTCACAAATCCTCATTCTAACTTGACCACAAAGGGAAGAAGCCCAGTTCTTCATTTAGACGTGGAGGAATCATTAGCTGAAGGCCACACAGCAGGACTTGTGCAGCTGGGACCAGGATTCATTATTCTAAGTACTTTGATTTTATTTTTCATTCCTTAATTTTTTCACCATTTCTTTCTTTCCTCCTCACTTTCTTTCTTTCTCCAAAATGACTTGCTTATGTTATTCCACATGCCTCCAAAAGAAAATATGCCAAAAGGTCTATATTCTGTAATTCCATGTTGATGTTTGTGTTTTATTTTAATAATATAATTATAATGTTGTAATTTTTGTGGAAATTTTGAAAAATATCAAAAGGCTAAAAAATAAAACATAGGTTTATTATCCCATAACTTGAAAATACTACTAATGTATCTAACTGTCCATTTACTTGTTTATATTCACCTTCCTTTCATCTACATTTTTTCTATACTTTCAGCTATCCTATTATCTATTTATATCTTTTACTTATGCTTCTATATCTCTATGGGCCTCCCTGATGGCTCAGCAGGTAAAGAATCCACCTGCAATGCAAGAGACACCAGAGACCTGGGTTCAGTTCCTGGGTTGGGAAGCTCCCCTGAGGGAGGAAGTGGCAACCCACTCCAGTGCTCTTGCCTGGAGAATCCCATGGATAGAGGAGCCTGGCATTGGGCTACAGTCCACGGTGTCACAAAGAGTCAGACACAGCTGAGTGACTAAGCATGCCTGCTATGTCTCTATGAGCATAATCTTTCAAAACATTCGGGTCATACATAACAAACAGATGTTTTTATTCGTGAGTATATCATGAAGAGCAGCCAATGTAATGAACATTTCTCAGCAATGTGATTTGAATTGCTACTCTAATATAATTTATTGAATCAGTTCCCTAATGCTGGCCATTTCTGATGTTTCCAATTTTTCCTTCTGAAATAGATAACATTGTGGTGACCAACTTTCCTGGATACGCTTTTGCTTCCTCAAATAATCAGACTCTGCACAGCTTACTTGTAAGTTACTTTTTCTTTCAGATACATGGTGTGTGCAGATGCAGCAGGATCCCAAAGCAAACAACTAGGGGCTTAATGAATTTCTTCAAGTATGGAATCGGACCACGGGATGAACTGCAGCCCACACATCTGACAGATTTGGTGAGCTCTTGGCCCCATAACTTGGTGAGTCTGTGAACGTATTAAACTGACCAAGATTATTTTTAGAAAGTGAGTTCCTCTGGCCTTAGATGCCGGTCAGATAAAGGGGTGATTTCTGATCCTCCTGGGGAATCACATCACCTGAGAGCTCTTGTCCCTAAGTCAGTTCTTTAGATACTTTAGATCTCTTTGTTCTGTGCTGGAATGACAGCCGTTTAGTGAGAGAAGTTCTATGATCTTCTTTAACAAGTATTTTAAGGTACCTCCTGTGTGCAGGGCATTTTCAGATTTCCAGCTGTGGCCTAAGACCTTGACTTTCATTATCTTCTCTGTGGGTAAGAAAACTGAGGCTTCCCAAGGTTAAAGAATGTGCCTTGACATCAGACGACTGGTAAATGGTGAAGCTGGTAAATGATCCAGGTTTGTCTAATTCGATGTGTTTCCATTTCACACCATGGATATTATAGACGGGATCCTTCTTTACTGAGTGGGGAGGGGGAGAGTCTGTGATAGGGCTGCTGTCCATGCATCTGGGGTGATAATGGCATCCTCAGTCTCTACTCACTGATGGCAGGGCATCTCACCATTCTCCCCAGTGCCACAACCAAAAATAGCTCCAGGTGCTGCCAGACATACTGTGGGGGCAAAAATGCTCACGTTGGGAACCACTGGCTCAGTTCCTTTGCCTCATTTTGACAATTGTGCAGAATTTCATCTCATGAAAGAATGAGTTTTACCTAATATGTTCAGTTTGGTAGAAAAATAATTTTTCCCAGCCTGAGTCTCAAATTGATCAGAGAACCTCTCTTGTGATGTGCCTTGGGTGAGGGGGGAACAGCAGAAGGTGCGATCGTGTTTACTGACCTCCTCCTTCCCCACCTAGAAAGCAAGTTTTCCTGCTCAGTGTGGATAATTTCATTCCAGTCTCAGAGAAAGCACTTTTTTTTTTTTTACTCCATCAAGTAACATGTTGGTCAAAATAGGAATCTTTTTTATTAACATTCTGAATGTCTGATAATTTTATTCATTCCTGTCTTCGTCTCCAGATTGCTGCCTTTTCCTTTTCACAAGCTGCCTTGATGTTTTCCAATCATCGCGTACCTGGCACTAAGGGGAAAAAAGGCAGCTTGTGAAATGCCTATTCTTGCTTCCAAGTTAGTGTGGAGAAGGAGGGAAGTTTGCATGAGTTGAAAAAGTCATTCTCTAAAATTAAATGGCAATTTCTTCTCAGTTGTCCAGGGAGGAACCAGAAGTTGCCAATGATCTCTGTCCAATTGGTCATTAAGGGGGTCTGATGGCAGAGCGCATATTACCACCAGAAACTGCAAATTTTATTGCTACGTGGGCCTGAAAGCCCGTGTTCTGCCTTCAAATGTAGCTGCAAAACAGCTGTGATAGATAATTGGTCATTTACCAGTGCTTAATGACTAATGCCCTACCCAATCTGAATTAGCAAGATTCATGACAGAATTGCTTTGTTCAGCTGAACTCTCTGCTGTTCTCCAAGAAACCACAAAGTGAGTGAGTGAGAGTGCTGTCCGAGCTTGCTGGTTGGGGATGGTGTCTACCCCACACCCAGAGGGGCTGGCAGTGGACAGCCCACCAGCTTCCAGCCTGGGTTAAAACTGAGTCACATCGCTAAAGAACTGACTCAGTCAATGAATCTCAAGGGTTATGTTAGACAGTCTTGGTCAGCTTCAGAACTGTTATCAAGGCAAAGGTGTTGACTCATTTACTCAGGCCAGATTCGAGCTTATCCATTTTCACTCAGTACGATGACACAGAGAAGGATGCTGTGAATTGAGAGGCGTGGCAATGTAGTTGTGGCAGCTCCTGTGTTGAAGCCAGGCTGCCTGACTCTGCCCCTTAAGGAACCCTGAACAATGTACTTATCCTTTCTGTGTCTCAGTTTCCTCACCTGTAAAATAACACTTGCTTCATGGAAAGGTGGGTAGGATTGAATGACTCAAGTCGTATAAAGCTCTCAGAACACTTCCAGGCTCGTGGTATGTGTTTGGTAAATGTTAGTGGTTCTCATCAATATCAGCATTATGATCTTCAAGTTTGCTTTTATGTTTAAAACTGGTTGTCTCCAACAATGTGTAGTCATCTTTTAAGCATGTAGCTCTGATGCCTTATTGACTCGTGTGTATTTATTTGCTCACTGTTTTAATCATCCATTGACATATTCATTTTGTCTTCCTTCCTTATTTCTCCATGAATATGGTCCTCATTGAGTTAGGCTCTATAGATACAGAGATAAGAAGGAGCCCGCCTTTCTGCCTTTGTAGAGTTCAGAGACACAGGTGGAAAAAACACGCATGGACAAGATCAGATGTGATGAGCTGTGTCAGGAGCTGGGATGTAGGCCCGTTTGCCACCATGGCAACATAAAGGGCCATAGTGCCTTCTGGACATCGACTCAACTCCTCCAGCACCAGAGGCTGGAGCTGTATCACCTCACTCATGATAACAAATCATGATGGACTCCGCATTGTCTCCACTTTACAGAGGAGGGAGAGGGGGTGTAAGTCTACACACTACCCACTAGAGGTGGAGCTGTAGTCACACCCAGACCTGGGCTTCACCTTCCTTATAAGGTTGATGAGAAGAGGTAGAAACTCATCATAAACTTGTTCCAAATTAGAGACTTTTGTTCTTTTTGTTCCATAATTTCATTCATAATGAGCAAAGAATTCACAAATTCATCTCTTCAATGATTTTTCAATATGCAATGCTGAATATTGAAAATGGAAAACCTCCATCACCAGCCGTTTTTTCCTTGTCTGCCTAAAGTTGACCACTGCTAATAGGACACATACACTTGGATCTTTTCTCAGTTTAGTTGATTAGTCGTGTCTGAATCTTTGTGACCCCATGGACTGCAGCATGCCAGGACTCCCTGTCCATCACCAACTCCTGGAGTATACTCAAACTCAGGCCATCTAACCATCTCATCCTCTGTTGTACCCTTCTCCTCCTGCCTTCAATCTTTCCCAGCATCAGGGTCTTTTCAAATGAGTCAGTTCTTCTCATCAGGTGGACAAAGAATTGGAGTTTCAGCTTTAGCATCAGTCCTTCCAATGAATATTCAGGACTGATCTCCTTTAGGATGGACTGTTTGGATCTCCTTGCAGTCCAAGGGGCTCTCAAGAGTCTTTGCCAACACCACAGTTCAAAAGGATCAATTATTCGGTGCTCAGCTTTCTTTATAGGCATTTACAGGTCTTTTCTTGGAGAAGGCGATGGCAGCCCACTCCAGTACTCTTGCCTGGAAAACCCCATGGACAGAGGAGCCTGGTAGGCTGCAGTCCATGGGGTCGCAAAGAGTTGGACAGGACTGAGCAACTTCACTTTCACTTTTCACTTTCATGCACTGGAGAAGGAAATGACAACCCATTCCAGTGTTCTTGCCTGGAGAATCCCAGGGATGGGTGAGCCTGGTGGGCTGCCGTCTATGAGGGTGCACAGAGTCGGACACGATTGAAGTGACTTAGCAGCAGCAGCAGCATGGGTCTTTTCTAAGACTTCCCTGGTGGCTCAGATGGTAAAGCATCTGCTGACAATGTGGGAGACCCAGGTTTGATCCCTATTGGGAAGATCCTCTGGAGAAGGAAATGGCAACCCACTCCAGTACTCTTGCCTGGAAAACTCCGTGGATGGAGGAGCATGGTAGGCTACAGTTCATGGGATCACAAAGAGTGGACACAACTGAGCGACTTTGCTTTTTTCACTTATAGGTCTTTTCTAAGCATTTACAAAACATGCATGGACATGCCCATGTATACACACGTCCCCTATATCATTGTAAATCACACCATAGACTCCGGGGGCTTAGTGAGTGAGTGAGAGTGCTGTCCGAGCTTGCTGGTTGGGGATGGTGTCTACCCCACACCCAGAGGGGCTGGCAGTGGACAGCCCACCAGCTTCCAGCCTGGGTTAAAACTGAGTCACATCGCTAAAGAACTGACTCAGTCAATGAATCTCAAGGGTTATGTTAGACAGTCTTGGTCAGCTTCAGAACTGTTATCAAGGCAAAGGTGTTGACTCATTTACTCAGGCCAGATTCGAGCTTATCCATTTTCACTCAGTACGATGACACAGAGAAGGATGCTGTGAATTGAGAGGCGTGGCAATGTAGTTGTGGCAGCTCCTGTGTTGAAGCCAGGCTGCCTGACTCTGCCCCTTAAGGAACCCTGAACAATGTACTTATCCTCTCTGTGTCTCAGTTTCCTCACCTGTAAAATAACACTTGCTTCATGGAAAGGTGGGTAGGATTGAACGACTCAAGTCATATAAAGCTCTCAGAACACTTCCAGGCTCATGGTATGTGTTTGATAAATGTTAGTGGTTCTCATCAATATCAGCATTATGATCTTCAAGTTTGCTTTTATGTTTAAAACTGTTTATCTCCAACAATGTGTAGTCATCTTTTAAGCATGTAGCTCTGATGCCTTATTGACTCGTGTGTATTTATTTGCTCACTGTTTTAATCATCCATTGACATATTCATTTTGTCTTCCTTCCTTATTTCTCCATGAATATGGTCCTCATTGAGTTAGGCTCTATAGATACAGAGATAAGAAGGAGCCGCCTTTCTGCCTTTGTAGAGTTCAGAGACACAGGTGGAAAAAACACGCATGGACAAGATCAGATGTGATGAGCTGTGTCAGGAGCTGGGATGTAGGCCCGTTTGCCACCATGGCAACATAAAGGGCCATAGTGCCTTCTGGACATCGACTCAACTCCTCCAGCACCAGAGGCTGGAGCTGTATCACCTCACTCATGATAACAAATCATGATGGACTCCGCATTGTCTCCACTTTACAGAGGAGGGAGAGGGGGTGTAAGTCTACACACTACCCACTAGAGGTGGAGCTGTAGTCACACCCAGACCTGGGCTTCACCTTCCTTATAAGGTTGATGAGAAGAGGTAGAAACTCATCATAAACTTGTTCCAAATTAGAGACTTTTGTTCTTTTTGTTCCATAATTTCATTCATAATGAGCAAAGAATTCACAAATTCATCTCTTCAATGATTTTTCAATATGCAATGCTGAATATTGAAAATGGAAAACCTCCATCACCAGCCGTTTTTTCCTTGTCTGCCTAAAGTTGACCACTGCTAATAGGACACATACACTTGGATCTTTTCTCAGTTTAGTTGATTAGTCGTGTCTGAATCTTTGTGACCCCATGGACTGCAGCATGCCAGGACTCCCTGTCCATCACCAACTCCTGGAGTATACTCAAACTCAGGCCATCTAACCATCTCATCCTCTGTTGTACCCTTCTCCTCCTGCCTTCAATCTTTCCCAGCATCAGGGTCTTTTCAAATGAGTCAGTTCTTCTCATCAGGTGGACAAAGAATTGGAGTTTCAGCTTTAGCATCAGTCCTTCCAATGAATATTCAGGACTGATCTCCTTTAGGATGGACTGTTTGGATCTCCTTGCAGTCCAAGGGGCTCTCAAGAGTCTTTGCCAACACCACAGTTCAAAAGGATCAATTATTCGGTGCTCAGCTTTCTTTATAGGCATTTACAGGTCTTTTCTTGGAGAAGGCGATGGCAGCCCACTCCAGTACTCTTGCCTGGAAAACCCCATGGACAGAGGACCTGGTAGGCTGCAGTCCATGGGGTCGCAAAGAGTTGGACAGGACTGAGCAACTTCACTTTCACTTTTCACTTTCATGCACTGGAGAAGGAAATGACAACCCATTCCAGTGTTCTTGCCTGGAGAATCCCAGGGATGGGTGAGCCTGGTGGGCTGCCGTCTATGAGGGTGCACAGAGTCGGACACGATTGAAGTGACTTAGCAGCAGCAGCAGCATGGGTCTTTTCTAAGACTTCCCTGGTGGCTCAGATGGTAAAGCATCTGCTGACAATGTGGGAGACCCAGGTTTGATCCCTATTGGGAAGATCCTCTGGAGAAGGAAATGGCAACCCACTCCAGTACTCTTGCCTGGAAAACTCCGTGGATGGAGGAGCATGGTAGGCTACAGTTCATGGGATCACAAAGAGTGGACACAACTGAGCGACTTTGCTTTTTTCACTTATAGGTCTTTTCTAAGCATTTACAAAACATGCATGGACATGCCCATGTATACACACGTCCCCTATATCATTGTAAATCACACCATAGACTCCAGGGGCTTATGAGTTGATCAGCAAGGTGACATTTCTCCCTGTTTCTTTTACCAACTCAGCTTTTCCATGGGACCAAAAGTTATTTCCATATTTTACTGGCTTTGGCAAAGGTAACCTCAAGCAAAAGAGCAAGGGACCATCAGAACCCAAGGGCTTGGCCACACGTAGCTGTCTGTGAGGTTGAATGTTCACTGTTTCCTCACGTTGCATGTTCAATAGTCCTAAGCATACATCTCCTGGGAACAAAGGACACCCACTGTACAAAAGTCTGCTCTAGTGGAATGAATAAATAGCACAATTGCTTCCTCTTGACGCCACATACCCCCGAGCCAGGTGGCAAGCTCATGACAGGCAGCCTTTTCTCCTGGAATGTTCTGGTCTCCAGCCACAGGACATGATCCACTGGGGACCTGCACCTGTGAGACTGGATGGTTGTCATTGATGAGACCATTGCTCTAGAGTCATAAGAGCATCTCATGGAGGAACAGACACGGCTTTCCAAAACAGATGTTGCTGCTGGAAGAGGGGAAAGCTCACAGTCTGCCTGGCACTGCTGGAGCTCAGCTGGTCACACAAGCCAGGCTCCAGCCACACCCATGTCCTGGGCTCCAGCCTTGTGCAGGTAGCCAGACATGCAGAAACCAGCAGATGAAAAGCTGTTCTCCAGATGTCCCCCCTGCTGAGGGTGAGAGAGCCTGTCCAGCAATGTCATGCTTAGCAGCTGCTGAAAGCCTCCACCTACTGCTACTGGCTTAGGGCTCCTACAGGGCAGGAAAGATGCTTGCAGTTCAGCTTCCTAAAGAGACAACATTAAAGGGTAAGTTTGGCTTCACTCGCGGTGATCCTAAGCTGACGACGTGATGTGCTTTCTTGGTGACTCATTAATGGCATCTTATGCTGTCAGGAGAGCCATTCAGCTCAAACAGCTATCTGATCATGTTATCCATTCATGGTTTCCCAGGTGGTGGGTGCCAGGATAGAATTCAACTCGTTTTCATGGCTGTAGTTACAGGACTGAACACTGAACCCACTCTGGAGTCACATTTGTACATCAAGTGTAGTTTCTTGATTTTTTTTCCTAAGAGCCCTTACCCTGCTGGGCAGCAGAAAAACTTTTTTAAGGATTTGCCAGCTGTCAAGGCTGCAGTCTCTTCTAGTCTGAACATATACTTTTTGTTGAAATATTGGCTTTTAACACCAATTCAACTCTTTCATCTTCAGAGGCTGCTTTCAGACATCGTGACATCCTGTAAATGCCCAGATTTTTCAAGATGCCCTTCTAGCCCTTCTCCCCAAGATGGAATGTGGATAAATGAGAGCACCTGCTGGTTCTCATGGGAGAGGGAAAAAGAGGGTCTTGGGTCTGCGGGGCTGCCTCTGGGTCTCTGCTTTACTGGGCTTCATGGCTTTTCTGGTTGGCTTTCTAGACAGTGTGACTGCAGGTACTTCATAGGTCTTTTAAGTAATTTACTGGCAACTTCTACAGACGTGGCCCCACCCTCACTCTGCTCTGCATCTCCATGTAATTCACCCTCTCCAGCTCTGATCAAAAGCCTCTTTGTCCTCCCAGCTCCCCAGCATCTGTGCATACCCTGAGCCTTCTGGATGCTACCTACGTATGGCCATGGGGGCAGAAACCCTACAGCAGGCTTGTCCTTCTGTCTCCCCAGCAGCTGCTCTGCACCATCTCTTCTGATGGTCCCCGTGCACACTTCCTTCCAGGTCTGCAACCAGCCCCACCATGCTCTCACTCTGACAGATGCTTGTAAAGCCGATGCTGCTTCTCAGGATGCAATCATGCCTGGGCCGGTGGATTAAGAACCTGAAGTCTGACCTCACTGCCTCGCTTCCTTCCTTCTTCCCACAGACTCCTTGAGTTGATGGCTCAGAAACTGTCTAAATATCATGTCTTCTTTCCTAATTTCATGGGTGCCAGAGGAGAGGCTGACTCACAGAAAACATTTCGACAATAAATTTCTGATATGTCCTGATCATTTTCTTGATAATATTCTTTTTTCTTAATAGAAATAAATATTCACATCAACTTGAGAAGAAACAAAAATTTCAGCCCATTAATATTGGTTTCTTTAGTTTTCTCTGAAATATTAAAACACTAATAGCTAAAACACTTAATTGACGTTTGTCAACATCCTAAGTATTTTATATTTAGGCACATGTGTCCAACTCTCTGTGAACCCACAGAATGTAGTCCACCAGGCTCCTCTGTTCATGAGATTTTCCAGGCAAGAATACTGGAGTGGGTTACCGTTTCCTCCTCCAGAGGATATTTCTGACCCTGGGATCAAACCTGCGTCTTCTGTGTCTCCTGCATCGACAGGCAGATTCTTTACCAGTGCACCACCTGGGAAATGTACCATTTAATCCTCCCAGATGTATGAGGTAGGTCCTCTTATTATCCATTTACAGATGAGGAAAACCAAAGCACAGAGAGGTTAAGCAATTTCCCTGAGGTCACACAGCTAATAAGTGGTGAGATTATGCTTCAGAGATGACCATGTGAATCAGGGACTGTGTATTCACAACCTTGCCATATTGTCTCTCCAGAGAAAATTCTAACTTGTGCCGTTTTCAGGAGAGCGGCCATGGCTGCAGGTTAGTTTGCTCTGTGTGGGATGAAAAAATGAGCTGGTATCTTTTCTCTCTCTGCCCTTTTAAGGGGAATAGCTAGACCATTTAGAACAGTCAGGAAACCCAGAGGCTCACCAAGGCAGCCCCAAGAAGAAGCTTAATAAACCAGACTCCACATATGCTTCAGAAAGCCTTGGGTGTCTAAACTCCGCTCCAGGGAAGACCATCCTTGTCTCTGGTCCCTAGACCCTACCTGCTAACTGGAAGGATGCTCTGCAGCAGGACAAAGGCTCCGTCACTCAAGGTTGGACCAACGGGGGTCAACTCTGAAGAGTGCACACACAGCCCGAACAATGTGAAACTGGGTCCCCTGGGACGGTGAGGTGGGAATTCCACACAGCCAGTGTTCACTCAGCATGGTCGGCTCATGGCTCCTTGTGGGGGAATCCCACCCCAACTGCATACCTGTCTGAATGAAAAGTCTGAGTAGGAAGTGACCAGCATTCTGGACAGGCACAGGTGCTCATGTATACCCAGGAGTGCCTCTAAGTCTACAGTTCTCACTCACGTGGAGAAGCTTGCTCTGATGATCCAGGAGAGAAGATAAAGGACAATGGTATTTGACCCTTCCTGTTCCATTCACACATCATATGGCCAGCTGGATGCTCTCACAGCAGTGACTGCGTTTATCTACATCACAGCCCTCTAAGGTGTCATCACGGGCTTCCTTGTCTTGGATAGAGAAACTGTCTCAGAGACTTAACATCACATCTGAGTAGCTGAGCTGGTGACTCTCAGAGCTGGGCTAAGCTCCTTGGGTCGCAGAGACCACAAGCCCTTGCTTCTGCCCCCTTAGCACACTGATTTCTGAATAACCTTGAATGATAACTCAGAGAATCATTGAGTATAAATAATGGTAAAGGATAGAGGGTTGCCTTTTCTATTTTAATTAGCATCTGAGCCCCCAAACCAGACCAATAAAGTTGAGATTGAGGGCAGGAGGAGAAGGGGGTGACAGAGGATGAGTTGGTTGGATGGCATCATCAATTCAATGGACATAAGTTTGCAGAAACTCCAGGAAATAGGGAAGGGACAGGGAAGCCTGGTGTGCTGCAGTCCGTGGGGTCACAAAGATTCAGCATGACTGAGAGACTGAATAAAAACGACAAAAGTTGAGAAGTTCTCCCTTTTCTGTGGAGAAATAAAACTTGATATTCACTAGGCTTATTAATTCTCCACCTCTGTGTTATAGAGACATATGACACAACAGAGAAAAAAATTGAAAAAGACAATAAGTGCTCACACCCTCTGTGGCTGACTCAAAAATCTCTCCAAGTGCCCTGTATTTATAGCTGGAAAGAGGGGAGCGGGAGAAGCAGCTGCTTGCTGTTATTTCGAAGAACTTCAGGCTTCTGACCAAAATAGTCTCTGAACTTTTGAAACTCCCATTCTAATAGTCTCGAGGAGGAGTGAACCAATATCCTAGAATTTGAGATGATATTTTTAGTCTTGAAATAATTTGTGCCCTTTCCTCTCTCTCCTCATCACCATTTCCTCCCGCTCTTGTTGAGCGATGGTGTTTTACAGAGCAGAGGGTCTCTTGCGGGACCAGTGTGGAGTGACATGTGGATTAGGGCTCCATTTAAGAAAAAAAGAAAGAGAAGACCTCAAAATATTGATAGGTTAAGGCAATGGTCTGTTGAGTCAAGAAATCATTTAAAATACATACATCAAATTTAAAAAAAATAGGGAGGCTTGTTTTTAAGCTTAATAAAAGTGCTTATTAAAATAGATTTGCAGATGCTGTGGTCCATATGCATGCAGCATATCTCTGTTCCCTATATGAATATATTAAGCTCAAAATGTTATGTGCCATATGCACATATTCTTTCCTTTATTAGAGGCAGAACTAGTGATAAGATTAAGACGAATCGCATGAACTGAGTCCATTGATTATCATCTTCACTCAGAGACACTGGCACTGTAATTATTCTTCTCCCTTCTTAATTCCCATGGGCAGCCTGTCAGTAAGACCCACTGGCTCTATTTCTAAACATTTTCAAATCTGCCCTCCTGTCTTTTGCTCCTCTGCCATCACTGAGTCCAGGTCACCTTTAGCTCCTGCCTGGATGTCTGAAGCAACCTGTCGCTCCTTTTCTACTCCCGATTCCCACCACCGCAGTAGTCCCAAATCAGTAAACATGAAGGCAGTCCGTGCTAACCGTTTTTGCTCTCTGAGCATCGAAACTCCTAGCGTGGACAGTGACACTATAACTGCCCCTTGAGAACTGTCCCCTTCCACTGCCTCAGCCTCAGTGGGGCTATTGAGTGAGAAGCCCCCATCTCCTTCTTTTGCTGAGAGTAGGCGCAAGTGATTCAGGCTAGACAATCAGATGCTGATGCTGGAGCTGGAATCTGGATCAAGGGTTAGCGGGTGTTTGAAGCTGAGGATCCATTATTTCTGCTGCTTAGATGCCCAGGGGCCTTGATTCCCAGCCTTTATAAGGGCCACTTGTTCAGAGAGTTTATCATGTCAGATTTCTTCACTTAATTTACCCAGAACTGGTTTCCTTTGTCTGTAACCAAAAACTGTAACTGATCTAGAGTCTTTGAGGATGTAGTGAGGCAGCAGTATTCCTCTGTTCAAAACTTTAATGGTTTCCCAATGTAGAATAAAATGCAAGAATGTAAGTATCATCAGAGTAATGGATGATCTGGCCTTACCTGTGCCCCCAAAGCAAGATTTAGTGATCAGATAGGTTTATTGTCTTACACTAAATTATATAAGTGATAGAGCAGAGATTGAAGTCTTTCTGACTCCAAGATTATATCAGTCAAGATTCTCCAGAGAAAAAACACCAATAGAATATATCTATATCTATATATCTACATTTGGTCTACATTCCTGTTGTAGACCAAAATGTCTCACAATCTGCCATCTGTAAGTTGGAGAACTAGGAAAACTGGTGGTGTCATTCAGTCTGAGTCCAGCAGCCTGAGCAGAAGGAGCAGGATGTAGGGCAGAAGCCGGGTGTCCCCGCTTAAGCGGAGAGCAGACCTTATCTTCCACTTGTCCTGTTCAGGCCCTCACTGGATTGGATAGCCTCCACAGCATTGGTGAAGGAGCTACTGATTCAGATGCCAGCGTCTTCTGGAAACACCCTCCCAGACGCACCCGGGAATGATGTTGACTGATTGTCTGGACATCTCTCAGCCCAGCCAAGTTGACATATATAATCGTGGGCTTCCCTGGTGGGCTCAGACAGTAAAGAGCCAGTCTGCCAATGCAAGAGCCCTGAGTTCCATCCCCATGTTCGATCCCTGAGTTAGGAAGAACCCTACATAAAATTAACCATCACACAAAGTCTTTTATCATTTTATAGGACATTTGGTCTCTTTTTGTCACTAACGTTTTTCCTAGGAGAGCACTGGAAACCACATTTGAGTTTTGTGCACAGCGGCTCTTAATTTCAGAGTCTCCGGAAGAGTCTACGTATCTTTCTTCTCAGACTTAATGGCTGTCAGATGGCCCCGAATTCCAAATTCCTTGAAAGTTTACCCTCATATCAAATTGCTTGTTTGGTTTGAGTAACATTTTTGTATATGCTGTGTAAATCTTTTTAATTATGTGAAAAATTATATTTGCGACTTAGCGATTATGGAGGAATTGGTTCAATGTGGCACCATTTGGGGGGTATGAAATAGGCATGGCAGAGATCTTGTCACACACCATCAAATATTTGTCCCTCAGAGTGAAAGAGCGTTGTGAGGTGTTCCCACATGCATCTGTAGCTTCTCTTTCTTGGGTCCTCTATTTGCATAAAATTTAAAGACGACTTTATGGGCACTAAGGCTGGGAACAAAGTGGGCCATGTCTCCCTCGTTCTGCTTCTGCCAAATAATCTGTAAATTATAGCCCATTGGCGTTTTTTCATTAATTGCACATATTCTTTTTCATTTGGCTGCAAATTCCATCACTTTGGCCAAAAATGTGTACTTCTGCGACAGCACAAAGTAAGCACTTTGAAAGGACAGCAGTTCAGAGAGAGTAGGTAATTATACGAAGGCAAGGAAATGCAAGAGGAGAATAAAGCCCCCGAGATGGCAGTGAGGGAAGACGATTCAATACAAGAAGTCATCTTACCGCGGGTTAAAGAACCAGACGAATGGGTGGGTGAGAAGGGCCCAGTGTCCCTGCTGGCGTCCCTCCTTCTTCTCAGTGCTCCATGGTCAGTGCAGAGGGATTCTTCTCTTTCATCAACCTTTCTCTGGGACCAGGTTCAACAGAAACCACTTTGCCTGAAAAATGCAGGGTTGGCTCCACCCTGGTGGCTCTGGGTCCTCTCTGAGCACCTTCACTCTGTGCTGGGCAGACAAGGTTGGCTGTACTTCTCTCCATTCGCTGAGTACTAGCCATGACTCTGACCATCTTTTTTTATGTTTTTCCAAAGAGAAAACTGAGAGTTGGAAAAACTAGAATTCTCTGAGCACTCTGACAAAATCAGCTTTCAGCCTGGACAGTCTGATACCAGGGCTGGGAAGACTTATTCCTTGAGCGCCAAATGCTTTTCTCTTCTTTCATTGAAAATCCCCAGAGACAGTGTTGGATGACTTGGGAAAAGGGCCCTGGCTCTTTCTTCCAAAGGAGGACTTTATGTTTCAAATCTTGTGCTTTTGGGGTGGAGGTGGGAGGTTGGGGGGAGGGGTTGCATTTTGCTGCCTCTGTCTAACTGGCTGAGTCTACATCAAAAAGGTGAAATTTTACTCTGAAATTTACATCTTAATTATAAAAATATAAATTTATAAAATTATAAAAATAGTAAATATCCCATGATTACTTCTTTTTATGATACTAAACAAGCTGACTGACGATGACTTTGTTACTGAGCAAAGTCTGAGTCTAGTTCCCATAAAGAATGGAATCATGCTTTGATCTGTGTCTCACCCCCTGAGCCTGGATGCTTTTGTAAACTCAGTCTTATTGGGTAGAAATAAAATTTATAGTTGGTTAAAAGCCAACACAAATCCTCTAATCTATAGTCCTAGTCCATCCAAAGAGGATCTCTCTCTCTGTGTCTTTTTTTTTTCTCTATTTAAGCAAACTGAGTTGCTGAGGATTAGTAGACTGGAAATATTTTGCAGGACATTACTTCCCGATATTTAATCAGATAATTATATGTATTTTAATGTAAAGCTAACTTGTAATTTGTAAACATTCACACCCTGCTGGGTAAGGGCTTTGAAGACTGTGGAAGCAGTTTTCCTTAACATAGTACACTTTTCCCAGAGTGTACAGAGCTCGAACCACTGTACCAAGAGAGGAGGAAAAAAACCACTTTATGCTTTTATGTAACTGCTCACACCTTTTAGAAAGTTCAGAGTAGGGAAAGACCAACCATATCTATGCTTTTCAGACATGTTGGGTCTTTCTGTTGTTGTTTAGTTGCCAAGTCATGTTCAGCTCTGCAATCTCATGGACTGTAGCCCACCAGGCTTCTCTGTCCATAGTATTTCCCAGGCAAGCATACTGGAGTAGATTGCCATTTCCGTCTCCAGGTTGGATCTTTATCACTGACTAAAAGTAAAAACTTATTGAAAAAAAATGTGTGCACACAACATCCAATACTCCAGGGCTAAGAGACCCGATACAGTGTGGAATATTCTCAGGGTAATTTCTAAGCCAGTGTTGATTTGCTTTTTATTGGTATTCACTTCTTTGACTCTGCTGAGGGCTTTCTTTCCTTAAGATCTTCACACGTCGTGTTGATGTGGGCTCAGATAGGAAAATAGAGTCACTGTAGATGTTCTGGGGATAAAGGGGCTTAATGTGGACATTGGGGCTTGCCTTGCCTACTGGGAGATCTCTGGGGGAGAAGAGGAGAACTCCAGCTGGAAGATGAGAGCAGACATTGAGACCTCAGCCCGAAACATCCAAGATGGGCATTCCCAGCAGTTCACTGGAAAAGGGTATGATTCTCCAAAGTCCTTGGGAAAGCTCCTGCTAACTGCTGCAGTCTGTGGCAGTCAGACAAGTGTACTCTGAATGCCTCTGGAGAAGCCTCTGTGATTCTCACCTCGCTCTCATGTTTGATGCAACTGCCTTTGGAGAATCATGGAATCACCTCCTCTTTCCTCTCATCAGTGAACTCCATCCTGGATGACACAGGGAAGGAACACTGGGAGATGTCATTGTCCCAGCGCTTCCTCCCATTGCCAAGGGGCTTGGCTGGGCAATACCTTGCAACAGAGCCATCACTCACTCGCTGTTCCATCCTCCTGGAACACTGTTCCTTTCACTCCTACCTGTCAAGTCTCACTGTAACTTAGTGCAGCCCCCCTGGACAACACAATCTAAAGCCTGTGCTTTCTAATTAATCTCTCATTGTACCCTAATTTTCCCTCTTTGAGCTTACTGCAATTTGTAATATGTGATTGTTGGTTTATTGTTTGAAGTCCCTGCTGGAATGTAAGTTTCTGTGAGGGTAGGTACCACATCAGCCTTGTCTAATTCCTAGCACAGCGCTTATAAACAAATGTATATTAACTTTTCTTCTGAATTTTAATTTTTTAAGGTATATGTACCCATTTAAAGTGAAAGAAGATAAGAAGAACTACTTAACAAGGGGCTTCCCTAGGGGCTCAGATGGTAAAGCATCTGTCTGCAATGCTGGAGACCAGGGTTCAATCCCTGGGTTGGGAAGATCCCCTGGAGAAGGAAATGGCAGCCTACTCCAGTATTCTTGCCTGGAAAATCCCATGGACTGTGGAGCCTGGTAGGTTACCATCCATGGGGTCGCAAAGAGTTGGACATGAATTCACTTTCACTTTCACTTAACAAGTACTTGCAAGACAGTCTTCTAGATACTATGGGAAGGGACATGCTAATCCTAAAGAGAGCGTGGTTCATGTACTTTTTTTTTTTTTTTTTTGCCACATGCCATGTGGGATCTTAGTTCCCCAGCCAGAGATTGAACATAAATTAAACTCACAGCCTCTGCAGTGAGTGGAAGCTCAGATTCTTAACAACTGGACTGTCAGGGAAGTCCTCATGTACGACTTTTAAATAATTTAAACATGTCGGTTACAACATAACTAAAGATTCATCCCAAGAAAGTCTTTTACTTATTGCCTACTTAAGTTTGATATGGCCTCTAAGTTTCATAGAAAAATATGATCCTTTTATATATGTAGTTTCCACAGTGGTCAAGAGTAGAAGAGCTTATGTTAGCTTCTAAGGTTTTAAGAACAGGGTATATGAGCTGCGATACTTGGAATAGGTCTGTATAGCCAGGGTTTCTGACCAACACAAATGCTATTGCCCAGAAAAAAAGAGTGCTTATAAAAAGCACCTCTATGGTGCCAGCTTGCTGGGTCTTGAAGTTACATATTACTATTTCAAACTTGGTTTCAGTCACATTAAGTTAGTTCTTGCCTTGGGGAAAGAAAATAAAAGTATAGGAATATCTTCTTTGGTTTTTGGATAACACAGAAATACTGTAATTTCAACTTTTTTCCTCCCTTGAGAGTGGAAAAGATTAAAAAATTGTCTTTCCTCAGATGTATTATCATGGCATCTACCCACCAGGTTAGATGTCTATCTAGTTAAGAGGGGGATTTTAATTAAAGAACATAAAATTTAAATGGTTTGGAAAATGTCAACATGGTTTCCTATTTTGAGCCCAACACAGATGATAGAACAAGAGGGTATAAATGAAAATTAAAGAAAAACAAATTCAGAACAGATGTCAGGAAGTGTTTCTTTCTTTTTTTTTTTTTCCATGCAGAGAATCATAAATGTGTGGAATAGCTTACCAGGCAAGAGAGTTAAGGCAAAAAGAGGGAGGTCATTAAATAAACAATTAGATTGCAAATAGATTGCAAAAACAATGAGATGTAGTGAACCAAATGGTCTGTCTCTTTCCCAGCATTTGGATGTTTTTGGATAAAATGAAATCTTTGGACATACCTTAAGCCTTAAATGTCTAGACCATGAAAAGAGAACTTAACAAATATTCTAATGTCTTTATTTCTGTGCTTTAAATGTGAGATTGTTGAGTGTCATCTTGGAGATTTTCATGTTGGAATTCTTCCACTCAAACACATGTGCCTCAGGAGAAACATAAGTGTGAAAACATTAAGTTCCAAGTAAGAGACTGAAATGACGGACAGAGATAGATGAAGAGCTATATCAACTCCCTCTATTAAATAATCATACCTAATCTTAACGTTTTAGCTAATTGCACTTGTGATTACTCATGTTGAAATAAGCAATATATTGACAAAATGTCCAGTTTATGGCCATCTGCCGATACAGGGCATGTCCTGTATTTAATGATTTTGTGTCGTGTCTTATATTGACTTTGTCAGGAAGTTTTAGATGTTCCATATTTGGCTTTTATCGATAAACCTTAAAGTCAACAGAGTTATTTTCCCACCATGGTAAATGGGGCTTTGATCACAAATGACCACACTGACAATCATACCTCTAAACACAGACTTCTGGATAATCTTTGTGGTCTCTCCTACAGGTTTGGATAAGTGAAAACCAAAAGAGGGGAATGACAATTAAAAATAATTTTAAAATATATATTTGAGAAAGGAAACAATTGCTCTTTGGCCTAACTCCCAAGTCATAAGCAAGTAGATGGGGTAGCAAAGAGCTGGACACGACTGAGCAACTGAACTGAACTGAACTGCTGTTAATTAAAGATAACCTTACATCACTTTGCATATTCTATAAATCAGCCAATCTGTACAACCTCAGTCCCATGCAGATTCGTGTTTCTGAAAATCAGAAAGTCAGTAACAGCCCCTAGTTTTGCTAAGTCAACCAAAGACAGCCCTAAGATTGCAGACAATGGTTCATTAGTGACTGTTTCACTCCAGGGAACTTGCTTTTGAAAGTCAGCCTTACTCCAGAGATCACAAGTGTCACAGCTGAAAATTCTCAAAAGCAAAATACATCCATTTCTCAAAGCCCACCAATCCTTGCCAAATGGTCTTTCCCAAACCTACTACAAGACCATCTCCAACTTTGTTTGGGACATTGTGAACAATTCTAACCCTTGCAAGCAAGCTGAGAAGTTCACTGCTTTTACAGCAGGTATGGAGCTTAATTTATTGCTAGTGTGAAAATTTGCAACCTTTTAACGATTCATTCAGCTGCTGTTTATGATTAGCTATGAATTCAAACTTGTGAGTGACAGACAAACTGATGTGGCACTGATATGCTCAGATCAATCCTTTCAATTTCTATAGTGTTCGCTATTTTCATTTTTTTTTTTTTGAAGAGGTGCTTTTTTTTTAAAAGAGCAATTTTAGGTTTGCAGAAAAATTGAGAGGAAAGTACAGATTTCCCTTACAGCATCTGCCACCATCCCATTATCAATGTGGCCTATCCGAGGGTACATTTGTTACACTGAGAAATCTGCATTGACACTGTATTATCTGAAGTTCATGTTTACATTATAGGTCATTCCTGGTGTTATGCAGGCTGTGGGCTTGCACAAATGTGTAATGACATGAATCCAGCATTATGGTACTATACAAAGGATTTCCACTGTCCTAAAATTCCTCTGTGTCCTGCCTGTTTATCACCACCCCACTTCCCATCGCTTGGTAACCACTTACCTTTTTACTGTCTCCATCATTTTGCTATTTCCAGAATGTCATATAGTTGTAGTCATCTAATATGTATGCAGAATTTTTCAAGTTGGTATTTTTCACTTAGTAATATGCCTTGAATTTTTCTCCATGTCTTTTCAAGGCTCGATAGCTCATTTTATTTTAGCTCTGAATAATATTTCATTGCCTAGATGTACCCACAGTTGACTTATCCATTCATCCACTGAAGGACATCTTGGTTGCTCCCAAGTTTTGGCAGTTATGGATAAAGCTACTATACACATCTGTGTGTGGATTTTTGTTTGAACATATGTTCTCAATTCCTTTGGGTAGATACCAAAGAATATGACTGCAGGATTGTATGATAAGAATGTTTAGTTTTGTAACAAACCATCAGGTTATCTCCCACAGTGGCTACATTTTGCAATCCCACCAATAAAGAATAAGAGTTCCCATTGCTCCACAACCTTATTGGCATTTGTTGTTGTCAGTGGTTCTGATTTTGGCCATGCATATAGGTCTGTAGTTGTGTCTCATTTCATTCATTTATCTGATGACATAATGAAGTGAAGTATCTTTTCGTGTGCTTGTTTGCCATCTGTTCACATCTTTGGTACATTTTAAATCATGTTTAAAATAATTTCTGCTTTCTTAATGCTGAATTTTAAAAAGTTCTTTGTATATTTGGGGTAATAGTCCTTTATCAAATGTGTTTTTTTGCAAATATTTTCTCTCAAGTCAGTGACTTGTCTTCTCATTCTTCTGATATTGTCTTTCACCCAGCCAAAATTTTTTTTATTTTAATGAAATCCAACTCAACAATTATTTATTTCATCGGTCTTATTTTTGGTGTCATATATAAAATAGATAGCTCATGGGAAGGAACTGAGTTTGGTGCTCTGTGATGACCTAGAGGAGTGGAATGTCCAGGTGGGAGGGATGTTCAAGAGGGATAGGATATATGTATTCACATGGCTGGTTCACTTTATTATACAGTAGAAACTAAAAAAGCATTGTAAAGCAATTTTACACCAATTAAAAAAAATGTGCTCATTTACTCAGTCCTGTCTGACTCTTTGCAATCCCATAGACCACAGCCTGCCAGGGTCCTTTGTCATTGGAGTTTTCCAGGCAAGAATACTGGAGTAGGTTGCCATTTTCTTCTCCAGGGAATCTTTCCAGCTCAGGGATCAAACCTGTGTCTCTTGCATCTCCTGCATTGGCAGGTAGTTTCTTTACCACTGTGCCACCTGGGAAATCCTTAAAACAACTGCAGTTAAAAAAAGACATCACCGTACCGAAGGCCATCTATGTTTACTGATACTAAGTATTTCTATCTATGAACATGGAATATCTCAATTTATTTCTTTGATTTTTCTCATCAGAATTTTGTAGTTTGCCTCATATATATGTTATATTTTTTTGGTTATACCTATGCTTAAGAGTTTCTTTTAGGGGAGTGTTAATGTAAATGGTAGTACATTTTTAAATTCCACTTATTCATTAGTAATTTTACATTTCACTTGTTCATTGTTGGTATATAGGAAAGTGTTTGATTTTTGTTATTAACCTTGTATCTTCTACTTTGTTATAACTACTTACTACTTCCAGGAGATTTTTAAATACAGTATACCATTGTTTATGATAGAAATTAAAATACATGCCAGCAAATGCTAATAGATAAGTATTTGATGCATATATAATTTTCTCAAGCAGTATCAAAAGAAATAATAAATAACAAGTTTTTTTGCTGAAGAGAAATTTAAAGGAAAACACAGAGCAGACATTTTAATGGCTTTCCACTATATCATCATCAATATTTCAGTTTAAATGTGTATTTGAATGTTCTTCTACCAAAAGTACTTCCTGATCTCAAAATTGCAAACAAATTTTTAAGTGCCAAGACAAAATCTATTTCAACAATAAAGCACATAATAGTTCCACTACTATTATAGAGATTATCAAAGATCTAAATGCTTCGCCTTTTTAAGGCAAATCACAGGTGCAAGTAATCACAATGGAGAAAAAATTCTCCTTCACTTGTGGAATACTTTTTTCTCATACAAATGTTATTCTTATAAGGCTATTGAGAGTAAAAACCCTTCCAGATGACTCTTCAGAAATAAGTAAAATTTTGCAGGGACTCAAGTGTAGTGTTGAAGGGAATGCAAACTTATGTGTATACATAAAATATATATGTATATACACACATATGTAATACACATTTCACATATATACACACACATTTCATATATATACACAATTTTTCACATATATACATAGATTTTCATATATATGTATATATATGTCAGTGAATAAATATTATATTAAACTTTATTTTGTATTGGGGTATAACTATAAACAATGCTGTGACAGTTTCAGATGCACAGCAAAGGGACTCAGCCATTCAGATCTATGTATTCAATCTCCTCTAAACTCCTCTCTGCTACTGCTGCTGCTGCTAAGTCTGTTCAGTCATGTCTGACTCTGTGCGACCCCATAGACG